>BKCH01000203.1:0-332427 GCA_008635985.1 Ficus erecta | reverse complement strand
CCCCCCCCCCCCCAAAATAGGACTCTCTCTCTACTCCTCCCTCAAAAAGAGAAAAAAACAAAACAAAACACACAACACACAAAACAACAAAAGGGTCTCCTCTTTCTTCTCTCTCTGACTCACCTCCTCGAACAAAACACAAAACAAAAAAAAGGGCCCACATTGCCACTCCCCCCCTTTTGGACGAAAACAGTGTTTTTTTTCCCCCCCTTATACGTATACAGATTATATAGAAATAAATAAATATACCATAAACACAAAAAATTGAAAGACTTGTCTAATAGTACCGTGGAAAGAAATAATATATACGATAAACACAAAAAATTGAAAGACTTGTCTCATATATGTAGCTTGCTGCCCACATAGTGATGGTGGGGGGTAAGGGTGTCGCTGAGCACTTGCGGTCGCGAGGGGGGCTGCCTGGGCTCTCGCTAGGGGTATCAAGGGGATAGAGAGCGGCTGAGATTGCGCAAGGAGGGGTGGTCACCGTGGAGGTAGGTCGTTGTCGTTCGCTCACAGCTGCAGGGATGGAGCTGGGGGTTGCAGGGGCTCGCGAGGGAAGGAACGGGGAGCGCCTGATATCGTAGCAACAGATGGATCACCGTGGGCTAGCAAGGGGGGGGGTGGCGCACGGGGGACCGCCTAAGATCGCTATGGTGGGGTGACGTGAGGGGCCTCGGCGATGGTACCCCAGCGGCCTTAGTGGGCAGTGAGCGGCTAAGGTGGCTAAGGGGCATTTTTGAAATTACAATAATGTCACATTACAAATCCATTACTCATATCGATGTGAATGAATGGATGGACATTTTGAACAGTTTTCTACATGAGGGGGTATTTTAAATGGATTTAAAAAGAGCAAAATGGCAATTTGTGGAGTGGAAAATCGCACGGGATTCACACAAGCTCAATTATAAAGGATAAAATGTGGTAAATTCAAGGGGAAATAAAAAGTTAGGCCCCTATATTGTTTTGGTCACCTCTCATTCTATCATCAGGATTATCTTGCATCTTGTTTTGGAGTTTTGTCTTGACTATTTTCATGATGAAAATGATTTTTTTTAGTAGTTATTGATACTCAAAGAGTAAGATCAAGTCTAATCAATCTATTAATAAGAGGATACATAGTAGATTTGTTTTCACCAAGTCTTGTCACAATTCATGAATGCTATCATAGTTTCTGCAATTTAGAATGATTTGGAATGTCGAGCTCAAAATTCTATTCTTAACATACTAGTTCCTGCTTGCAAATATTTAGGATAGAACTTCCCTGCAAGTTTGCAAATATCATCAATCTTTAACAACTTAGTTTATGGATTAGTCTATTAAATACTTGGCTATTAAAATTATAATTCAGATTTAGATTTTAGTCAAACCACTATATCACTAATATTTATGAATTTAATAAAATTGTTTATTTTTAAAATCTAAATTGTAGGTCCAATAAATATAGAGAGCTACTAATTTAAAGGGCAAAGACTAATTTATACATAGATCTACTATGTTAATTTTTTTTTAAAAGTAGCTTTGAATTATCCCAATCTTAACGCCACCAACTCCCCGTATCGAACAAAGAAAAAATTTATTCACATTGATAGCTTAAAAAAATTTATAAATGGACAATAATTTACTAATCACTCAAGTTTCAGATCCATATTAATATTTTACATTTTAGCCAGTGATAGATCATTATTCTTAAACTGACAACTAATAAGTATGTACTTGATTAGTGGCTTGTTCAATAATGAGCTAATATTTACCAAGGTCTAGTATAATGTCTCCGTTCAATAAAGAACTAATATCATTACCTAGTATGATCATGTCCTAAGACAAGTTATGGATCTGAAAAGGACGTTAACATTTTTGATTTAATTAATAAAAACTTTATTAACATATAAATGCAAAGTTTTTTAGGGTAATTATTTATTTAGTCTCTAAATTTTTAATATTGTGCAACTTTGGTCTCTAATCTTTTTTCGTAGTTAGAATGCTCTTAAAATATTAAAATATTAAATCATTGATCCGTTAATGTTTGTTAATGGAATTCATTAGTAATTTTGTCAAAAAGTTATGTTAAGTATAAATTTCGTCGAAAAATTAACGAAGACTAGTACTACTGTAACAACATTCTTATAGTTTATAGTAATTCCAATTAACAAAAAAAAAAAAAAAAAGAATTCCAATAAAATATTAAATATTATTATAATAGTCATTTTTATAAATTTTTTGACAGAACTCGCTAGTATTTTAGTCCAAAAATTAATGTTACAAAAGTGATGCTAACTAATGAATTCCGCCAAGAAATTAATAAAAATTACTATTGTATTAATATTTCAAAAGTTTAAAGGATTTCAGCTAGAAAAAAAAAAAAAAAAAGATTAGGTATCAACATTGCACAAAATATTAAAAAAGAATAAAGAATTCCTATAAAATATTAAAATATTTTACAATAGTCAATTTGTTAATTTTTTAATAGAATTTGTTAGTAATTTAATCTAAAAATTAATGTATAAAAGTGATATTAACTAACGAATTTCGTCAAAAAATTATCGAAAATAACTATTGTAATAATTTAAAAATTTAAGAAAATTCAGCTAGGAAAAAAAAATCAGATACCAATATTGCATAAAATATTAAAATTTAAGGACTAACTTCATAATTTATCATTTTTTTTTATTTTTTTTTTGTTATTTTAGTTTGCTTTTCTTTAAAAGCAAAAAATGCCAAGGTACTTTAACAGAGAGTCGGAGAGACCTTTCTGTGTTCCTCTCTGCAACGATCAAATCAATGTCATAAAGAGTAAGGCCTTCCGGTTCTCGCAGAAAGCCTTTTCCCGTAAGACAAGTAATGGATCTTAAGACCCTAATAAATTAAAAGGACGTTTAATTTTTTTATTTATAAATTTTGGATTGAGAGAAGTTTTATAAAGCATGAAATGTCTTATAATAATAAAATATAATTTGCAAAACAATGATTGGGAGTGAGTTATATGATAAAATTGATCCACTGGTTTAAACCTTTACGACTGATAAGATGGAAAATATGAAGGAAAGAAGGGAGAAGAGGGAAAATAAGATGGAAAATGATGGGGTTGTGTTGTTTGATGAGAAAGAAAAGAGGAAGGAAAAAAAATAAGGATAAAAAATTTATAATGGGACCTATATATTTTAATCATTCTAAAAGTGGAAGGAAAACTTAAATCTACTATGTAATAACTAAAATTACTTTTTTATTCTTATTTCTAAACCGAAACAATTTAAGTTTATGGATAAATAATAAGTGTACAAATCTTTCATTTTCTTTCATTCATATCTACCAAACAATAGAGGAAAACTAACTTCTTTTCTATCTTTTCAATTTTCCATCTATAAGTTTTCACTCCCTTCTATTTTCTTTCATTCCTACCAAACGGAGTGTTAGTTTAACACTGTGAGAATTAAACCTCAAGACAACTTTGCTTTCATCCTCCCAAAGAAGGGTGTCCATTTAAACCAAGATTGTCTTCCATGAGAAAGGATTTCAAGATCCATCTTTGAATTGACCTACCTTATACTCATAAAGATATATTTAAAGATGTTAAGTATATTTTGACCAAAATTATGATTATTAATAAATGTTAAAAATATGAAAAAATTTTATTCAATTGATTATGTTGAAATTGTGAATGTCAAAATTCAAATGGCAATTCAAATGCTATTATTCAAAAATTTTCATTTAGGCTTTTTTAGACTAATGTCCCTAAACTTATGGCATCATTGTAGTTTTTACCTAAAATTTTAATTCTGGCAATTTACATCCTAAACATACAAAGCTATAGCAGGAAACTGACACGTGATTTGTACACAAGTTGTTAATCGATGACATGAATGGTCATATGTTTATAATTTAATCCAAATTTATTGGGGTTAATATCTATAATTAAGTTTTATCAAAAAAATAAAAAATTTAAATTAATTTTGTTTTAAATATGATGTTGGGTCAACGCTGATTATAAAAGATCTTTAATACTCTTAATCAACAACTTGTGTGCAATTCAAATGCTTTCCATAAAAATATCAACATTGCTATTAATCAGTTATATTGCTAATATTCATAAGTTTATTAGGCAATGCAACTCTCTTATACTGCAATTGTAGTTAATCTGTTTGTGGAAAAATGTGTGTATGCTTGTTTGTGTTTACCAAAAAATAAAAAATAAAAAAGGTTTACTAATACAAAGTTTTATTAGGGTAAATTGCTTATTTAGTTCCTAAATTTTTAACCTTATGCAACTTTGTTAGCTAATCCTTTTTTCTTAGTTAGAATGTCCTTGAACTATTAAAATATTGTTATAATAGTCACTGGTATCGTTAAATTTTTTTTGATAGAATTCGTTAGTATTTGATAAAAAATCGTGTTAACTACAGATTCCGTCCAAAAATTAATGGAAATTATTACTGTAACAATATTCTTATATTTTGTGGTTATTCCAGCTAATAAAAGAACAGAGAATGCCCATAAAATATTAAAATATTACTACAGTAATAATTTCTATTAATTTTTTGATAGAATTTATTAATAATTTGGTTCAAAAATTAATGTTACAAAGTGATAATAACTAAAAAATTTCATTAAAAAATTAACGAAAATAACTTTTGTATCAATATCTATCTCAATAATTTAAGGATATTTTAACTAAAAAAAAAATCAAAAACTAAGGGCCTGTTTGGTGCACAAGTTCAAGATGAAATTGATAAGTTTAAATAGTAATTTTTGTTGACTTTTTCAGAAAAGACAAAAAACTTTTAAAAAAAAGACAAAAGTTTAAACTCATGGTGATGAGTTTGAACTCATCACCCAAACAAGCCCTAATATTCTATAAAGTTAAAATTTCACGAATCAAGTAATTTACCCGTTTTATTATTATTATTATTATTATTATTTATTACTTTTTATGGTGCTTTTCATGCTTTTGGTTTAAAAGCAAAAATGCCAAGGGTACTTTAACAGAGAGTCGGAGAGACCTTTCTGTATTGTCTTCTCTACAAACGATCAATTTCATAAAGACAGAGGCCTTTCCTTTCGTTTCTCGAAGAAACCCTTTTCCCCTTCTCACACTAGACGACGACAATGGCGACGAGCCTCCCGTTGGAGATCATCGTCAACGTACTCTCCCGACTCACCGTGAAAGATCTTCTCCGTTTCCGGTCATTATGCCGGGCATGGCGTTCCGTAATCGACAGCCCTAATTTCATCAAGCTCCATCTCAGCCACTCCATGGAAACAGCCACCAATCTCGGCCTCGTTCTCAAAGCCGACGAACTCTACTGGGTCGACGCCGCCACTCTCCGCTCGCCGCTCCGGCTCCACCACCCGATCGACGACGGCGGAGGCGGAGTCGAGGTTTTGGGTTGCTGCAATGGCGTTCTTGCTCTGCTGAACTCGAGCGGAGTCGTGGCTCTCTGGAACCCGTCGACTAGAAGGTACAGAAAATTACCCATTTCTCATCCCGGCCATTTTCCATTTCCAGTTGGTGTTTTCGAGTTTAGCACAACCGGATTTGGGCACGACTCTGTCAACGATGACTATAAGTTGTTGAGAATGTTGCCTGGTAAAAAAGATGATATTCTCTCCCTTTGCCCTGATGTTAAGCTCTATAGTGTCAAGGCCAAGACTTGGAAGACCGTTAATGGCTTCCCATCTTACTATGGGTACCAGGCCGGGATCGGAATTTTTGTAAACGGAGCTTTGCATTGGTTGGTATGCCAAGAGCCTAATTCTTACTGTTTCATTGTCGGGTTTGATCTAGTGACTGAAGAACACCGCGAGGTTCTGCTGCCATTTTACCAGGACGGCCGTTTCTACATTAAGCTTGTGGAGTTAGGAGGGTGTCTTAGTCTGGTGAAGAATTACAGACCGGAGCACAAGAACTCGGAGCGTGCCGAGATATGGGTTATGAAGGAATACGGAGTTCAGGAGTCTTGGACTAAGTTGTTCTCCGTCGTGCCCTCGGATGTGACTGGCGCTTTTGATTATGCGCTCCCTGTATTGCATTTGAAGAGTCTTGATCAGGTTGTGATTTTGGGAGGAGAGAAACTTGCTTTGTATGATATGGAAAGGAAGAGGATTGAGAATGTGACGATCTCAGGCACTCCGAATGGTTTCAAGCCCTGCGTTTGCGTGGGAAGCCTCGTTGGATTTGATGGTGGTGGTGGGGAAAAGACTGCGAAGCCGAAGCAGCAACAGGGTCGGAAGAAGAGGTAACGGCATTGTGGTTTTCCCATTTCTAGTTATTGTCTTAAATAATAACGTGTGTTCTACGTTGTTTTGAGTAGGGATGATTTTCTCTCAAAGGGATTTAAACTGGTGTTGTGAATGGAGACCGCGAAGGGAGGCCAGAGGTATATAATGAGTTTTCGAATTATTGCAATATTCATAACAAAACACTTTACTTACCTACTTTTATCTTGCTTCCTTTTGTTTCCCTCAGGTTGTTTACTGCAGAATGTTTGTTTTGCTGATCTAATAGTATTACAGTTATTTTATCTAGGAGACATGGAAAGGGAAGAACCGTTTAGTTAAATGAATCTTGTAGATCTATTTTCATGTTTGTTACATCTACATTTCGCATGTAGATGTCTCTTGGGATTCATCTGGTTCTATGTTCATTTGGCATGGAAAGTATGTATTAAAGAGTATGTCGAAATACTTGGAAAGACCTTTTCAAGATATGGGGAGTTTAGTGCTATGCTTTTGAATCTTGAGACTTTGTTTTGGCCTTATCAGGCTTTTGATGTTGGTAGCCGTTTTCCCTTTTGCATTCCGAGCGTAATGACAAATGCTTTCGAATATAATAGAGACAACAACTCTAATCTCGACTACCACGAGATGGAATGTCCAACCCAAATGGTGAGCCCTTTTTTCTTGCAGCCAAAGGCCATTATGAATGTTCCCTTCAAGTGAAAAGGACCAAATGTTTCGAAATGGGTGACACGAACAGGGGATTTTATTTCCTCATCTCTATGTTGGAGACTGGAGGGTGCCTTTTATTTTTATCTAGAACCTACCATGTGGACGTTATTTCATTATCTCGGATTATTGATATGTAAATATACATTGTACATTCACATTGGTTGAATATAGGGACGTAAATGGGATCAAACACGTCCCCTAATGGGGCGGGTTTTCCATGTATTAAACGGGTCATGGGGCAGGCCATGTTTGTTTACATTAAAAAAAAAAAAAAAAAGTGGTTTGAAAGTCAAGTGATGGCTTTTAATTATTTCTATAGATGAAGAAAACGACCAGCAGGTCCTACAGTGGTGGCTTTTAATTATTTCTTCTTTAACGACCGTGTGGTATTGATGTGTCTGTAATAGTTGACTAGTACAGTCGTTAATCAACTAGGTCAAATCTCAAATATTTGAAACGCAATGTTATAAATATTAATGGCTTAACAAATCTTAGAAAACAAAAAAGGCAAAAAAAAATTGAAAAAAGGTAATTTAACAAAGAACTAGTAGATCTTCCATAGAAAAAAGAGAGAGAGAGAGAGAGAAAACTACTAGTAGCTCTACACATGGCGGCTAAAAAATTTAATAAAAAAATGTTTCTTTTGTATTCGGAGTTGCAATCAATTATAAATTTAACAAAACGACGTCATAGATTTTATATTAACATTTCAGGGTCACGACAATACATTCAATAAAGCGTTCAAAAATGATGGCAACTGTTGGAAAATTACATGTATACCCCTAGTTTGGACGGGATATCCATTCTCTAAAATCAGAAATTTTTTGTCAAAAATGTTTTTCCTAATTTTTTTAATCTTTCTTCTCATTTTGAAAAAGAAAAGTTCTCATTTTCAAACATACTTTATACAGTATCATTTTTTTAAAAAAATTCTGTTTAAAATTTTCTCACAATTTATTATTAGCAATACAATTTCTTCTCATTCCAAATAATTTTTTGTTTTCAAAAATGAAAATTTTTTACACATCTAAATACCATCTTATTTTCAAAATGAAAAACCTTTTCATTTCCAATTCTCTTTTCTTGACATGCCCACTCAGAATCTTACTTTATAAGGAGATGACCAAGGAATTAAGGGAGCGAAACAGAGCACGAAAGAATTAGGTAGTAAATTTCTAGCCAAAAAATAAAAAATAAAAAATAATTAGTGGTAAATATGGCTTCAAGCGACAAGTCGATTACTTTTTGTATAAGGTCGATTTGTTATACGAGTATTTTTTGTCAATATGATATAATTTTTGTTCAATTTTATATATAAGTTTCCAAATAGACATTTTTAAAATCAGGTATCTAATCCAGTCAGTAAATAGTCCTAAACATAAAACCGATGTCATTTATCGTGCCAACATTTCAATTAAGCTTAGTAAAATAAAAAGTTCTACGGTACATTATAGGTAGCTTAAAAAAAATTGCAAAATATATAGCTAAAATGATTATTTATTAATTGAATGATATCCTAGTCGAAAAACAAAACTTTAAGCACAAAAAGTGAGAATTAAAAAACCTAAATATTATATAAAACAAGTAATAAAAGAAAATAAAGCCTAACAACATTTCATAAAAATTCGTAAAATTGAAAATGAAAATAGGGCAAAGACGGTGGGATGGGTACTTGTTTCCCTAGCGGGTTCTGTCTTTGCTCGTCGCATCCCATTTACGTTCCTACTTTTTTTCCTTTGGCCAAATAACAGTCTGGGAGGTAAAGCAATGTTAGCATATCCCCTTTAGTGTTATCAAAAGGGCTCCTCGGTGCTAACAAGAATATTTGTTAAAGGATCGCAAGAGTTCAATAGCTGAAAGTATCACTAGCTTACCGTCTTACCCGAGTAGCATGAGACACGTGGAATTGCGTATTACAATGAGAAGATGGGGAATAAGCTTCATTGTTGAGAGGAAAATAGCCTGGACCCATCATGGTAATCCATTACCATTAAGACACCACACTCGGTAGTGTTTATATATATATATATATATATATACATGTGGTTTTGAAGTAATCCATTACCACTAAGATACCACACTCGGTAGTGTGTATATATATATATATATATATATATATATAATGGTTTTGGACACATACTCTATTTATTTTTGGCTCAACCCATGGAGTTAAAGTTTATTTTTATAAATACCCTCAAGTAAAATGATAAAAGTGGACAATACTCTAATAAACTTTTCAATTACATAACTAGTTAGAAAAAAAAAAATTTCTTGATAATTTTTAAATCTAAAATCAAAACTCTAAGGCCTCACAAATAGAGCTAAATTACTTTCATTTTCATTTATAATCTGTATTTCAAAAAATTGTATAAGAATACCTTTCCAAAAACTTTTGTTTCTTTTCTTTAACTAAGTTCATTTGTATTTGGTATTTTTTAACTACAAATGGAGGTCATTCGCCATGCCAGTGAAGGACTGCGCGAGGACAAAGAGTGCAGCTTGGAGTGTGGCTCATGAGCTCATCACAGTCGCGACCTTCAGCGACGGCGGCAGCAACTATGATGGTTGCAAGAGCAATTTAGGATTAAGGTTAAGGTCTTTTGAATTGGGGCTTAATTTAAGATAACTTTGGGTACATTTTGTAATTTAAGAAACTTCACAAATAAATAAGGATTTAAAAAACTATTTGCTTATTAATGAAAAATATCATATTTATATGTAATTATTATATTTGCATAGTAATATTTAGATTTACTAGTTATACGAAAAAATAAAATACAAGACAAGTAAATAATTTATGTGTAAATACCATAATTTCTTAATAAATATTTTGTTTTACCAGACAAATTAATATAACAATAAAGCATATTAAACTAAAAATAACATAGATATTGGATTTACATAGTAAATATCATATTTAATATAATTCAAATACTAAATTAAATTGTTAGTAAATACAAAATTTGTAAAAAATTTACAGGTAAACAATTAGATTTATTGATTTTGTCTATTTTACTTAGTAAATAAATTTTGTTTTACTTGGTAAATCGTTTATAACTAGTAAATATTTGGAACCCTAATAATTATGATAAATGAAATTTTAAAGCGGAATATAAGATTTACAAAGTAATTACATTTACCAAGTTATTATTATTTTTTGTCAATCTTTGTATTTACATGGTAAATCTTTGTATTTTCAGTTTTATATC
The DNA here is from genome assembly GCA_008635985.1 of Ficus erecta. Taxonomy (NCBI): domain Eukaryota; kingdom Viridiplantae; phylum Streptophyta; class Magnoliopsida; order Rosales; family Moraceae; genus Ficus; species Ficus erecta. The sequence goes on along the minus strand of BKCH01000203.1, from coordinate 322,270 downwards.
TTGTTTTCAATTTAGTTTGCGTTGTAAATCTAATTATTTACTAAGAAATAACGGTATTTACGTCATTTTAAATTTCAATTTGTATGCTAAATCTAAATATTTAATAAAATATATTTACTTATTTCGCTTTTTTTACTTTTTATAAACAACAAAGCTAAATATTTAAGAAGTAGATATTTTAATTTACATGTAAATTTATTAATTTTCATTGGACAAGTAAATTATTTTTTAAATTAGTATTCATTCCAATATAATTTTTAAGTAAATCTACGTAATTACATGTAAATACTAATATTAATTTATATATGTTTTATTTTGAGGTAAATCTAAATAAGTAAATATTAATAATTACTTTCCATTACATAAATAGATGAGGTTTTAATTAGAAATTTTCTTAAATTATAAAAAAACACCCTAAAATTTTGTATTTCATTTATATATAATTTTTCAGTAAATCTATGTAATTACACGTAAATCCATGTAATTACACTTAAATACTGCTAATGAATTATATATATATATATTAGTAAATCTAAATAAGTAAATATTAATAACGGGAAATACACAATATAACATATTTTCATAGGACATTTTAAATCTGTTGCGTGTTTTACTTACTATGTAAAAAAATAGCATTTGACTTGTCTCTGGGGCAGAAACTCCTTTTTTCCCAGACTCATTTCTCTCTACTCTGTCTTTTCTCTTCTGTGCACTCCAACCAGCGACGCCGGTGACAAAGACATCGCTGTCACGACGAGGTTGCGACGCCGATGATATCTCAAGGAGATCGCGACGCTGGCGGGAACCTCTGGCGGCTGGCGCGATCGCGATTGTCATGAAATCTCCAGACAAACCGTCGTTCTCTGTCGCTAGACGATCGTAAATCTCCACGTCTGGCCTCGGGACGACGGCCTCCACAAGGGCAAATCTTCTTCTCCGGCTACAAATCCGGCATGAAATCGATTGCCGTCGTGATCTTCATAGGAGTCGGCGAGGGCTCCGTGATAGCTCTGCAACGATCGTCAACTCGCCGGCTGCCCGATGTCGTGATCTCTAGACGATCACCCTGGCGGCTGTGCTTTTTAAATCAATCTTTCATTTTAAAATAAAATTTACTTGTTTACAAAAATTTCTTAAATTACAAATAGACCCCAAAAATTATCCTAAATTAAGCTCCAATTGAATCAAACCCTAACCCTAAATCCCCAATTACCACCACCACCGCTGCCACCGCTATTGTTGCCGTCGTTATATCGCCGGAGAATGACTCCCGAAGCCTCCGAGAGCCATCGCTGTCGCCGGAGATTCGAGCACAACCTGGAGATTACGAAACGTTGAATCACCACGACAGAGATAGTTTGCTAAGCTTCCGAAGCCGCCTCCACTGCCATATCACCCAAGATCCAAGAAATGCACATCGTCTGCACATCGCGATCACGTGAAACGCTAAGTAGTCGGCGATGAAGATCGTTACCTTTTTTCTCCCTCGCAATCAGAGATTTGTTCGTGATCTCAGTCGCCGTCGATGCGATATTTGAGCGCCATTAACCGGACGAAGATGACGATCACAACCATCGATCAGCACCGCTTGCGTCATAGCCCACTGGTGGAGCCCACCGAAGTGCCGTTGCAGATCTCCTGCAGCCAGTCCATGAAAAAGACAACCTTGGCATGGGGCAAAAAATGAATTCTACCCCCAGAAAAAGTCAAATCTACTATCTTTATCAATAAAGGTCAAACCTGCTATTTATTAACAAAGAACACTAATTTTCCCTACTTTACATTAACCCACTTTATTTTCCTAGATATACTTTGGTGTGCCGGTTATTGTTTTTTATTTTTTTTCTTAATCAAGGTGGTTCGCTGACGATGTTATTTATTCATTTCATGATTATTTTTTGACTACGTTATTTATTAAATAATGATTTAACTTTAATTTGTGCACATCTGGTTAGAAAATAAAATCTTCTCAAAAGCATACCAGATCAACCAGTACAATATGATCGTCATTCTTTTCCAAATTTTCTTAATTTCTATGAAACTTCATTCTTCAAAAGCTCAATCTTTTATCCGAGCAGGGTACTGGAAGTACGATGACGATTTCGCCAGTTCCAACATAAACTCCGAACTCTTTACTCACCTTATTTGTGGTTTCGCTGATATAAACTCTTCTTCGTACGAGCTCTCTATCCCAGATGAGCAACAATTCTCCACTTTTTCAAGCAACGTCAAGAGAAGAAGAACCCATCGGTGAGCATACTTCTCTCCGTTGGTGGTAGAAAAACAAACAACTCGGTTTCTCGTTAATGGTCAGTAACTCAACTAACAGAAGGTCTTTTATTGATTCTTCTATAAAGTATGCAAGGCTCTACGGTTTTCAAGGCCTGGACCTTTTTTGGGATTCAGCAAACAGAAGGTCAGACATGGCAAATATGGGAATTCTTTTCGGAGAATGGCGAGTCGCCGTGAATTCTGAGGCTGCAAAATCCAGCCTAGCAGAACTCATCTTGACTGCTGCTCTTCCGTACTCACCAGATGTTGGAGGTGAGTTTCTTCCCGTTGAGTCAATCCGAAGTTATCTTGATTGGATACATGTCGTTTCCCTTGGGTATTACAGGCCTCGGTCGTCGAACTTTACTAGAGCAGATGCTGCTCTACATGACCCTCGGAGCAATGTTAGTACTGATTTCGGTATCAGGGCGTGGATTGGTAGAGGGATGTCTTCTTCCAAAATTGTTTTAGGATTGCCTTACCGTGGCTATGCTTGGACACTAACTAGTCCGAGGGAAAATGGCATTGGAGCACCAGCAGCAGGTCCAGCTTTTAAAACGGAATATGGAGTAAGGAGGTACAAGACCATTAGAGCTTACATCGAAGAGAACGACGCGTCGGTTGTATACAATTCTACGTATGTGGTGAATTACTGCTCTGTTGGATCAAATTGGATTGGCTTTGATGATGTTGAAGCTATTAAAGTCAAGGTCTCTTATGCCAAGGAGAAGAAATTACTCGGCTACTTTGCCTTGTATTTGGCTGCGATCACAATTGGCGGCTTTCTCGGGCTGCAGGTATGAGAACAAGAACTCAGATTTTTTTCAGCTTCTCTAGTTTTTTCCAATATTTTATTCATTATAGCTGGAAGAAAGGGGTAAAATTTGTGATTGAGAATCGATCCAAATTATGATTACAGTAATCACAATTATTGCTGTAACTAATAGTTATTTTTATCAATGTAATCTGCAATAATTCTCCACCATTTATATTTGAAGTGAAAATTAACACGAAAATCTAATTTCTCTTCACCAATTATACAAGTTACCAAGACATGGCAGACAAAATAAATTTGGTCAAAGTAGCATGAGTACAAAATACGTAACCAAGATATCGGTCTCTTTAATGCGGAGTTTAATAAGCTATAGAAAAAGGCGTTTACGCATCCAATTAGTGAAATGAAAATTTTAATCATATCTGCGCAGCTCAAGATGGTGGGTCGGCCAATGCAAAACACCAAGTGGAAATTGTTGGTAATCATCTTGGCACCAATGGCTACCGCGGGTTTTTCTAGTAGGAGTAGTCCATTTGTACTCCTTACGAAAGAGAAAGTCAGGTCCAAAGGTATATAACATTCTAAGTTTTGAGCCTTAGGATATTCATCTCTTCACCGTTTCTAATTTTTTTTTTTTATGTTTTTTTATCCACACATTTCATTTTACCTTTGTTTATGCGGTTGAAGTATGATATCTAGCTAATGAAGTATTCCAAGAAACAGGAAACGACGCGACAGCTATAGGAGATCTTAACAGCTATGTTCCTAATCTGCACGTCTTTAGCCTTGCCAGCATTGAAGAAGCTACAGATCAATTTTCAATTGAAAATAAGCTTGGAGAAGGCGGTTATGGTCCAGTTTACAAGGCAAGCTTTTACGACTCTTATGAAGAGATTTAAATACAATGATTCAGCTTTTCTGGCAAAACAAATGTGGTAACAATGAGTCTATTTACCAGGGTGTATTGCCAAACGGACAGGAAATAGCGGTTGAAAAAACTTACTGTCAATTTCTTCCACGCAAGGATTCGAGGAGTTTCAAAAATGAAGTTGTGCTTACAGCAAAACTTCAGCACGTTAATCTTGTCAAGGTCTCGGGATTCTGCATTGAACGAGAAGAGCAAATGTTGATCTATGAATACATGCCAAACAAAAGCCTGGACATCTACCTCTTCGGTGTGTGATTTTTTCCATAATTACTAGAGCTATGAACTTCTTATATTGAAGTTCCCGTTTTATTGATTCTGCTTGTTCTTTAACCCCCATGATAAGTGTGCTAAAAGGTGTTTTGATGTTAATTCAGTAACTAATTTTATTTATGTAGATCCTATTAGACGGTACCTTCTGGATTGGAAAAAACGAGTTGACATCATTGAGGGGGTAATTCAAGGGCTTCTTTATCTCCAAGAGTATTCACGTTTTACAATAATACATCGGGACTTGAAAGCCAGCAACATATTACTTGATCAAGATATGGCCTAAGATATCAGATTTTGGTATTGCTAGAATCTTCACGAAAGATGTACATGAAGCGAACACAAGACGGGTTGTGGGGACATAGTAAGTATATTTTGTTGTTGATTAACTACAACTGCTTCTAGCTAGCTCAGTCTTAAATTTAATTCCATTGCGTTGATCATAATGTCGCAGCGGCTACATTCCTCCAGAGTATGCAAGGCACGGTTTATATTCCTCCAAGCTTGATGTTTATAGTTTCGGAGTGCTCCTTCTCCAAATCATAAGTGGCAAGAGAACTGGATGTATGTATGGTTCAAATGAAGATTTAATCCTTCTGGATTATGTAAGGTTAAATCGGCCATTATTTTCATCTTGAGCTAAGAATAAAAAAATTCTTTTACCTTTCAAATTACTCAAAATAGGTAATACATTATGATATAACTTCAGGCATATGAACTGTGGAAAGAAGGCAATGGGATGGAGTTTATGGAACCTTCACTGAACGACACTTCTTCGTCTTGTAAGTTAATGAAATGCCTGCAAATAGCTCTTTTGTGTGTCCAGGAAAATGCAAACGATAGGCCATCTATGCTGGAAGTTTCTTCAATGCTCAAGCCTGAAAATGTTGTCGTGCCAATTCCCAAAAATCCTGCTTTCTCAATGAGAATTGAAGCTACATTCTGAACGAGGTGCTCTTCTTCAGTAAATGATGTATCAATCTCCGAGCTTGTACCCCGATGACATGGAAAATCCTTTCAGCGGATTTTTTTATTTTTTTATTTTTCAAAATGCTTCTGGTAGAATTTGTTGTTCTTAGTTTGATGCATTCCCTAATTATCTCTGCTTTGTACAAATATAACGATAGTTGTAATATTATTATTAGCTAGACAAGTTTAGAAGAAACTGTAGCTGGATTTTATGATCAGTATATTACTGCAACTTAGAGAACATCATTTCAAATTTTCCTACAAAGATTATTAAATTATTATTATTATTATTATTTTTGTTTTTTTTAAATAATGAGGGAGGGAAGCAACTAGATAAAATATAGCACAACTTAATGTTTCCTAGAAGAATGTATATAACATTTTCAAGTATTTTAGATTTATTTAGAAAATATATCAACCACTAAATTGTATTGAATAGAATAATGTATACTTTTTTTTCTTGGAAAGTTCGTTTGAAAATGATATTATTGATAGGGCCGCAGATATAAAAAAAATATTTAGCCAACTGCATAATAAAACGGGGTTTTCATGCTTGATCTTTCAACCACAGCTATTAACCGGATTCGATCTCCATTTGTATGGCTTTCCCACACTTGACCTTACAGTTCTAGATATTCACCACCATCCTGTTGGGTCTGCTGGTACCACCCGCGTCCCTTGCCTTGCTAATTACTATTAAGTACCATACTTCACTTTTTTAGAAACCTCATATCCTTTTATACTGTACAATTTCGTGAATGTTTCACACGGTCCATATAACATGCCAAACAACAGTATTGAAGTCATAGTTTCTACTTGAAACACAAACAAATATTGCATTATTCTTTTGGTGCAGAGTACAATAGTTTAAACTTATCTCAAGTCTAATTTGTGTTGCAGAGTGATTTTTTTTTTTTTTGTGGGATATTGGATGTGATAAATATCCTAATATAAACAAGTCATATGTCCTAACATATATATGTATTTTTTTTAAAGTAAGCCTCTGGTTTTATTGATTTAAGAAAGCAGAATGATCTGTTCTAACATATTCTGCAATACATATAGGTACTTCTTATAACCAGTAACTATGGCTCACTAGAATTAAAACCAGCGAAAATTACAAGAAACCAGAACAGGGTCCTCTGGAGCCAAGTAAAGAGACTCTTGACACAATAAAAGCATACATCTATAGCATTGAACGATAGCGTTTTCAAAAAAGTATTACCGCTACACGCCTCAACCAATTGAGATGAGGGGAGATTTAGTGCCATTTTTATTTTTATTTTTTTATCTTTCTTCACCCTCTCTCTCTCTTCTTTCCTTTTTTTTTTTTTTGACTACTTCAAATTAATATTAACGTGACTGAATATTTCCAATTTAGTTTTTTTTCCCCTCTAAATCCAAATTGATCATAAATATCAAGTACAATAACTAAAAAAAAAAAAAAAAAAAACGTACAAAAACTCACAGAAGGAAGATCTGCTTGACAAAACAAGAGACTCCCATCATGAAAAACATTCAGTGCTTATGATCTCCCTCAAACCCCAACATTTTCGTTCAAGCTTTGATGAACCTTAACACCCAAAAATTTTTCGCTCACCATGATTTCTTCTCCCTGTTCTGAACACCATTGCAGTTTTCATATGTTGAGAATCTATCAATTCATCTCTGCCTTGAGAAAGAAAATTTTCTGAAGAAAAATCTCTCACTTCCTCCCTCATTCTATTTTTCCCTTTAATTTCTTCAAAACAAAATTGGATGCCGACCCCATCCTCTGTAACCAAGTTATGCATCTTCGTTATATATGAAAGGGGAGAGATGAGTGTGGAATGAAAGGTAATTGCACTTTTTTTTTTTTTAGTTAATTTTGTATCTTTCGTTGAATAAAAATACCAAATCTACCCAGCGCTTAATTCTCAAAAACCCCTGATATTGTACACACACATATTATTACTGATATTTGTGAATTCGTGCTCCTATATTTGCTATTTGGGGAGCGATCTGTTTTTTTTTTTTTTTTTTTTTAATTAATTAATTAATTTATTACACTGGTTATTAGATACATAGTGATTTTGGATGCATTTATTATTGGACTTCTCTTTTACAATTCGGAGAATGCTTTTTTCTAATATAGTTTTTTTTTTGGGTGCTTAATTACGAGTGAAGCTCGTGGATCAGATCACCAAGAATAGGGCTAGTGGGCTAGTGTCTTATTATTGACAAGAGATTCAAGGGGTATGTCATTTTTTTTTTCCTCCTCCCATGTTTTATAATATAGTTTAGTAGTTGTTGTTGTTGTTTAACAAAAAGAAACTTGCTTCCTTTTTAGTAATCACATTAGCGGGACTTGTTTGGATATATATATATACATTGTTTATGCCAATTTGGCATATTCTACTTTCGTTGAGCAACATGCAAAATGAAAGCATTTCCATAACGAGAACACACAAACACACACACACACAAACTAATAGTGAAAAACAGACACTGGTAATAGAGTAAGAAACTCACATTGTTGTCATGAGTTCCAACAATACGGTTCTTTGAGAAGACGCTTCTAACCAACCCACTAGTGTTACCTATCCAACTGAGAGTTGCCTTTCTTTCTCTGAGAATTGTGAGGTTTTTTTTATTTTTTTTTATTTTTTTTTTATTTTTTTTTTAAACTAAACTTCTGCACCATATGCACATATATATGTGCATGTGTCATTGAAATTTTATCTGTGGCAGAGAACTACTAAAGTGGTATAGTGCTAGTGCTAGAAATCATTAATTGAAATGGAAAATTTCCTCTGTTCTTCCAATGAAAGAAAAAGAAGATTAGAAACGCTTGTTTGTTATTTTATGGAGTCAAATGAATAGAGTTGGGGGTTACACCTCTAGTTTCTTTTTGTGATCATCCCACTTTTGTCAGAGATGGTACTTTTTTATCTTCTATTGTGTGTTGAATTTAATCTTTGCTCCTAGTATTCAAGCATTACTTTAAAGGCTCCCATTATAAGGTTAAAGGAGATAATAATAGTACATGAGGCAGGAACGTGAAATGGTGAATGCCATAATTTCAAACATTAAAACAAGATAACGGTCAGACACTATTGGATCACTTTGGATAACAATGAACAATAATTAGTACATATTCTTAACCTCTCTCTCTGGTCATAAGTGTTGTTTCTGGTTGTATTTTTCTTGCAAAGGCCGCAGTAAAAGTACCCCATTGTTCTGCTTCTGCAATGCTGATGTGAATGCTTTGTATCTGTCAAAGAGATGCTTGAATTTTGCATGTGTCTCTTTTGGATTAGATGGTGCAAAATTAAGTGTTATTTCAACTCCTGTATTTCCTTTTTGTCCCTACTATATTAATATTGCAATTAGTTCTTCGAAATTCTGTACTTTTTTTCGTCTCTTATTTCTCTCTTTCTATTGCAGGCACTAGATTTACATCATAATTCCTATCTTTTAATACCATTTATAAGCTTTTAGATTGTTTTCTATTAGGACTAGTTATCCTAGTTATAGATTAATCAGCGGTTAAATTGTAGGGTCTAGAAGCTGTCATTGTCAATTATGGTATGATCCTCTTTGTTGCATCTTCAACATCATATTTTGATATGCTACTACCTCCTTGTAGATCATTTCTTGTCTATATAGACGATAGCTATTTAGTGAACAATTCCCAGTAGTACGATACAATTTGCAGGTATTTTAAGTTTTGTTGGGAATAATTTCAAGCAGTACAATGTAGTAAGCAGAAACTTTCCTATTTCCTTCTCTTCTTTTCTCTGTTTTTTTTACTTTATCGATTGAATGTGTAAACTCTATTAGTAACTTATGTTGTGTTTGTTCTTTAGGCCTCTAATGTTTTTCGCTTTTCAAAGAAAGCCTAATGTTATCAATTTTAATTCTTTTGATTGTAATTTTTACTTTCATGTTTGGTCTCACTTTTTGTTTTTGTTTAATTAATTAATTTATTTTTTGATGCCTTGCTTGTAATAGGAAATTCCTATGTTGATGGATAGAGAATGGCTATGGGTTTAACAGGTAAATAAAATAATGTAAAATATGTAATAACATGTTCTTATAGGAGAACTCTTTAGTTAGATATGTGATGGTATTATAAAAATTACAGTGCTACTAAGGAGTATAGAGAAGAAGCATAGAATTTCGAAAAGATGGCAGAGAAAGAAACTGGTTGTCTAGAAAAGATATTATGTCCTTGCAAAGATTGTCGAAACTTGTGTCACCAATCTATTGATAGTGTTTTTGATCACTTGGTCACAAATGGAATGAACCCAATATACAGAGTGGTTTCATCATGGTATGTTATGTTAAAGGCACCACCAAGAGGCTTCCATGGGTTGGAAAAATATGACAAACGTGAAGATGCAACTTCAATATCTCCAGATAATCGAAGATCCGAAGTTAGCATGGATAAAAACAGATGGAGGAGTTTAATTTGTGAGAGAGTATTGTGAGATGAAGCTTTTTTCTTTTCCCTTACGTGAAGAAAAATGGAAATAAGAGTTGAAAAATAAGAGTTTTGTTACATTTTTCAAACTAGTAAAGGGTTTTTCGTTGTTTTCTTGGGATTCATTGAGCTTTTTAAATAGGATATTTTTATTAAAGGGGTGTGTCAAAAATTAATATAGTGTGAATAGACCTTATCTTAACATACATACTAATGAAAACTGCCTTCAAAAAATAAGAAATAAATTAAGCTTTACGTGGAAAAAAAAAAATTTAAAAACTACTGATGCTTATACTGATATTTTGTTAATTACGTGTACAAATATTGTGCTGTACAATATCACATAATTTTTGAGCGCATAATATCAATTGTTTCGTAATCAACAAATTACGGCTTTAATAATAAAAAGAAAAAAAGTAATTAAGTTCATTAGAGCATTGTCCACTTTTGCCACTTTATTTAAGGATATATATATATATATATATATATATATTAATAATAAGTTTCAACTTAAAAGGGTTGTGTCAAAAGTAAAATGAGGTGTGTGAATAAAACCACTTTTTTTTATATTGGTTGATAGAAGCAATCACATTTATTTGTATTACATTAACATAGTATGACTTAAAGATGTGATTTTCATAAGCTAAGCATAAAAAAAGTGACACTTTTTAATATGAAAATGCATGTTTAGACATTTATTTAGCTAATTAGTATTTTAAATAATTAAATAAATAATTATTTATTTATGATGTCATCTATGACATTTCTTGCAAGAATTTTTTCTTGTGTGACAAAAATCAATCCAATGCATGTTTTTGTGACATTTATCAAAAGTGCCCAAGAATGAAAGGTCATATGTTAGGAACATTTTTTACTCAAATAGCCACTTAGAAATTCAAATTCTAAGGCAATGTTTCGGGCCATTTTACATATCAGGTCTTGGACGTCTTTTTTGTGAAATAGGCTGTTTGTGTTTTTGAGGAAATAGATCCCTTACGGGTCAAATCGGCTTTTGACTTGAACATGAAAGTTTTAGAACATGATAAACAAAAAACTTTTTGCGAAGAAACCTTTTGTAAAATAACATTTATTTTAAATACGAGAACTTAAAAAAAGATAAATACTAAGAACACCAATTTTAATCCAAACTTTTAAGTACTAATCTATGTAGCATATGAGTTGGTATTCAAAAAGTTAGTGTTCAATTTGTGGCATTACTCTTAAAAAAATACCACAAATTGAGACCTGGAATTGATTTTTTGCCATTAGAAAAAAGCTGTGGTAAAAAAATGTCATGACTCAAAATTTCTATTTATTTCTTTAAAATTACCCGATTTTTCTCGTGTAAAAGAATAAAATTACTTGAGATATGATTTTCATAAGCCAAGCATAAAAAGTGAACTTAAAAAAATGTTTGTAACAAGAAATTCATATCTATTTATTTAAAATTACCAATTATACACTTAAGTTACCAATTAGTATCCATGGTGATACCGTCTGGTCGATGATTCCGATTGGTAACTAAGATACTAGATGGCTATCGTTCAGCTCTATGGTCATAGGTTAGTTGATAGGATTAGTGCCCTAAAGCGAAAATTTGTAATGGTTTGTGACATTTATCTATCAATAAAGGTTATTTATTTATTTCGCATATAGGATGTCTTGGATGCTTTTATTAGTATAGATTTGTTATAAGCTAAAAATACCAAGATAATTGGTATAATAACTTTAATATTATGTATAAGTAAGTATGCAGAGAGATATAATATTGTAGTGATAATCTAATATAAGAGTCCACAGTCATAAAAGCAAAGGAAGACACTTTGACTTCGGTAAGACTGTAATGCTTGTCTCTTTCCACTCTCGTGGGATAGTTTATCTTAACTATTGGAATAGGGCTTTCCAAGAAGAAACATTGATATATATGAGGGGTCAGACTGGATCTAAAGCGATATTGATTTATGTAATAATTCCGTTTAAGATAAATAAATTCACTTTGACGGGTATTCTTGTTGACATCTTAATCTTGAGTGCATAAATGATTGCATATCTATGTGATGTATTTTTTGATTTATCAAAGGGTTATGCGCCGAAGGAATAGCAACTTGTACTTGATAAGTTAGAGATGCGTTGCATGGAGGATGACAATGTTATTGATTGATATAGAATCCATAGCTCTTTTGCGAGAGTCAATGATATTTTCTTATAGTGTCATTCGGGACTTGATTAAACAATAATGGATCTCGGTCATTCTGTAATTTGTTTACTGAATGATTTTCTATTTTTGGAGGATTTCATAAATAGGGGTTGATTAAAATGAAATGGCAGAAACTTTAACGATAAAATAATTGAGAAGGTAAAACGGAATTTTAACCTTAATCTTAATATGAATATCCTATGGGGATTCTACATCATAATATCTGTCATTGCAAAGCCCTATTAATGAGCTTTCGTAATTCGGTATAAAATCATAGAGTTCAACTTCATACTTATAGTGGAGTAGTCATGGTGTTTAATAATATGGATAAATTGATTTGGGTTAATTAATTTATCTAATATTATTTTAGCTTTGTTTTTATATGTCCATCGGGTCCCCTTGCTAGCTCACAAATTCCAAGAAATGTCACGGAATAATTTTTGGTATTCCGACACTACGCCGGAATTGTTCCAGATGGGACAAGATGAAGTAGAAAAATGCCACCCCTCTCCCATGGGTGTAGGCACACAGGGGCAATCCCAGTTAGGGACTACATTTATTTGGCAGATGATGCAGTCGCAGGTTGTTTCAGATAATTTCGAGAATAATTAATTTTACTGATAAAGGAATTTTTAATTCTAGTAATAATTTGAAATTCAAAAAAATTATTATCTTGGATGAGGTGATAATATTTGAAATTTAAATTGTTGAATTAAATTTGTTAATTTTGGATAAAGATCACAATTTAATTTAAATTTAAATGCGGACAAGATAATATATTGGATTAGATATTCTCTACGACTTTGAATTTAGATAAATAGATAATTATCCATGGATATAGATAATGTTTTATTTAAATTAAAGATAATGGTTGTCAAAAATAAATTAATTAAATATTATTAGTGGCTATAAATATTTGATTGAAGGAGCAATTTTTGACTAAGCTAAGACTAAGCTAAGATTAGGGTCTAAGCCAAGACTAAGCTAAGATTTGTTTCAATTTTAGGAATCCTCCATAAAGAAGGGTTTTCATGATTGAAAACAGAGAGATTGTAAGAAAAGGAGTATTGCTTCGTGACCAGAAATTCTACTAAGTATGCCCACAGACACCCGTACGTGGAAGAGTCATAGCAGGGAATTAGATCGCGTGGTTGGTACTCATAATCTAGAAGCTAGCTTGATCATCCAAAATTGATTGATAAACCGGTATGTATTTATTATAAATTAATTATTGTATACAGCAACTTGGGTTTGTTCGATTCTATTAGTTTGGTAATTTTTAAAAACATCTACCACCATATTGTGTTTTCTACTACGTAAATTATTTTCTCCAATTTTTCCTTCAATTGACATCAGAACCAGGCCTATGATCATGCTATATACATAATTATGTGATCTTCCTACTCCTTGTGTCTATGAATGATATTTTAGAGAGTTAGCACTTTAGGTTTCTATGTGATTTTTCATACATGGTTTTGTATGGGTATGTTTAATTGTTATCATGGATATGTATGTACATATGGTTAAATTAATTTTTTATGGTTGTTTAGTTATTAATTTTACTAGTCATGGTTTTCATGTAACTATGGGAGCGATATCATCATCGTAATTTTTTCATGGATATATATATATATTTTTTCAAGTTTCTAGATTCTTTGTAAGCCGGAAACGGGTATAGGAATTTTTTGTAATTCTTTACGAAGATGAAGCATCTTCTTGAAGATGGAGTTTGAATAGAGATGATTGCAATTTTTATTTTTTAACTTTCTGCAAACTAATTTTGGATTTAAAATTATGGAATTAAAAAAGGAAACAAACGGCACAGAAGCAAGAACAGCGTTCTTGCGGCACGATGGCTGTGCGTTAATCGCACAGCCTACGCTGTGCCAAGTAGCCCAGATTGGGCTTAGGCACAAACGGCCCAAAAGGCCTACCAATACGCACACAAGCCGTGCGTATGGTTAAGGTTATGCATACAATCTTAATAGTGTATATTATATATAATAATATTTTTTAATTATTATATATTTTATATAATATGTATGAATTATATTAGTCTATATATCATAATATATTATAATATTTTATATATAATGATAATATAATTGGATATTATATTATTTATATATTTTATATTATTGGATAATAATATTTTCTATATGAAAATAATATAATGGGGTTTTGGATTAATCCGGGAAAATTTCAGAATTTGTATTTTGGCCTCAGTAGGCTAAAATAATTGAAAGAATAGTAATTTTTACGGTAAACCCAAATATAAAATAATTTGAAAATTTGTTTGAGTGGGAGAAAATTTCGGGAATTAGTTTATAGCATACAGAAATTTAATTTTGACCTTCGTGGTTCGGATTGGGTGGAAAATTGTAAAATAACAAATGCGGAGACTGATGGCATACTTGAAGATAGATTCACGGAGACGAGCAATTGCAAGAGAAGGCCAAATTGTCCATCGGTTATTTTTTGTAATAGTCTTTTTTTTTTTTCCTCTAGGAGTGGAACCATGATATTGTGGTCATTTATCATGTTTATGGTTGGTTAATTTATTTTACTATATTATGTGATGAATGATCATTTTATTGCATATTAGTGATAACATGTCATGTAAAATAGATGAGTGCCACTCATATAAATATGTTCATGCATGTTAAGTAAAACCTTAAGTTCTTTAAAATTTTGAGTGGGAGAATGGTTCTCTTATGAAAAAAAAAAAAAAAAAAAAAAAAATCATACGGCCTCCATTGTTGGTCCATATGTGAAGCAGATGGTGCCTCGACCTAGTGTTATGACTGGGCGATGCTACAAGAAGGTATTTATCAGGGCAGTATACTAGGTTGGATCTCCTTCAGGATAATGTTTATTGACGTGCTTTATCGACGGCTAGCCCTAGGTGGAGGCAATAAATAATGCATCGATTTAATGTAAGCAATGGTTACACACTCAAGACTGATTTAACCATTAACCTTCCCTATGAGATATGTTGGTTGAATTTGTGGCCAAAGTAACGATAGTTAATATACGTTGGCAGGATTACCAAATAATGTACGTTGATCGGATTGGAATCCATGTTCTTGACTGGGCATTAGGCAAGACCACCCCTCGGTGGATTGTTTAAGGCGAGGGTTGGGAATTATCATTGTAGAATAATGTGTTTTTAAGGTTTTCCACATTTAATTACATTTGGGCTTCTTTGCATATTTGTCTACTAAATTGATATACAAATTTTCTTGTTGATATATGATTTAAATATTTATTATAGACCAAAATGCCAAGTCCACTTGTTGTTATATTTACAAAGAATGTGCTAGCTAAAGAGAATTTTAATGATTGGAAATGAAACCTAAAAATTGTGCTAAGTCTTCGAGAAATACAATTTTATATTGGAAGACCCATGCCTGGAACTTCTTCCTAGAGGTGCTACTATCGAGCAAATTGCTTCCTATAATTGTTGAAGGATTTCAATGAAGTTGCTAAGTGCTACATGATGGGTGGTATGTCAAATATGTTGCAAAAGCAACATGAGGATTATGCAACCGCCAAGCAGATTATGGATATAATTTGTAGGATGTATTTGGTGAACTCACGGTTCGGGCCAAACCGGCGGCCATCAAATCTCTTATGAGTTGCAGGCAGAAATGGGATACATTTGTTAGTGATTATATGCTCAAGGTCATCGCTTTTTTTTTTTTTTTTGGCAGATACTCAAACCAATTGAGCGAACATCAATTCTAAATTCAAAAGTATGATCAAAGCTCGCAACAATTCTAACAAGGCAAATGTGGCTGAAGATAGTACTTCTCCTTCTAAAGTTAACTAGAAGAAGAAAAACGAGAAATCAATCAAGAATCTTCTACTTCTCCTAAGACAAAGGAGAACAAGAAGAAAGGGAAGAAGAAATCAAAGAATAAGTGATACTTTTGTGGCAAGGCTGGACACTTCAAGAAAGATTACCGGAATTACCTAGCCAAGAAAGGTCAAGGTAATGGTGATCTTTATTTTATTGGGGCATATTCAGTTGATGATTCCAATGATCATTGTATTATGGATTCTAGAGCCACCAATCATGTTTGTGTTTCTTTGTAGGGTTTAAGAAAATAAGAAATCTCAGTGATGGGAACTTTATTTTGAGGAAAGTCACGAGGCAACTTAACGATTACTCAAAACGACCAAAGTTTGAAAAATATTGATACATACCTTTGACATTTGCGATTGGGTCATATTAGCCAAGACAAGAAACAAAGGTTAGTAAAGGACAAACCTCTCATGGATGTGAGAGTTAATCCATTACCTACTTGTGAATCCTATCTAGAAGACAAAATGACCAAGATGCCCTTCTTGAGCAAATGTAATCGCATCAAAGAAGTCTTAGAATTAGTGCATAGTGATGTTTACAGTCCGATGAACATCGATGCATGTGGAGGGTATGAGTATTATGTCACCTTCATTGATGACTACTCAAGGTATGGATATGTTAACCTAATGCACTGCAAAAACAAAACTTTACAAAGTTCAGGGAATATCGAGCAGAGGTGAAAAAGCAATTAGGTAAATCTATAAAGGCATTTTGATATGATCGAGGGTGGAGAATACCTCTCCGGTGAATTTCTAGGACATCTCATTAAAAATGTGATGGTGTCAAGTTTGACTACACCAGGAACTCCAGAACATAATGGTGTAGCGGTAGAAGAAATAGGATGTTATTGGACATGGTAAGGTCCATGTTGAGTTATTCAACATTGTCAATAACTTTTTGGGGTACGTACTTCAAACGACTGCCGAACTTCTAAACATGGTACCAACTAAAATGGTTCCTAACACCCCTTATGAGTTATGGACGAGATACAAGCCCACATTGAACTTTTTGAGAATTTGGGGTGACCGGTACACGTTCTTAAAAAGGAATCAAACAAGTTGGAGTTTTGTTTGGAAGTTTGTGTGTTTGTGGGGTATCCAAAATGGGACCAGGGGATATCTATTTTATTGTGCTAAGGAACAATGGACATTTGTTTCAATGCATACAACGTTCTTGGAGGACTTTGTAACAGATTTGAAACCTCGTAGCAAGGTCATGCTAGAGGAGATGTCGAAAGACATGGTTAGTCTCACAATTCCAAAAATGCAAAACAATTAAATCAAAATAGAGGAGGTCACCACAGAACAACAACAACGTAGGGAGCTTCATCGTAGTGGGAGGATTGTCAGGCAGCCTAATAGATACTTGTATCACGGGAAATCTGTGAGAAAGTGTCTAGAACGGAAGACGATCTTGCTACACATAGGGAAGCGGTGGTTGATGTTGATGTTGATGCCGACTAATGGCAAAATGCCATGAACAATGAAATGGAATCTATGTATTCCAATCAAGTATGGGAACTTGTAGATTCACCTGAAGGGATAAAACCCATTGGGTGCAAATGGATCTATAAGAGGAAAAAGTGGAGCGGATGTGAAAGTGGAACCTTTCAAGGCTCGACTTGTAGCAAATGGATACAGTTAAAAGGAAGGCATCGATTATGATGAAATCCTTTCACCTGTAGTTATGCTCAAGTTAATTCGCATTCTATTATCCATAGCCGCAATTGTAGGTTATAGATATGACAAATAGACGTCAAAACAACATTCTTGAATGGCTTTCTTGAGGAAACTATCTTTAGTGTACACCTAGATGGGTTGGTGGAAAAGGGCAAAGAGAACAAACTCTGTAAGTTGCATAAGTCTATTTATGGATTGAAGCAAGTTTCCTGCTCTTGGAATATAAGATTTGATCAAGCGGTAAAATCTTATGGATTTGAGCAAAACGTTGATGAACCTTGTGTTTATTAATGTATAAAGATGGGAAGGTGGTGTTTTTAGTTTTTTATGTTGATGACATACTACTTATTGGTAATGATATGGGAATGTTGTTGTCGGTCAAAGCCTTCAACATCCAAAGAAAAATCTAGATAAACACTAAAAACTTTTATTATTAATCGGTCATTAGCACTTGAGTTTGTTTATTATTATTATTATTATTATTATTATTATTAAAGAGATGAATATTTAAATCTGTTGCTTAGATGTCTCTGATAGAAAAGAAAAATGGCCTTCTTTAGATGTCTCTAAGCTTGCCTCTTTTTTAGTCGGTTAAATTCTGTAATCTGCAATATTAATTGTTCAACTTCAGCAGCAGTAATTTTGTATCCTTTAGCAGCAGTTCATTTGTATGTTTGCCCGTGCTTGTGTAGTGTTTTACTTTCACAACTGAGATCTCATTGTTGTTTCTTCCTTGTCTTTTATCTTTTTCTTTGCTTTTGATTGAACCATTCAAAATAGAATGTTATTCTCTTATATTACATCATTTTCCCCCCTTTGTTGGTTCACATTCATGGCTGATCAAAAGAAGAGGAAACTTTATAAACTTAAATCAACTGAGGAATTTTCTGCAGTAGGGAAGCAACCTGCAGTCATACGTTGAACTATAACTAATCAAATATGTTGAACTATAACAAAGCTGCAGGTGCTTTGGTTAATTTTTTTTTTTTTTTTTTTCACTTAATCTTTTTCTTCTATTTGGTAGCTTTTTTCCTGAACGTCTCTCTTGAAAATGAAACCGTGCCATAAAAAGTCTGTTTTAAGCAGACGCTATCTTTCCCGATCTCTGGATATACTCTGGTTGTTTACCAATTGTTTCTCTATTTCAATATATAGTCACCATGGTTCATTACTATTATTGTAGCACTCGTTAATAATCTGACAATAACTAGTTAACATACAGTTTTATCTTTGTTTCTTTCTCAATTTTTCATATGTGGTACATACTCAAATACATGTTTATTACTAACTAGGCTAAAAGTGAAAAATTAAAAGCAATGAAGAAGAAATAACTCCCATATACTGGCAGCCACAAAGGATATGCTTGTTTAACTGAAGACATGGTAACGTCATATACTTTTTAGCTTTTATTGATGAGATCAGAAATTTTTTTTAATGCTAATTCTTTTTTCTTATTTAGAGTAAAGCACAAGCAAAAAACAACCATCTAGAGTTGTTGTTTGGACTAAGGCACACACGAAGAAAAAAGGTGAAACTATATCCGTAGCAGTTGGTGAAGCTATTGAACTAATCTATGCTTTTCCTTCATTATTTTAAATTTTATTTACCATAATGCTATCAAGAAATTCAATTACAATTTTACATTCTTCAGGAAAACATGGAAGAATGTCATAAAGAGTTGCCTTTATCATCTTAAATAAATGTAAAAGAAGATGCTGTTTCGAAAGTTCTTGGTCTTGAAAAGAGTGGTCGATTAAGAGCCTATGGTGGAGGAGTTACCATTACCAAATTGGAAATTGTGTAGGAAAGTGACAAGCTCATTATCCGATTAGAAAAAGCATGTAGAGAATTGAAAGAGCAAGCGGAAACCAAACAAGGCTTAATAAATACTTTATTGAAAAATCAGGTTAGCGTCCAATTCGTATATATGTTAATTCTTACTAATTATACATTATGATAAATTTGTTTATATGATCTATTATAGGGTTCATCTTGCCAAACAGAGAAACAATCAAATGCACCAATGCCTTTTCCCATGGTAAAATTATTCTTATAGTTTTTCTTATTTATAAATTAAACACCTTTGTTTTCTAAGTGAAAAATAATTTATATTTTTGTTTTTGTCATTTTTCCTTCTTGAAAGAGTGTCAATACTAACTCACAAAGTATGAAGTGTAAGATAATGGATTGGAATGGTTCTGGTGAAATTGTAGCCGAAGGGCGTTGGTCTTCCAGTGATCCAACATCTTTGGTTCATCATATTCCTATCGGACTTAATGCTGTGAAAGTTTAGGTAGATGTTGTAAGAAATCCTAATGCATTTTTGTGGAGGTCTATAAGATAGTGTTTAAAAAATGTTATCGTATACCTGCAATAGCATTTTTAAAACGCTATGAAAAGGCTTTTTGTGTATTGGTACAACATAAAAACCATCACACTCCAATGGCGTGACCTGAAGGCCACAATTTGGAGCAAAAATAAGCCCATTGTGACTGCTAAACATTCAACATGGGGACTAAAATGGCCTTAGAGCTTGCTTGCCATGGCACCGAGCACATTGCCTTTGCTATCCCAAATTATAGATCAAACTCCAGTCCATTCTGATCGGATTCCCTATACGGCATCCAGATTGATCTTCAAGCTACCAACAGGTGAGGGCGCACCAATTAACAGGTTTATTTCCAGTAGGGGCAAGAGATCGGGCAAGTAACAATAACAGGCCAGCCATTGTCCAGACACTGAACCTCCCAGTCACTGAGAAAAATTTAGTAAGCATCCACACATGTTCTGCCAGGGCGCAAAAACATATGCTAAACACCAGTGCAAACCGTCGTGGAAGATTGGTTGAGAAGAAAAAATTAAAATTTTTTTTTCGGCGATTTCTGATGGCCTAGAATAGAAATGACAAAATAATAAATTACATTGCATTACAAATGTACACAATATAAATACAATACATTATATTACAAGTTTATATTTGATCTTTAGTGAACTGCATTAGAAATCTAGACCATTCTACCTTAACTAAATCCATATATGTCTACCTCTGGAGTAAATATAATCCATTATAGCATTGAAGACTATGTCCTACATAAAACCTAAAAAAATAAAAATCCACATTCAACATTACCCTGTTGACGAGGACAATGGGGAGCCTTGATATAGAAGAATGAACAATACAATAACGATCACCAAGGACTTGGGAATTTCTACCAAAGGGCTAGCTTATCAGTGTCACCGGCCTACCACCTCAGAGATTGATGCATAATTGGTAGAAGAAGATGTATCTTGCGAAGATTTAACTTCAATTCTCTGATGATCTTCTTTTTTAATTGAGAAAGCAGGCCTTTTGGAATTTTCATAGCAGCATCATCATCCCTTAACATTGAAGAAACTTCCAATATAGATGGCCTATCATTTGCATTATCCTGTACACACAAGAGAGCTATGTGTATGCATTTCATTAACTTGCACGATGAGAGTGAGTCGTCAAGTGAAGGGTCCACAAACTCAATCCCACGCCCTTCTTTCCACATTTCATATGCCTGAAATTTTACATCAATATCACACTTTATATTTTCTTTACTTTAAATATCACAAATCTCATTCTAAACCAAATTGAGTAAATAAAACTTACGTAATCTAATAGGTTTAGATCTTCATTCAACCCATACAAGCAAGAGCTCCTCTTGCCACTTATGATCTGGAGAAGCAGAACTCCAAAGCTATAAACATCGGATTTGGTGGAGTATAAACCTTGCTTAGCATACTCAGGAGGAATGAAGCCACTGCAGTTCATGATTTAACATGATAAGATATAAGCATTTCAGCACGAAGGATAAGTTTTAGCAACTTTGAAGCGGATTCAATTAATTGGTAGAGGGAGTACATTGTTCCTACAACTCGGTTGGTGTTTGCTTCAAGTACATCGTTTGTGAAAATTCTGGCCATACCAAAATCTGATATCTTCGGCTTCATATCATTATCAAGTAATATGTTGCTAGCTTTCAAGTCCCGATGTATCACTGTCAACCTCGAGTATTCTTGTAGGTAAAGAAGACCCTGAGTAACCCCTTCAATGATGTCAACACGTTTCTTCCAATCCAAGTTGTACCGTCTAAGAGGATCTGCATATATGTATAAGAATATTAACATTTTTTTTATAGCGTATAGGCATCATGTGTGTGACAAAGAAACAGAAAATAAGGAACAGGGGAACAGATAATTGCAGAACACTAGCAACTGAATGAAAATTATGCATGCTATTCTTTAAGTACTAATCCTCTGATATGTCTATACGTCAAGTCTCTTCTCTGAAGAGCAATCAAATAACCACCCAGCTAACAAAATCTTATAAAAAAAAAAAAAAAAAACTGCGTCTGAGATTCTTTAAGTGGTTTGTGGCAGAACGAGTTACATTTCCCCGCAGGAAAAGAAAAAGCGTAAGAAGATCCTCTGTCCAGTTTTGTCCATCTTGCTCTCTATTAATTGAATTAAGTTTGACCCAATACTGAATAGAAGTTATGGTGTCACTCTTTTCATTTTTCTTTATTTCTCCTTAAAAATCCCAACCCCTTAAAATGATGTGTTAGACATTAACAAGACAAACAAAATTAAATCGAGGATTATCCATCAAAATGAAAGTTTGCTAATGTTGTACTGCTAATCTTGCTTTCGTTTGGACTCAATTTAGATCATCTACTGTAATTTAAAGCTGTGAGAGATTGCCCACCAAAGAGGTACAAGTCCAAGCTTTTATTTGGCATGTACTCGTAAATCAGCATGTGTTCATCCTGTTCAATGCAGAATCCCAAGACTTTAACGAGATTAACATGTTGAAGCTTTGCCGTGAGCATAACTTCATTCTCGAACTCCTCGTATCCTTGCGTAGAAGCAGCTGACAGTTTCTTCACAGCTATTTCTTGTCCATTTGGCAATACACCCTATCGAATAGGAGAGTCTCATTAGTTGTCATATATGTTTTTTCCGCGAAGCTGAATGCCATGTTTGTGATTGTTTTACAAAAGGTCAAATAAAAGCTTACCTTGTAAACGGGACCATATCCGCCTTCTCCGAGCTTATTTACAACTGAAAATTCATTTGTAGCCGCCTCAATATCGGCAAGACTAAAGACTTGCAAATTAGGAACATTGCTATTAAAATCCCTGGCAGCGGCTGCTGCTGTTGCTCCATAGTTTTCCGTAACCTTTGCTTCTTTCGCTGCAACATTTCATCCCCAGAGGCAAATGTCAAAGTCCAATTTGTCAGACGGAGAAAGATGAAATATGTGCATTTCATATTCATAAACAGGGAACTCTTTTACTTTTCAAAATCTGGACATGTCTATCTACATAGCTTAAAAATATACCTTTTGACCTGAGCTTTCTCTTTCGGAAGTAACACAGCATGATACCTACTACGAAAATCGCTGCAGCTGTTACTGTGAAAATGACTACTAAAATTCTCCACTTGGATTTTTTCCTTCTCTCGTCTTCTTGGGCTACAAAAATTATTTTTTAAATCATAATAAGACCATCTTCAATGCAGTGGTTTATGCCAACGTTATATTTGTTACAAAAGTGTGAAAAATAACATATCTTACTTTATACTCTAATGTGCTTAATACTATTTCTACTTTTGTCCATATCATTGTGCTTTGAAACTTCTAAAAGTGAATATTTAGTATTTAAATACATTAAAAATAAAAATATTATAATAATTACGTGACCAAAGTCAAGCCAATAACCAATAAGAATCAAATGTTAAATTTGACATTAGCTACACCTTGTTGTAAATTTGCCACAAAATTTAGCATATGGCAAATTTGGCATCAATTATAATACACTATTGGAGAGCATTTTATTTGTCACCTAAATACCTGGTTGTATTGAAGATGCTTTAATGATCAGATAAGAACAAGTTAGCCTTATAGGCCAGACATAAATATTGAGGTCAACTGATATAAGGCATATATTTACCGTAAAAAAATTTGACTAGTTCTTGAGCAGATCTACCTACCAACTTAATGGAACAATGAAAAATTCTAGAGAAGATTTCTTTAATTTAAAACTGTAAGTAAATTTGCAAAGATCAGGCAATTCATTTGCCTGGAAGTAAAATGACAGTAGAAAGAAAATTTGAGTTTATTGTTATTATACCTACAAGATGAGAAAGCAACCAATTGTCATCATCAGCCAGGTACAAGGCGAAGTGGCCACGTAATTTGTTCTCCTTGGCATAAGAAATCTTAGCTTTAATAGCTTGAACATCGTCAAAGCCGATCCAAATCGACCCAAAGGACAAGTAGTTTACCACGTAAGTAGAATTATATGTAACGGAGGCATTATTCCTCTTGATGTCCTCTCTAATCTTCATGTACGTCCTGACTCCATATTTTGTACTAAAAGCTGGACCTGCTGCTGGTGCTCCAATTCCATTTTCGATCGGATTC
Source organism: Ficus erecta (assembly GCA_008635985.1). NCBI lineage: Eukaryota > Viridiplantae > Streptophyta > Magnoliopsida > Rosales > Moraceae > Ficus > Ficus erecta. The sequence goes on along the minus strand of BKCH01000203.1, from coordinate 298,400 downwards.
ACTAGTATCCAAGCATAGCCACGGTAAGGCAATCCTATAACGATTTTGGAAGCTGATAGCCCTTTACCAATCCAGGCCCTGATGCCGAAATCTGTACTAACATTGCTCGAAGGGTCATACAGAGCAGCATCTGCTCGAGTAAAGTTTGACGTCGGAGGCTTATAATAGCCAAAGGAAACAATATTTATCCAATCAAGATAACTTCGGATAGATTCGACGGGAAGAGAAGCATCTCCAACATCAGGTGAGTACTGAAGAGCAGCGGTCAAGATGAGTTCTTCCTGATTGGAGTTTGTTGCAGACTCAGATTTCACGGCGTCTCGCCACTCTTTGAAAAGAATTCCCATATTCTCCATGTCTGAGCTTGTGTTTGCTGTAATCCAGTACAAGTCTAGGCCTTGAAAACCATAGAGCCTGGCAAATTTTATTGTGGAATCAATAAAAGACCTTCGGTGAGACGAGTTACTGACCATTGACGAGAGAGACGAGTCGTTTGCCCTTCTACCGCCGATGGAGAGAAGTGTGGTGACTAATGGGTTCTTCTGTTTGACGTTGCTTACAAAAGTGGAGAATTTCTGTTCCTCTGGGAAGGAGAGCTCATAAGAGGAAGTGTTTACATCAGCAAAAGCACAGATGAGGTGAGTAAAGAGTGCGGAGTTTATCTCGGAAACAGACATATCACCATCATACTTCCAGTACCCTGCTCGGATCCAAGAGTGTGCTTTCGAAGATTGAACTTCCATAGAGAGAAATATGTGGAAAAGAATTATGATCACTGTGAATGCCATGGATCGGACCAGTAGTTAGATGCCTTTGGAAGATATTTTTGGCGTTCTATGGGTGCATTTTAGTCTATGTTTTTAGGAGTATATGTAGTATGTACACCTTTTTAATTTTTTGAGCAATCATATAATGATAAGGACTTTCCAGGAAATTTAATTTATTAATGACAAGAACAGAGCAGAGCGTGGAAGATTTATGTCATAGTTATTATTTTGTAAGAGGTCAAGGAAGTGGGGCTGGGGAAAGTAATGATCAGTTAGGAGAGTCGAAAGAAAAGTCACACATCTTTTGGACAAATTTCACTTTTTGCCCTCAAACTTTAGGTCTTATAACAAAATACCTCCAAATTTTAATTTGTAACATTTTTCCCCCCTGAACTTTAAAACATTTACAAACTTACCCCCTTAGTTAAATTTTTTAAGGAAAAACACACTTGACAACAATATTAAATATGAAATTACGAAGTGACACTCATTGGTAGCATACTTGACACTCACTACTCTTTTTAAATGTGAAATTACGAAATTAAACTTAAGATAGCAATATGGGAAGAAATGACAATCAATATTAAATATTTACTCTTTTGATCTAATTATAAGGTCAACTTTGTAATTTCATACTTAACACTCCCAACTCATGCTTCTAATAACTGTCTCGCACATTTTTATGTCAAAAATTCAACTGAGGGGGGAAATTTGTAAATGTTTCAAAGTTCAAGAAAAAAGAACATTACAAATTAAAATTCAGGGATATTTTGTGATAAGGCCTAAAGTTCAAGGGGAAAAAGTGAAATTTATCCTAATTTTAATGTTAAAATATGACCCAAAAAAAATAATACAAATAGAAAAAAATTCAAGTTATTATAAAGAAAATTTAGGTGGTTGGATTTTTGGTTTTTTTTTTTTTTTTTTTTTGCCACTTCTTAAAAAGAAAAAGGGAAGGAAACTTTTTGTTTTCTCACATAAATGACCAGTTTTTTTTTTTTTTTTATTTTTGGCCACTTCTTAAAAAAAAAATAAAATAAAAGAAGGAAGCTTTTTGTTTTTTTCGCATAAATGATCAGTTTTCTATTTCTACTTTTAAGAAGGAAACTTTTTGTTTTTTCACATAAATGACCAGTTTTCTATTTCGACTAGATTACAGCATAGTTCATCGGTGATGGACATTGCCCAAGTTAAAAGAAAATGTGAAACATTTATTTAAAAATGTCCTTAAAACCACCTAATATTACTATAGAATTTTGTAGTATAAAATGTAAACATCTTCTAATAGCACTCTATTAATTACTGTGTTGTTGTGTTATTCGTAGAATCTTTATCTTTATTTTTATTGTTATATTTACTTTAAGTTCTTTATCTTTCTTTATCTTTACTATATTAATCTTTTCTTTATTGTATCAAAAGAGTCAAGAGCTCCTATTTTGAGCTTTTTTTGTTTTGTTTTTTTTTTTTTTCATTTTGCTGATTTTTGTTTTTTAACTTTTAGTCTAAAAGTTTTTTTATTTTCCATTTTGATGATTTTTTTTTTCAGCTTTTCGTGCTCACTCAGGTTGTTCATGGCCTTTTTTCTTTTTCTTTTTCTGTTTTTTGCTTGCTTTCATTTTTTGTTCTTTTGTTTTTTTTTTTTTGCTCCAAATTGATTTTTTTTTTTCTCCAATGTATCTCTACCTAAAACTTTTTTCCTACAACCCACTTAATTATTTTATATTCTTCTAATGCCGTGTAATTTATTTTTCATTTGATTTATCAAGTTTTTTTCCATTATGTATGAGACGTGCTCTAGACTAGTACTTGATAAATGGAGAAGAGTCAAATTTTTATCTCTACCTTTACTTTTTACTACATTTAAGAAGTTTAGAGCTCTTGTTTTGATGTACCTTCTCTGTACGACATGTTAAAGCCTTTTTTTTTTTTTTTTCACTTTTTTCATTTTCTTTCTTTTTGCTCCTTCATATATTTTTCATTTTCGGTCCATATTTTTGTTCTATTTTGGTGTTTTTCCCCCCTTTGTGGTCTAAAAGTATAATTTATTTTTCATTCCGGTGGAATTTTCTTTTTCATCTTTTCGTCCTTTAATAATCACTAGTCTAATGCCCGTGAGTTGGATGGTGGAGAAAAAATGATAAAGACAAATAATAAAGATAGATAATATATATTAAAGGTAGTCAATTAAGATAGATAATATAATTATAATAAGTTCGAGAATTTAGTTTCTTTTTGTACTATTAAAATATTATAATATATACATTCAAGCTTATATTAATATGTCAGAGTTATACACATAGAGCTTTGGTAGATGAAACTTTTTGTAATCGAACGAGATATTGTCATGCATGTTTAATTTTCTTCATTTTTTCTTCTGATATGTCATAATAATAATATAAAATATATATTAGTAAGTTGATCCTTGTGACTAAAATTGAAATTAATATGGTTATATAATATATAATTATATGTAAAAGATAATATTACCTAATCTCCTTTTGTTTTTTTGAGGAGCCATTCAGAGACGTAGTTTGAACTTCTTGTGAAGGACACTGATGTTGAGTGCTAAAATAATAATAATATAATTATATGGTAGTTAGTGATTTATAAATATATATGTTGAATAAGAAAATTAAAAAAATTAAAAACAAAATATAAATAGTAATGTACCTTGATTCCACTTTTTCGATGATAGGTTCATTGAAACTGAGCTTTTTTTTTTTTTTTGCTTCCCAGTTGTGGTGTCTCTGGATCAAAAGAGATTAATGATGGTGAAATTTCTTTGGAACATCCAATTGGTGGTGCGGGTAATAACATTAGTGGTTCATCATCGTCAAAGGTTTTTACAATGGTTGAATCAATAAAAGCACCTCTAGGACAAAAATGGATAAGAAATACTTTTGATATGCCTTTGAGTTGGTCAAGAATAGGAGGAATGATATTTGGATTGGTATATCCTTCTTGAATTATTAATATGGAGCAAGATTTATTTATTAATGATTGTATGGTTTTTCCAAACATGATGATGCTCCTTCATCCAGTGTTGCCTTCGATTCATGCATTGATTTAATTTTTAATTATTCAAAAATATAAATTTTATTTTTTTTTAATGATAAAAGTGAAGAATATAAATAACTAGGTGATTGGCATCGCCGTTAAGTATCCATGACTATCACACCACCATAAGGTTCTTAATTATTTTACTTATATGTAGCATTTTGGATAGGTATTATAGACTAATCTTGGCGGGTATCAAGTTTAGTAATGTTTGCTTTAACATTGAGTTTTGTATCGTCTTGTATGAATAAACAATATTTATTAAATTATATTTTGTAATTGGTTTGTAATAAATGAATATTTACATAATTTTGATATGGATGTAAAACTTGAAGTTCTATGATTGTAGTTCTATTCCTAATCTTTTGCTCTTCCAATGACAATGGCTTTTTTGTTGATCAATCATTAAAATCGATTCTTTAGATGGAATGGCTGAACCTATTAAAAAGTAATGTAGTAAGTAAAGTAAATTTTTTAAAAATTTGAAGAATGTAAATAATTGTAATAATTTATTTAGTAAAAATCATTACTACAAAAGTTGGCTTAGACGACGGAATTTACACGACGGTTTTACAAAAACCATCGTCGAAAACCTAATTACACAACGGTTTTAATAAATCGTTGTGTAAACCTAAGATTACACGACAGTTTCTTGAAATCGTCGTTTAATCTCCGAGAATACATGACTGTTTTGGTAAACTGTTATGTAAACTCGGAGATTACACGACGGTTTCAGTAAACCGTCGTGTAATCCTTCTCTTAGTGAGGATACGATGACGATTTTTTGCACAAACTGTCATCGTATATATGGATTACACAACAGTTTCAGCCAGAAATTTCGTGTCATTTTTGTTAATAGCAATTATAATTTCATAGTATTCATGTTGTTTGTTTTTATTAGCTTTTTAAAATTTGTAGCAACCTGTTAATGTTACTTTTGTCTCAAATTTTTGCCTTAAACATTTGCCATTGTGAAGATTGTTGGAAAAAAATTTGAAGGTACTTGTTCAATTAGGGTTTTGAAACATAAAGTTTGTTTAGTTGGAGGGAGAGAGGTTACGGAGAATTCATTTCCATGGCTTGGTTGGAGACTTGGAGTAAAGAGTGGAGGGAGAGGAGAGGTAGAGGAAGAGTCTCCCTTTGGGCCCACCATTTTGCATCCTTCCATTAGTGATAAGATGCAAGCTCCCCCTTCCTTTTGAACTTGAAAAGACTGTTGCACTTTAATTCTAAATTATTAAAATATTTTGCAAAAGGATAATATAGTAATTTTATATATAACCATTCTTCATCTTTTTAACTCTCCATTTTTACCAAACTACACAAAGGATTCCCACAATCCTCTCCATCCCTCCAACTCTCTCCATTCTTCCTCCTCTTCATCCCTCTCCTGACATCTGGAAGGAAGACGGATTAAAGCCTACGATGCATACGTCTAACGTGAGGATGCCACCCAACTTAACCCTTGCAAGAATTTCATGGGTAAATCTTGAAGGTGCTTGTTGAATTAGGAACAAAGTGCTCTCTATGCTGAACTATCTCAATTGATTGCAAGAAAGTTCATTTCACGTGAATCATCCTTCGCTGAAATAGAGAAGGCATAGATGGACGAAAACTACATATGGTGCTCGGATAAGAACAATAAGCCTTTCAGTATCCCGACAGGAACATATTTTTCTCTTATCAAGCCTTGGAGCATGAAAATGATACCTATATTCTCTCCTCTATCAGTTCAAGTTAGCATTTAAAACAAGAAAGTAAAGCAATGCAAACCAACTCTTAACATGCATTCAAACAAAAAGTCATACGGCCACGGTTCGCTTTTGGGAAGCACATGCTTTTTAACGTTTACAACAAGGTTTTATCATGTTTGGTTTCCATGCATCATCACCATTAGTTTTACTATACTTTGAATCAACAGTTCAAACTTTGTCTCTCGTCTATATTTCGTTCTTTTTCTTATGCTTTTGTTGAGTTTAGAGTGCTAATTTTTTGTTTTAAATTTTCATGTATTAACCCTAAATTTAAGATGCAACCATTTATTTAATTCGAGAATATCGATTATTGATTTGTTATTTCTAAGCATGAACGATCGCTGAAAAATTTAGATCTCGACAAATCCACAGAAGAATCTATTAGCAAAAAGCAAATGGAGGTTTTTTCTACTTTACAATTACGTTTGAATGGACTGTGTTTGGGCTAAGCATGAATGCACTATTTAAATAATGTCTTTATGGCCAGCCAAACACCAAGTTCTTTTAAAGAAATAGTTAAAAAAAGAAAAAAAAAAAAAAAAAAAGCACTCATTAGCTTTTTGCCTATAGATTACTCTGCAGATTTATCAAGATTGATATTTTCCAACAATCATTCATGCTGAGAAACAACAAATTAACAAGTGATCAATACCCTAAAACAAATAAACTTTTGCATCTTAAATTATGAGTTGAGACATGGAAACTTAAAAAAAGAAAAACCTAGTATTCTTTCAAACTTAAGAAAGGCACAATAAAAGGAACGAAAAATTCATGAGAAACAAAGTTTGAGCTGTTGGATCTTTAGTGTACAGAATCATTTCCTTAAAATGGGAACGCGAGACAAAAGGGAGATTCCACTCTCTCGGGGTCTAGGTAAGTAAAAATTAGTTTTGGGAAAAGCTTTGTTGGATCCGTACAAATCTTGAATGTCCCAAATGTGTACTCTTTTGGCAATTCTTTTAACAACCATTATTGTGGGTCTGTCTCACTTCACCTTCAAGGACCCATATCCAAAAACAAAAACAAACCAAACAACACCACTACTGTATTAAAATAACTATACAATTTAATAATTAATGACGCAACAAAAATCAGAAAGAAAAACACATAGCAGTTTTGTTAAAAAAAAAAAGGATAAAAAATGGAGGAATACAGAATCGGATATCATAAGAAAATAAATATTTCCACCTTCTTGCCCACAAGTGAAGAAAGTAATGTTGCAAATATGGTTCTTGAAGAAGTATACTGGATAATACCATCATTGCAATTGTAGTAAATCTGCAACCTTACTAGCTAAGTAAGTTGAGAGAATTACAACATGGACATGTTATATTTCAGTGAAAAAATTTTGAGAGATGATGTCCTTTGACGGGGACCATGTTGATTAATTTATTTTTAATACCACAAACGTCATCTCTCTCTCAACTCTTTCTTTTTAATTTCTGTTTTTTCCAAATTCCTACTAATTTCTATGGTATGTGTGCGCAAAGTGTTGCTTTTAAAAAAATCATGTAACTGATCAGTAGTTGAATTTGAAGAGTCACTAGTGTGGTGATTTTGTAATTGAATCGCCCTCATCTTCTCTGTCAACCATGGGCAACTCTACTTACAAAATGCTGCTTCAAAACAAGTGAAAAATTAATCTTAGTATTTTTGATTCAGAAAAACCGAATTTAATTCAACCAACCGATCAGCACAACATAAAAACAACATATTACTATAATTTCTAAGCTCTGAAGATTATTATCCATACACATATCATTCGATGCATAATAGTGGTCCTAGCACTCATAGCTACCAAGTTCTACCTACGAAGTACAAATGCGATCTTGTAGATGTGGTACGGACAACCAAAATAGAGGGAGAAATTCAATGGCTGCAGAAAGTACAGGGTAATTCTATTTTGTAGTTTTTAGGTTTCCATTGGAGAGGGGTTTTTCAGTCTATTAATTTAACGGAATCAACTGATTTTATTGTGATTATAACGTGTGCATGGTAAATCAGAACCTGGGTGTTATGAAGTACAAACACGATCTTGTAGTTGTCGTACGGACAGCCAAAACAAACAAAATAGAGGGATAAAATTCAATGGATGCAATAAGTACAAGGTAATTCTAGTGTGGTTTTTACGTTTCCTATGGAGGGGGTTTCTCAGCATATTAATTTTACAGAATTGAGTGATTTTAATGAGGCTTTTATGTGTTTCGAGTGTGGGTTTGGTAGACGGCTTGACGACGATAATGAATTGCTAACTTTCAACTATGGATCAGATAAAAGCCTTCAGGTTCAACAATCCAAAAAACAAGAAACAAAATGACAAAATACAGGGCATAAAACAGGAACCGAAAACCAAACACAATGTGAAGACTTTAATCTTCAAAATTGAGCCTAACTAAACCAAAAAACAGATCATCCTAATTATTTCAAAATCCCCAAAATCAAAGCAGCTACAAAGAGCTATACAGTAAAAAATTAACTGCGATTCGTTCAATCTCCTCTTTAGCCTAACAAAATGTTGCTTCAAATACAGAATTTTTGGTATAAATCGGCAACATCCAAGTGCAGAGAAGGAAATTAATTTTGTAAAGCAATTGTAATTGTTTATTTATTCTTGTTAATTTTAGAGATTTGTAGTTGTGTAAATATGAATAAAAATTCAGCTAAGCCATTCACAAATTTCTCTTCCTCTTTCTAATCTTCAAATAAAGGGAAATAACAATATTAAAAGATCAAATATTATTTTCATCACTGCCTTGCTAAAACGAAACAAAGAACGAATTTATTGAAAAATTAAATGAATGATACAGACCAAAACGAGATTTCATCGCAGTAAAGAAATAGAAGTCAAGAAGGAAACACCATTTCAATAGGAGAAAAAATTAGCTTCCCTCAAAATATATATATATATATATATTATAGAATTTGAAGCTTACTTCGGTGAGATTGAAGAGCCCAGCTCCAATGGCGTAGAGAAACCCTGTCCAAGTGAAGGAGTAGAGAGAGTCCGCCTATTTAGGATGAAGAGAGCGGAGAGAGAGGCAGAGTTCAAAAGACAACAGTGCAACGACTGATGAAAACCACCCGCCCTAGACACTTGGTTTACCCCCCCTTTTTTTTTTTTTTTAATGAATGAATAACCATCTCTCTTTTTTTTTTTTTTTTGGTCTAATGAGCCTTGACTTCTTAATAGGTGATGATTTTAGTCATAAATTTTTTTATTTCGACGGAAAAGTCCCTAAATTTTTAAACTATTGACAATTGTAGTTCTGTTTGTCAAATTTTTAAATAATATACTTGAACAAAAAAAAAACGCAAAAAAAAAAAAAAAAAAAAAGAAGAGAAATTACCAAAATTGACACCCATTTTCCTCTTGGATATTTTTGCCACCCTTTTATCCTTGTTTAATTTTTTGACATTTTTTTTAATTTTCTGAATTTTATTGTTTTTGTAAATTAAGTGTTTATGCTACCGTCCAATTTACAAATTTAATTAACCTCAGAAATTACATTTTACCAAAATGTCACTAGAATCAAAATTGACCATTAGATTCGATCATCGGTGCTGGTCATGTGAGTATTCTACTATTTTGGATATTATACTTGAATATTATTTATTATCAACATGTATGACTGGACATCTCCAGTTTCAATTCCCAGAACCAGTTACCATAATATCCTAGCATAATATGTTGAATATTCTATTAGAATTTTTTTGAAAGCAAAAATTTTCAAAAATATTTTGGTGCCAAAAATATTATACCACAATACTCCTATAATACGTCGTAGCCAGTGACAGTGCCAACAACGGGCCACAGAAGTCAAATACCTCCAGTCATCTATTTTGAAACAAAAATATGCTGGTAGATTATCAGTGGTATTCTACAAGAATATTTCGACGACCAGCGCCGACAACCGAAGTAGCCAGTAGCCAACACTGTAGTGGTCATTGTTGCAACTGATGACATATGAGAGAATATATGCTGTATCTTTTTTTTTTTTTTTAATCCATAATAAAAATTTGAGTAAAACCTATTAGGTTGACCTTTGACCAATGCTCTTAAGTGGCAGAGAAATTAAAGTGTTTCGACACAGTGGCAAAAAAGTCAAGAGTTAAAATAGTGGCATTTGTGTGAATCCCAAAAAAATCCTACAAATCTGATAATCAAAAACTAGTCAAAAAAAAAAAAAAAATCTAAAAACCCTGAATTCCCAAACCCTAGATCTACTTATCTAGAACAATCATACAAAATACCATGTTTGCATATCAAGAAAAAAATTTATATATTGAATGGGGGAAAATTATTGGTGGGTTCTATTTGCCACAAAGTATAGCTAATTAGCGATGACATATTGTCACTAAATTTTACCTCAAAAAATATATTATGGTTCATTTTCACTCCAGAATCGATAAAGTTGAATTCCAACCTAGCGACAAGTTGGAATCATGCATGTTAGGGTGAGCCAGAGATTATTTTACGATCCATAATTAGCGACAAATTATAAAATGTGTTAAAAAATTGAAGCGGTAATTGATGGCGATTATGGTACCAAAAATATTATACCAAAATACTCCGATAATATGCCACAGCTGGTGATCGACGTCAATAATGGGCCATAGATGCTAGATGCATTTGATCATCTATATTGAAACAAAAAATATGTTGGCACATTAAAAACGATATTCTACTAGAATATTCCTATGACTGGTGCTGGCAATCGAAGTAGCCAACATCCAACACTATCAATAGTCATTGTTAGTTCTGATGACATCTGATAGAATGTATGTAGTATCTTTTTTTTATTTTTACCCATAGGAAAATTTTGAGTAAAATATATTAGGTTGACCTTTGATCAATATTCTTGAGTGGCACATAAATTAAAGTGTTCATAGTGGCAAAAAAGTCAAGAGTTAAAAAAAATGGCGTTTGTTTCAATCCAAAAAAAAAAATCCTGCATATTTGATAATTGAAAATTTGTCAAAAAAAAAAAAAAAAAAATCTAAAAACCCTAAATTCCCAAACTCTAGATTTACTTATCTGGAACATCCATACAAAATCCCAAGTTTGTCAAGAAACAAATTCCTAAATTGAATGGGGGAAAATTATTGGTGGGTTCTATTTGCCACTAAGTATATTAGCAATTACTCGTCACTAAATTTTACCTCGAAAAATATATTTTGGTGCCTCGTTTCGTACCAGAATCGATAGAGTTGAATATCAACCTGGTGATAGGTTGGAATCATGCGTGTTAGTATGGGTCAAAGATTTCTTTTATAATCCACAATTAGTGACAACGCATTTAAAATTTTATGGAAAATTAAAACGGCAATTAACGGCACTTTTGTAATTTTCACGAAAATTTTAACCCGTTCTTTAGTAGCTGTTGTTGGCAAAATAGTCGTTTTTAATAATTTATACCGACGACTTGTTGGTTGTAGCGGTGACTTATGTCGTCACTAAAGGATTTGCCCATAAACCTATGCACAAATTCTTCTTCCTCATTTTTTCTGCAACTCCCTCCTCTTTCGCTCTCGGATTTGCTCCCTTTCTCCAACCAAACTAACCCCAAATCCAAATTCTACTCCTTCAAATCAATCCCCTTACTTCCCATTATCAAAGTGATTGAATTAGTTTTGTGTATTCCCAAAAGAATTTAACAAATTTAGGTTGAAAAACCCCAAAACCCTAAAGTCTCGTTCTCCTCCTCTTTTGCTACTATTGTTCATTGCCGTTGCCTTCCAACTCCGCTATCGTTCAAGGTTCCACCCATAGTCCAAATTCCCGTTTTGTGAGTTTGCAATTGTGAGTGTTTTTTCCTCCTTGTTTTTATACAATTTTTAACAATATTATGTGATTATTAAAAAAAATGTGGATTGATAATTTGTTGAAATCATTTGCTAGTTGTATGACTATGTTTTGGATGATATGTAATTTTAGTGTAAGAAGTTTAGGTTTTACTATTATTGGTTATTGATTATTGTTGTTTTTGTATTTTTATCAATTGGTAATTGTTTGGTTTTGATGGTTATGGATTGATGATTATTAGTGAGCATGTTTTGCGAATTCTGGTTAGTGATTTTATTAATTTTGGGTGAATATGTGAAAATTTGGTGCAAGAATATTTGATTTTGAAATTTTAATGGTATGAAGATGTTTATATTAAGGTGAAAGTTTATAAATTTTAAGTGTGGAAGTTTGTAATTGTAATGTTGATGATTCTGGTGAGATGCATTTATAAGCTTTTGGTTAAAAAAGAATTGATTGTAGTACTTTTCTAGTAAAGGAATTTGTGGTTAGGTTAACTAAATTATTATCCTAATTAAAGTAAGTGACAATTATAATTGTCAGAAAATACAACGAAATATAGTTAATGCTAACAAGTTTTTGAGAAAATAACATTATTGATGAAGAATAAATAATGTACAGAATATTAGTTAACAATTAGATGTTAATTTAAATATTATATAATGTTTTGACAATCTTAACTAAAATAAAAATATGGAATAATATAAAATGGATGAAAAAAAAATATATATAAAAAAACAAAATAATGAATGATTTATTGAAAATAATAATTATCATAATAATTATGGAATACTATTTTCAAAAAGATCGATAGAGAAAAAAAGTAGCCAGCCCTAGGAAACGATCAGAAAGAGAGAAAAGGAGTGAATGAGTCGGCCGGGGTGCCGGGACCGCTTCCTGTGTGTTGTTGGACCTCCGGCCTTGAACATTGGTTACGGGGCTCGTCTCATTGTGAGTTTTTTAATGGTAGTGGTTGTGTATGGTAAAGTGTCTTCATTGGGGCGAATCTGATGCTGTTTAGAGGATGGTTTCTAGACAGCATAGAGATGTTTTGTGACGTTTTTCTCGTCTAGTGGTTGTACTCTTTTAGGGTTTTGTTTCGAACAGTGGTGGGCTTCTTGTGGAGGTGGTGGCTTTGACTCCGGACGCTGATGGTGGTAGCGCATGTATTTCACGTTCTGCTATTTGAAGGCATCTCGTTGGCTTCGTCGCTTGCCCCCATAAGCATTACTCCTACACTAATGGTTCTCTTGTTGGCTGCACTTTCATTGAAGGTTTGCGGCGGTCACATGCTTTAGTCTTTAGTTTTTCATATGTTAGTCTAATAAAGACGTTGATATTTTTGCCATATAGTTTTAATATATTCATTGTAATAATGGATTTGGTTTTCCCACCATTTGAGTTTGTTTTTGGTCTGCCAGATTTAGGTTTTGGCAAGTTAAAAGTTCCACTAGCTATGAGTCTTAGCAGAGATGCTTGTGGCCATGGTGCTACAAGTTACATGCTCTCGATGGATCAAAAGCTTCCATCGATTGTACTAGTTTCAAAAAGAGCCTTATGCGTGCTTAAATTGATGTGTCGAGGAATTTTCCTGATTTCAGGTCTTGTCTTGTATCGTTTTCCATGTACTTCATCAGGTTTTCTTGATGAAACCAGTTTTTATCGACTATTTTATATTGTGTACCATAGGGTTATCCGCATTACGTTTGGTATTTGTAAGACCTTTTAGTTGAATGAATTTTTACCTTTAAAAAAATACTATTTTCAATGAAGGTTATTTAATATAAAGATATTATAAAATACTATACAAGAATTAATAATTTATATACGTAGCATAAGTCGTCTCTAACACTATTAACCACATCAGATAAATTTCAATTTGTCGTCAAGAAATAATTTGCCACATCAGTCACTAAATGTTAATTAGTGACAGTACCCCCAGAATGCAACTAAATCATACAATTCTTAATATGCCAATATTCATATCAATACCACAATTATTTACTCATGTTCAAACTCATCAACTAATATTTGGGGTAAATTAGGTGTGTCAAGTAACATAGTTCAAAAGCTCATAATTAATAGTGATGAAGATATTCACATCACATTTCTTTAGACACCACCCTATCCACATATAATTTCTCATACTATTTTTACAATTTATGAATAAGGCATTTACACTTACAAGAACTATGAATAAGGCATTTACACTTACAAGAAGAAATATAGTACCAAATAATCATAAACAAGTTTTACATGAGATATTTCAGCTCACAATTTAAGAACATGAAAAGATCATAATTTACATCCCATGGAGTAGAGTTAGGAAGTCCACAACGACAACTTAAGACAATTTGTGACATTTACACAAGCAAGTAACAGAAAATGCAATTATCAAGTCACACATCATTTGCGTTGCAAGTGAGTACTCTACTTACCGTAAGCGTTAAAAAAATCCCCAAATGTAAGCTCCTCAAGCTTCTTTGCACTCACGCTTGAAGATTTGTGTTCACTTAATTTAGCAAGTATTTTTTTCGTTAATTAAACCTTTCAAAACTCTTTAAGAGCTTTATGGAATTTTAGAAATTATCAACAAATTCATAGGAAATAGTAAATCATATTTTCTCATATTAAAAGTCTAGTTGAATACTCATACATAAATGTTGATGCCGAAAACGCCTCCGGCAGCAACACCCAAGATGGTAGGGTGGTCCGGTCAGGACGGGCCAAACACTCCGCCGTCGATCACCTGCTAAATGGAAGCACCTCAGAATGATAGGGACACCGATGTGGTATATGCCGCGGGCACTCCGATGCTTAAGTCAGTAAGGAAACTAATGAACATAGGGAGAGGCAGAGATTTGGCAAGGCAAAATGACCATATCTGAGTTTATGAGCTTTTTTCTCTTTTTATAGGCGTCCTCCCCGGGTCCGGGTGCTCTGGGCAACCCGGTCGGATCGGCTACCTAGGGCACCTGATGGGCGGATAGGGTTTAGCCCTGCAGGGGCTACTGACCCAGTAGATTGGCGCCACGTGGAACCTGACTAGACGTAGGGGACAGAAGGGTGGTTGTCGCCGGCACCTGCAGGGGCAGGTCCTGTCAGAGTAGGTGGCGGCGGTTGGTGATGTGATGTGCTGTAGAAGTAGGTAGGCGACTCCTGTAGTTGATGGACACGGAGACAAGGTTGGCGTCAGCTGTGAGGTGAGGTGGAATGCGGGTCCAGAAGACCTATGCCAGTCTGGGATCTACTACTCTGATTCGAGTGCTCGGAGCACTGCCTTGCCCGAGTACGCAGCTTGCTCTAGCTAGGCTGAGGGAAGTGGTCGGCTGATATTCCTGGTCGGCCGCCGTCTGGCTACTCGACCCGTACCCGAGAAGGCGGGAACTGCACGTGCCGAAGGTGGTCGGAAGTGGTTTTGGCTTTTGTCTCTCCCTTGGTTTCTGTTGTTTTCGTATGCTTTTTATTAATATTTTTGCCAAGTATAGTTCTGCTCGAGTACTCCCTCCCCCCCTGGTTGGTATGGGTGAACCTAAGGTTAACCCAAGTCCAACCATGGTCTGGTTTAGGTAGTTTAGTCCAATCTTGGGTCTTGGTCGGGCACGTCCAATTCTGGTCGGTGCCCGGTCATAAGACCTAACTCCGTGGTCCGAGAATCACAGGAGTTGGGGTCTGCATTGGCAGATCTTATATTGGGTCCTGGTCGGGCACGTCCAATTCTGGTCGGTGCCCGGTCATAAGACCTAACTCCGTGGTCCGGGAACTACAGGAGTTGTTGTCTGCATAGGCAGATCTTATATTGGGTCCTGGTCGGGCACGTCCAATTCTGGTCGGTGTCCGGTCATAAGTCCTAAATGTTTTTACAACTAAGGGTAAACTATAATCAACACAGGGTAAACTATAATCAATACACACTGAATCCCGAGAAAGCGCTATTGTATATATTGACCCAGCACTTATATTGTTTTTCTAGGGGGGTGTACCTCCCCTTTGCTCCCTGGAATACCTTGCTGCTGTAGTAGACGGGGAACTGCACTTTATCGTCTTCTCGGATCAAGAAGGAACTGACAGCTTTCACAGATACCGCGAGGTAGACGTACAGCACCTCCTCGGGAAGTGGTTTTGACAGCAACGGCGGGCTAGCCAGGTACTCTTTTGGGCCTTCGAAGGCTTCCCCGCACTTGTCATCCCAGCTGATCTTGCCTTGGCCCTTGAGCGCTTGGAAGAAGGGGAAGCACTTGTCGGTAGACTTAGACACGAACCGGGAAAGGGCTGCGACCATCCCAGTCAGCCGTTGTACATCCTTGGTCGTCCGCGGTGGTTGTAAGTCGACGACGGCCTGGGCCTTGGCGGGGTTGATCTCGATCCCCCAGTGGTTCACCATGAACCCGAGGAACTTCCCCGATTTCACCCCGAAGGCGCACTTGGCAGGGTTGAGCTTCATCCTGTACTGCCGCAGGGTGTCGAAACAGTCTCGGATGTCCTTGATGTGGTCGCCCGCTAGCCGACTCTTCACCAACATGTCATCGACGTACACCTCCATGGACCTTCCGATGAGCGGGGCGAACATTTTGTTCATCAGCCGCTGGTAGGTCGCCCCGACGTTCTTGAGGCCGAATGGCATGACTTGGTAGCAGTACAGGCCCTGGTCGGTGGTGAACGCCGTCTTGATCTGTTTGGATCTGCTCAGGGGTATCTGGTTGTACCCCGAGTACGCGTCTATGAAGCTGAGCAACTCGTGCCCGGCCGTCGCTTCTACGAGTTGGTCGATCCGAGGAAGCGGGAAGCAGTCCATCGGGCATGCCTTGTTAAGGTCCGTGTAGTCTATGCAGACTCGCCACTTCTCTGTGGTCTTCTTGACCAGGACCACGTTGGCCAGCCATTCCGAGTAAGTGACTTCCCGGATGAAACCTGCCGCGAGCAGCTTCTTCACCTCGTCGTTGATAGCCGCATACCTCTCCGGGTTGAAGGCTCTCCTCTTCTGGATCACGGGTTTATGCCTCGGGTTGATGCTCAGCTGATGACACATCACAGCCGGGTCAATTCCGGGCATATCCTCGTGTGACCAGGCGAGGACGTCCTTGTGTTCCTGGAGGAATCCCTCGAGTGCTGCTCGGGTTCCCGGGTTGAGCCTCGAGCCGAGCATCACCATCCTCTCCGGATGCTCGGGGTCCAATTGGTAGGGGACCAGGTCCTCGACCGGGTGTGCTCGGATCTCCTCCTCAGGTATCCTGGGGTCCAAGTCACTCAAGTGGGTGACTTCTCGGCTAGGGGCTTCGACTTCATCCATCGTGAAGATGGCTGCCACAGTGATCGGGGCAGGGGCCTTTCGGCACACTTTGTTGACCGCCTCCATGTAGCACTTTCTCGCACCCTCCTGGTTTCCTCGGAATACGCCGACTCCACCTTTGGTGGGGAACTTCATCGCTAGGTGGTAGGTGGAGACTACCGCCTTTATCGCGTTGAGGATCGGCCTTCCCAGGATGACGTTGTAGACGGACGGCCGGTCTACAATGATGAACTCCACCATCTGGTTCACCCTCTCTGGGCCATCCCCGAACGTGACCGGGAGGCCAACAGTGCCGGCTGCTCGAATGCACTCTCCGGAGAACCCGTAGAGAGGGGTTTGGGCGGGCGTGAGCATGACACCCTCGATCTTGAGCCTTGAGAATGCGTCCATGAACATGATGTCGGCAGAGCTCCCGTTGTCAATCAGGACGCGATGGATGACGTTGTCGGCTACTCGGATCTCCCCGATCAGCGCGTCGTTATGGGGGTGGAGTAGCCGATCTGCCTCGTCATCCGTGAAGGTGATCAGGGCGCTGTCCTGACGGCATATCTTGGAGATGTGCTCCGCCATGTTGGTATACTCCTCACGAGCGTACCGTCGAGCCTCGCGGGCGTAACTTCTCCGGCTACAGGCAGTGTCCCCAGTAACCATTCCATCGAAGATGGTGTGGACTATGTGCTCCTGCTCCAGCTCGTCAGTCCGATCGCTCGGTCTCGGATTCTGTCGGGCGGCGTGCGTGGGTCTGCTTGGCCCCGTCGGGGTGATTTTTCTTTCCACAAACTCCCGCAAGTGGCCATCGTGGATCAGCAGCTCGATCTGGTGTCGGAGCTGTATGCAGTCTTTTGTGTCATGGCCTATATCCTTGTGAAAGTTGCAGTACTTATTTTAGTTTCTCCGTGCACGGTCTGCTCGGAGTGGCGGTGGGTCTCGGAGCAGTCCCCGACCAGTCACCTGGTTGAGGACATGCTCGATGGTCGTCATCAGTGGGGTGTACTGCTGGAACCTCCCCGATGGTGTCATTGGGCTAGGATTGGACCCAGTCCTGTCGTCCATGACCATGGCCTTCCCTTTATCTTGTCGGCCCTGGTCGATTTGGTTCTTTTCCGACTTCCTTTCGGGAAGCCGGGGTTGTTCTCATGCTACAAGCTCACGTCCTCTGACGTACTCATCAGCTTCGGCGTGCCTCCAAGCGATCCCCCTCAGCTGCGCGAAGGTGGGTGGCCTATCATAGGCGAGCGTCCAGACGAGTCGCGTGTCCTTGATGCCTTCTCGGAATGCCTGCATCAAGGTCTTGTCGGTGTAGCTTTCGACCTGCACGACGGCTCTGTCGAAGCGCTCAAGATACTCTTCCAGCACCTCCGTCTCTCCTTGCTTGACACCGAACAGGTGGGATGCTCCTAGCTTCCTGGCATTCGAGCTCAGGAATGCGGCTGCGAAGGCGTCGGCCAACTGTTTAAAGCAGCTGATCGATCCGGGGGCTAGCTTCCGATACCACTGGCGAGCAGCTCCGGACAAAGTTAGGCAGAACGATTTGCATAGGGCAGCCTTATTGGTGTTCTGGATTAGCATGTCAGCCTGGTAGTTCTCTATGTGCTCGTCCGCATCCGTGGAACCGTTATAGGAGGCCACGGATGGCATTTTGAACCTGGCCGGGTATGGAGATGCCATGATGCCCGGGGTAAAGGGTGGGTCCACCGCACCGAATTGGTCCATCCCGTACTGCTGACCCACGAGCTGGTCGAGCTGCCGCTGGAGCTGGTCCAGCCTATTTTGATTGTAGTCCTCGTCCTTCACTGGCTTGTCGACAGAGCGCTCTTGCCCCAAGCGCCGGTGGGCTGCCGGCCTCCCCAGGCGATCAAAAACAGAGGTCGTGCTCCCTCGGATGTTCACGGTTTCTCTTCTGCGATTGCCCTGATTACCTCCGGTCGTCGCTGGTGGCTCGGCTGCTCCTGAGCGGATAGCCTGTGAATGACGACTTCTTGAACGCACCCTACTCGGCTCTGCCCCCTCCTGCGGCTGCCGCCCCAGGCTCTCGCGGTGCATCCGGTCACTCCTCCTGTCGCCCGTGGGTGAGGGGTTACGCTGTCGGCTTTAAGAACATGAAAAGATCATAATTTACATCCCATGGAGTAGAGTTAGGAAGTCCACAATGACAACTTAAGACAATTTGTGACATTTACATAAGCAAGTAACAGAAAATGCAATTATCAAGTCACACATCATTTGCGTTGCAAGTGAGTACTCTACTTATCGTAAGCGTTAAAAAAATCCCCAAATGTAAGCTCCTCAAGCTTCAATGGACTCACACTAGAAGATTTGTGTTCACTTAATTTAGCAAGTATTTTTTTCGTTAATTAAACCTTTCAAAACTCTTTAAGAGCTTTATGGAATTTTAGAAATTATCAACAAATTCATAGGAAATAGTAAATCATATTTTCTCATATTAAAAGTCTAGTTGAATACTCATACATAAATGTTGATGCCGAAAACGCCTTCGGCAACAACACCCAAGATGGTAGGGTGGTCCGGTCAGGACGGGCCAAACACTCCACCGTCGATCACCTGCAAAATGGAAGCACCTCGAAATGATGGGGACACCGGTGTGATATCTGCCACGGGCACTCCGATGCTTAAGTCAACTAGGAAACTGATGAGCGTAGGGAGAGACAGAGATTTGGCAAGGCAAAATGACCATACCTGAGTTTATGAGCTTTTTTCTCTATTTATAGGCGTCCGGTTTAGTCCTGCAGGGGCTACTGACCCAGTGGATTGGCGCCATGTGGAACCTGACCCGACGTAGGGGACAGAAGGGTGGCTATCGCCGGCGCTTGTAGGGGCAGGTCTTGTCAGAGTAGGTGGCGGCGGTTGGTGATGTGATGTGCTGCAGAAGTAGGTGGGCGACTCCTATAGTTGATGGACACGGAGACAAGCTTGGCGTCAGCTGTGAGGTGAGGTGGAATGCGGGTCCAGAAGACCTATGCCAGTCTGGGATCTACTACTCGAATTCAAGTGCTCGGAGCACTGCCTTACCCGAGTACGCAGCTTGCTCTAGCGAGGCTGAGGGAAGTGGTCGGCTGATATTCCTGGTCGGTCGCCGTCTGGCTACTCGACCCGTACCCGAGAAGGCGGGAACTGCACGTCACCGAAGGTGGTCGGAAGTGGTACTTTGTGATCGGAGCAGATTACGACATCAACAATAAACTCTTGTGTATGGATTCATAGAATAAAGTTTGAACGATAGGGTAAATTTTATGGAGATTATTAACTTTGTTTATAATTTAACAAAATCATTCCAAAGTTTAACTTATAAAATAACTAAATCTTTCGTAAGAAATTCCATCAAACCAAATCATTTAACTCTATATCCTTGATCTTTACAACTACAATTTCATTATGAAAACCAAAAGTAAACAAATCCATAGCATGATTTTCATATAATCATTCAACATTCTCAAATATATTATCTAAACTTTAAAAATTAGATTTCAACTTAATTTATGAAAATTTTAGTTTTGCTAAACCTTTCGTAATGACAATAAATCATTTGTCACCAAAACATGACACTTAAAACTCATTCAAATATGTTTGAAATTTCAGTAGCTATTAGATTAGTTTTTAGTAATAAAACTATATTGTCAACTGGTTGTTAATACTAAAATATTGGCTTTCAACTAGTTTACAAAAAGTGGATCATCAGACAAGTCTTTGCAGAAAGATAGATTCGTCGACTCTTATGAAAATATTTATAATATATTGTAGGTATGTCCAAAAATTATGAAATTGTAGCCAAAACAAACTAGACTCATTGGAATTTTCTTAGAGCTGTGACATCATAGGTTTAGAAAATTTTATGCATCTCAAAATCATCTCGTAATCTTGGGTTAAGTAGGTCTATCAAAAATTTGACTATTTTTTACAGGAAATTGTAAAAATCATAACAAATTTTATAAAAATCTGATTTGGGTGATTCAAAAGCCTAATTAAAGCTTAAGATGTCTACTTTAAAGAAAAAATAATAAATCAGACAAAAGTATTAAAAACACTTTGTCTAAAATCAAATCTTTAAAACTGGTCACAAAATGTTATATAGGAGCCTTTCACCAAGCATATACCATGCATATACTTTAAACCCTATTCAAAATCAACAATCCACTACCAAAAATGCTTTTAATCAAATACCCAATCATAAAACACAATATAGTCGTAAATTAAGATGAGCCATAAGAGAAAACTTCGAGTTTTAAAACAAGGATAAGGAAAACATTACCAAAACACCAATCTCCTTTAAACGTCAAATTTACAGCCACTAAAGATGGATTTTTGGAGCTGAAAAAGGCTTTAAGAAGATGAGCAAAGCATTGGTATTGTTATTCTACAAGTTGGGAAGAGTATGAGGTGGAGATTTAAGCATTTAGAGTGCTGGAAGTGAGTTTTTCTTGGGTAGTTAGCATTGATGACGAATTTTCTAGAAAGAAAATAAAGAAGAGAGAAAGGAGAGTGTTAAAAACTTGTTTAGAGAAATGAGAAGTGGCTGATATTAATCTATTCACTTTTCTTTTTTATTTTTATTTTTTAATCAAACTAGATTTCTATTGGTTGTAGTTGGTGGTGCTCCACTTATGGCCTTTTAGAAACTTTTAGAAACCCTCAACCTTTTTTAAATTGACCTACATATATTGAAAATCATCATCATATTCTCTAAAAATTATATTTTGGATACCTTATTTTGCCAAAATTACAAATTTGGCCTCAGAATTGACTTTGAGAAAAACTCTATACTTGACTAATTTCAATGTTCCGATTAAGGTTTTGACATTAAAAATTCTATCTGAAGTTTAATTTAATAAGTTTTGCTTCAATTAACATTTTCTGGGAAAAGTACAAGCAAATGTTATGCTCTTTCTGTCACGTGCGAGTTTGGGATATTTAAATCTCCTTAAATTGTCATGGAAGAACATATAACTTATAATGGTCATAACTTTCTTCATTAATAGCTATAGAAATCCATGATAAAATTTAGAGAGTGTTGCATATATTTTATTATATGTTTTCGTCAAAAATAATTTACCTGATTTTATTAACAATCATGAATTTATTTTTATTTAATCATACTTAATTCAAATTAATCACGGCACCGGGTTTGGGTCGTGATACAAAGGGGATGTTTGGAATACAGGTTTAGATCAAAATATTACAACTCATTTTTATCTTTTTCTAAAAAATTAATAAAATTATAATTAGTTTTTGAAAAGTTAAACAACTCCAATCTAAATATTTCAACCCAAACTGGTGCATCAAACGCCAAGCTAAATCACCTTGAAATTCGTAAGAGTTAGCTTCAATTGAACTTGCCTCCTCAACTTAATAATAACCCAATTGATGGTCTGGGATTAGAAGGTATCTGAGGAAATCAAAGTAGGAATAAGAGGAGAGAGACGGCCACATTTGGTAACTGAAGAGCAAGAAGAACAAACATGTTCTCATGTTTATTATAGTTCTTGAACTTACAGAGCCTTAGACGTTTGTTACCAATTAAAACTCCTTTTTTTTTTTTTTTTTTGGTGTCAAAAACCAATTTAACTCTCATTTTCATTATTCTGCAACTTCTTCACTACTATAAAAAAGTATAATAGGCAACGGTACTCCTCCAAGTTGGTCCCCCAACGTAAAAAAAATTGTAGAAAAACAACTTTGTATGTCGGTTGTTTTATAACCTATGTGAAAGGCGTGTCGTTAGTGCCTTTCATGTCATCTACCTTGCAACCGATGTAAAAAGTAGTTTTAACATCGGCCATTACCTTGCAACTGTTTAAATATTTATTTTTATTTTGCGAACATCCAAAATTATATTTTTGTCCCTGAACTTTTACTCTTTTGTCCCTGACCGGTCGACCGAACCTTTTTACCGGTCGACTGGACCTCTGCAAGTTGTTACACTACCCACATGTAGCCATTATTGCCCTGCAAGCCGCCAGCCGATTTCGGCCTTCAGCCCGCCTCAAGCGCAGAAACCCCATCCTGGGAGTAACCTCGTCTATATAAACCCGCCTCCCACTTCATTTCTCAATTTTCTTTCCCTTTCCTCGCTCTCCCTCGAGCTCTCTCTCTCCCTCTGCCCTATTTAGTTGAGCCTCCCCCACTCTCTCCCCATCAAAGTTTCTTCAGAAAAACAATAGGGAACCTGAATCCCAAGCTTGAGAATTAAATCTTGAGCTTTCTTAACGTTTCAGGTTCATTTTAAACTCATTCCATATTTCAAATAATTTGATCTTCAGTTTTGAAATCTCTATTTTCATTAGTTTTATAAACTTGAAGTTCAAATGAAATTTTGATTGATTTTGATGGATTTGAGTTTGATTCTAGTTATTTAGGCTATAAGAATTGTTTATTTACTGTTCTGGATATCTGGAGTTGTTTGGATTGGATTTTGGAATTGTTTGCAAGTCAAGCTCAAGTTGGGGACTCGCTATTCTGCAACTATCTGATCAACCGGACACCCCATCCAGTCAACCGGACAGCCTCGGAACAGAACATGGCAACTCTGTCTTGTCTGGTCAATCGGACCTATAGGACCGGTCAATCGGACAATGACAGAGAGCCTGCAGGTTCTCAATTGAAGTTCATTGTGCAATAAAATGATGTTTTAAACTCGAACCTGGATTTTCACAATTTGCACGTAAATCAAGAAAATATTAATATTTTAATGTAGTATTATTTAAAGCACACTAATTAAGCCGAATGTTTAGTATAATTGAGTTTTGGGTTTTGTTGGATACTAAGAATGTTTAGGTGATTTGATTTAAGGTTTTGGTGACCGGAGCGAGGAGCCTCGGTATTTGTGAAGTTGATAGTAGATTTATTTTGCCATCGAGGTCAGATACACAAACCCGCTTTTATAAATGTTGTTGATGTCGAAAACTTCTCCGACAGCAACACCCAATATAATCGGGTGGTCCGATCAAGTCCGGCCAGTCACTCCGCCGCCGTTACCTGCAAGATGAAAGCACCTCGGGCTTAGGGGGACACCGGTGTGGTGTCAGCCGAGGGCACTCCGATGCTTAAGTCAGTACTTGAGTAGATGAGCAGCAGGAGAGGCAGAGTTTTAGCAAGGCAGAAATGAGCTTACCTGAATTTGTGGTTTTTTCTTTTATTTATAGGTGTCCTTTTCGGACTCGGGTACCTGGGGCGACCCGTCCGGGTCGGCTACCTGGTGACCCGAGTGGGCGACGTGGCTCTAGACCTGCAGGCGTGTCAGCCAGAGGCAGCGCCACGCGTCTAGCCTATAGGGCGGTAGGGCGACCGCTGTCTGTGCCTGAGGGGACAATCCCTACAAGGGCAGATGACGGCGATGTGACGTGCTGCAGGGGTGAGCAGGCGGCGCCCTACGTTTATGGGACTTGTGTTAGGAGTGGTGCGACAGGTGGAGTATGGCCATCGAGGGCCTTTGGCGCCCGGAGTATGCAGGTGTAGGGCTCGTCTAGTATTCTAGTCGGTTGGTCGTCCTACATGGGTAGACGGAATACGCCGACAAGCTGGGGACGTCCGAGTACGGTTAATCAAATTAGTGAACGGATTATGGTCGGATATTCTTGGATTACTGCTCTCCGATCGGGGCTCTGGAGCCGAATGTGAAGTCCGGTGGCAGGATCGTGTGCGTTGTGGTCGGAGCAGAAATTGGTATCAACATAAGCCCCCCAGCGTCTCTGGACAATTTTTGTCCCAAGGATGCTCATGGTAATCGCGGTAGAAAAGTGTCCGAACTACTCGTTTAGTAGTCGGCTATTCGGCAGGAAAGTCGACCGGCGCATGTCGTCAGCTGGTCGGACTTGTTCGGCACCTCGGCTAGTAGTTACGTGTCAGTATTGCCACGTGTCGAGCCGTGACTGGAGGGAAGGCAGGGTGGCCGTTCGAATTTCAAATTTTCAACAATGGCGGCAATCTTGGGAAACGAAGCGTTGCCTGGACGTTCTTCATTTGGCACATCGCGTTTGAGGAAATCCAAATTTGCCGAGAGCTGCCGAAGACAACCGAGCCCGACCAGACCACGTCTTTCGAATTTTCAGCCGATAACGTCCGAGAAGGTAAACAGATCTCTTTCTCTCTTTTCAATATGAGTAGTCTTTCCGATTCCGAGAACTATGGCCTGTCTGGGAGCGCCGACACGGTGGGATCAGCTCTTAGTTTGAGCATGTCGAGCGTGGAGGCTTGCTCAAGTGGTCGAACACTTGACCACTTGTCAGGGTTTACGGAAGGGTCTTCTGTGGAAGTTATCGAGACGCCGACCAGCCGAGGAAGGGGAACGTCGGTGCAGCACGAGTTGGCCTCACAAGCGCGCATCGTAGCCGAGGAGGTCGGGGCTGGAGGAGAAGGAGCGGCCGAGAGGATGGCCAGCCGAGCTAGCACTTTTGGCCGAGAAGGTTCCGAGAGCCCTCCCCCAAATGGTGAGCCTATAGAGGCCCGTCAGTGTCCGTCTAGCAAACCGATGCGCATCAATGACCAACACGTATATCGCCGAGGCGATTGGGAGATGATGGAGCTCGCGGATGGTCGTCCGGTGTACAGCGTGGATTACTTCACGTCTGCCATTACACCGAGGTATCTCGCTGCCTTGCGAGAAGAATTTAGCATTCCCCTCAGTGTGGAATTGCTGGTGCCAAGAGCAGACGATCTGCCATCTCGCCCTCCAGCAGGGTACATTACCCTATCGGCGGAATACTTCCGGGCAGGACTCCGACTCCTTTTCCACCATTTCCTGAGGCGAGCCCTGACCAGTCTGAATGTGGCACCGGCCCAATTAAATACGAACGCCTATCGCATCCTGGTTGGCTGTTATATTCTCTGGATGAAGAACTTCGCAGCTGAGATCCTGTTTGAGGTGTTTCAGAACCTCTACAGAATAAAGTTTGCCCCCTCGTCAACGGGATCCTATTACTTTCAAGGCTTCAAGGGGACTTTTATCACAGGGTGTCCGGACTCGGACAAGCAATTCAAACACCTGTGGTTCTACACGGGTGACTGGTGGCTGCACGGTGAGCTGCCGTATGATCAAGTACCGCGTTCCGAGAGGGTCCCTGTGACATTCTGGAACGGATACGTATGGGCTCGGGCGTTGCGTATCGAAGACTTGACGTTGGACATGATCGATGCGCTCCGAGAACAATCGGACCAGGAGAAAAGTCAGCACAGGTTGCTGTCTTCGAGGAGCCTGGAAGAGAATCTATGGGTGGGCTCTTCCTCTTCATTGCCCATGCAGACGACCAACCGAGGGCTCACGGTGCGGGCGTCACCATTGCTTGGATGCCAGAGCCAACTGTGCATTATCACTCTCGAACAGCCGGTCCGAGCACTGCACAGCCCCCCAGCCAACCCGTGCTCCTGCCGAGCGAGATGTCTTCGAGTTCAGATAGTACACCAACCGCGTCCTTCGGCCCGCGAGTAGCCGATGAGGACCTTGACGCCTTGATCCAGCAGTTTTACCCAACCAGGGGCCTTCGTATCGAAAGTCGTTATTTTTAGCGAAGTCTTTAGCGGCCCGTGCAGCCGAATACTAACCCTCTGCTTACTTTTGTGATTGCAGAACCGATGGCCGATCGTCAGCAAGGGAAGAAGCGCCCATCCGAGGAGGAGAGGAAGGCCAAACTCTTCAAAATGGCTAGGACAAGTAGCCATGGGAAAGGGAAAGCTGTCCTGCCACCCAGCCAACCGCCCAGCCACGTAGCCGTCCAGCCTGCAGCGCTTGTCGCAAAGAGCGCAGCCCCCCAAGCTCCGGGGGCACAGCAGGTTGAGCCATCAGCTTCCCGACCAGCCAACCGACAAGAGCAATGCTCGAGCAGGTCCAAAGACGACCGGCCGGCTAGCCGCCCAGAGGTCCGATCGAGCCACCCTCGAGAGGATCCGAAACCGAGGGAGGTCGCACAGTTTTCTCGGCCCGAAACTTCTGCTCGGGACTCCCTAGCCCACCGCGCGCTTATCAACAAGATCAGCGAGAAGCTCAGCGTGCGAGTGGCAGAGTCATGCCGTCGACCAGACGCAGTGACAGCGCTTGAAGACAACGCTGAGACACTGCTAGAGGTAATTTATTTTGATGCAAGTATGTTTATCCTCGGCTCCCCCTGATGTCTGTTCTGACCATCACTGTCTAATCTATTTCAGGCTCTATGCGTCAGCCTCTCGGGGAGTGCAGTTGCGAGGGAGGTAGCCAACAGGTCCGTGGATGACCTGAAGGCTGCGGAAGCCGCGGCTAAAGACGCTCGATCCGCCGAGAAGGCGGCTAGAGAGGCTAGGAAGGCGGCTCGGGAGGCCGAGAAGAAGGCCGTGGAGAAGGCTAAGGCTGTGGAGGCTCGGGCAAAGGCGGCCGAAGAGAGGGCACAACGGGCCGAGGAAAAGATCAAGGCTGCCGAGGAGCGAGCACAGGCGGCTGAGAAGGACGCCTCAGACGTCCGGCAGCTGATGGAGGAGGCTGCTCGGAAGGCAGAGACGGATCTCGTCTCGGCTCGAGCGCATGCCGTAGAGGAGTACCAGTTGTCCGAGGAGTTTTAGGCTCGTCTGGCAGCTGAGTACAAGGAGGGAATGCGGGACATGAAGCTGGGCTTTACAGACGCAAACCCTAACCTGGTCAGGGCAGACTGGGCCTTCTTGCTAGAGGAGTCCGGGGAGACCTTGATTGAGGAAGCTCCCGAGGAGGGTGAGGTCTCTGGTGCAGCAAGGCCAGTTGAAGACGTCGTCGTGCTCGACGGCGACGAGCAGCATACTACACTTGACCAGCCTGCAGTGCTCGATCAGCCAGCCACGCCTACACTCGACATCACCGTCGGTGATCTCTTCCCGGACCAGCGGGACTGAGCCATAACCTCTCGTCAGCTAGGCTCCTGCTGCTTCTCCTTCTTGTTGGCAGTTTTTGTTTTGTTTGTTTTTGTTTTTTGTTTTGTTTTTTTTTAATGGGCTCGGGGGGTGTCCTACCTGTACCCCCTCACCTCTATTATGAATGAAAGACCTTTTTTTTTTTTTTTTGCATCGCATTGCATTGCTGTGTTTTTCTGCTCGCTTGTTATTTATTTATTTTTTATCTTCCCTCTCCCCTCCCAGTTGACTTTGGCGAAGCTTTTTTAGAATCGGCCAAGTCAAGTTGAGGTCGGCTGGTATTCTGTGTTATACTCTTTTTCCAAGAACCACACGGGTTGACTGCATTGGCATATATGCAATGTCCTGGTCGGGCTCACCCATATCTAGTCGGTGCCCGAGTTGGGGACTTGACTCTGAGGTCCGAGGGCCACCAGAGTTGGCTGTAAAGGCAGCTATCTGTCCTGGTCGGGCTCGTTCATTTTTGATCGGTGCCCGAGCTGGGGACTTGATTCTGTGGTCCGAGGACCACCATAGTTGGCTGTAAAGGCAGCTATCTGTCCTGGTCGGGCTCACCCATATCTGGTCGGTGCCCGAGCTGGGAACATGACTTTGGGTTCCGAGGACCACCAGAGTTGGTTGTAAAGGCAGCTATCTGTCCTGGTCGGGCTTGTTCATTTTTGATCGGTACCCGAGCTAGGGACTTGACTCTGGGGTCCGAGGACCACCAGAGTTGGCTGTAAAGGCAGCTATCTATCCTAGTCGGGCTCGTTCTTTTTTGATCGGTGCCCGAGCTGGGGACTTGACTCTGGGGTCCGAGGACCACCAGAGTTGGCTATAAAGGCAGCTATCTGTCCTGGTCGGGCTCGTTCATTTTTGATCGGTGCCCGAGCTGGGGACTTGACTCTGGGGTCTGAGGACCACCAAAGTTGGCTGTAAAGGCAGCTATCTGTCCTGGACGGGCTCGTTCATTTTTTATCGGTACCCGAGCTGGGGACTTGACCCTGTGGTCCGAGGACCACCATAGTTGGCTGTAAAGGCAGCTATCTATCCTGATCGGGCTCACCCATATCTGGTCGGTGCCCGATCTGGGAACTTGACTCTGGGGTCCGAGGACCACCAGAGTTGGCTGTAAAGGCAGCTATCTGTCCTGGTCGGGCTCGTTCTTTTTTGATCGATGCCCGAGTTGGGGACTTGACTCTAGGGTCCGATGACCACCAGAGTTGGCTGTAAAGGCAGCTATCTGTCCTGGTCTAGTTCGTTCTTTTTTGATCTGTGCCCGAGCTGGGAACTTGACTCTGGGGTCTGAAGACCACCAGAGTTGGCTGTAAAGGCAGCTATCTGTCCTGGTCGAGCTCACCCATATTTGGTCGGTGCCCGAGCTGGGAACTTGACTCTAGGGTCCGAAGACCACCAGAGTTGGCTGTAAAGGCAGCTATCTGTCCTGGTCGGGTTCGTTCTTTTTTGATCGGTGCCCGAGCTGGGGACTTGACTCTAGGGTCCGAGGACCACCAGAGTTGGCTGTAAAGGCAGCTATCTGTCCTGGTCGGGCTTGTTCATTTTTGATCGGTGCCCGAGCTGAGGACTTGAGTAAATTACACTTGAGTAAAATTGGGATAAAAAATATTTCATATTTCTTCTTTTTGTTTTTGCTTACAATGCTATGACATCGGTACAGAATAAAGTTAAGAACTACTTGAAGAAACGCTTCTGGTGGTCCGCATTCCAGGGGTGACTAAGGACCCTGTCTTCCTGGTCGGCTAGCCGGTAAGTGCCCGGTCGGACGACCTCCGTAATCCTGTAGGGCCCTTCCCACTTAGGTCCGAATGAGCCTACTCCAGGCTCTTGCACCAGCATTTTCTTGAGCACAAAGTCTCCTATCCGGAAAACCCGTGGTCGGAATCTTTTGTCATAATACCGAGCAACGACCTGATTCCTTGCCGCTGTCTGGATGAGAGCCTGTTCTTGCTTCTCCTCGACCAGATCGAGCTCGGGCAGCATCTGCTCTGCGTTGTCCTCCTCATTGTAGTATTCTACTCGGTGGCTCGGCAATCCGACCTCAGCCGGGATGACAGCCTCTACACCGAAGGCCATCGCAAAAGGAGTTTTACTGGTTGTAGTCCGCTTTGTAGTCTGGTAAGCCCAGAGTACCCGAGGCAGTTCATCAATCCAGGCTCCTTTGTGTCGTTCTAGGTTCTTCTTCAGGTTCTCCTTGATAGTCTTGTTAGCGGCTTCGACCTGTCCGTTGCTTTGAGGATGACCGGGGGAGGAATATACTTTGCTTATACCAAATTGTTCGCAAAGTGCAAGGAACTTCGGGTTATCAAACTGCCTCCCGTTGTCGGTGACCACAGTGTGGGGGACCCCGAATCGACATATGATGCTCTTCCACAGGAAACTCGTGCATTTCTCTTCGGTCTGACGTGCCAAGGGTTCCACTTCGACCCACTTAGTAAGATAGTCTATTGCCACGAGGCAGTACCGTAGTTGGGACCGAGCCATGGGCAGTGGTCCAATCAGATCGAGGGCCCATTTTGCGAACGGCCTAGCACTCACAACCGAAGTCAACCTCTCGGGGTGGGTCTTGATAATCTTGGCGAACTGTTGACATTTCAGACATTTCCGAACAAAATTAATGGCATCCTTGCCCATGGTCGGCCAATAGTATCCTTGCCGGAGACATTTGAAGGCTAAGGCCCTCCCTCCCGAGTGGTTTCCGCACACGCCGCTATGTACCTCCTTCAGCAGGTACTCGGCTTCCCGTGGTCCGACGCATCGCTGATACGGAGCGGAGAATCCTCGGCGATATAACTTCTCACCGATAATGGTATATCGCGCCGAAGTGTTTTTGATCCTTCGGGCTTCTACTCGGTCCTCAGGCAACTCTCCGCGGCTGAGGTAATGGAGGATCGGATCCATCCAAGTCACTGTGTTCTCGGCGATGAGGATCTCCTCTGCCCGGTCAATGCTCGGCTAGTCGAGCCACTCAGCGGGGAATGAGACGAGACCTCCAATATTGCTGCCCGAGGCTAATCGGGTGAGGGCATCTGCCTCAACATTTTCGAACCGAGGCACACGAGACACAACGTAGCTTCTGAACTGGCCGAGCAGAGTCTGGACCTTTTCCAAATATTCGGCCATTCTATCCTCTCTCGCCTGATAC
Organism: Ficus erecta; assembly: GCA_008635985.1. Classification (NCBI taxonomy): domain Eukaryota; kingdom Viridiplantae; phylum Streptophyta; class Magnoliopsida; order Rosales; family Moraceae; genus Ficus; species Ficus erecta. The sequence continues at coordinate 267,727 of BKCH01000203.1, read as the reverse complement.
TCTCCGGTTACCTGGTTGACAATAACCATCGAGTCGCTGTAAACTTCAATGTCCTGCACTCCGAGTTCCCGGGCCAATCCGAGACCTGCAATAACAGCCTCGTACTCCGCTTCGTTGTTGGATGCTTTGAAGTTGAAGCGGAGTGCTTGGCTGGTCTTAAACTGGTCGGGGCTAACAAGGACCAACCCTGCGCCTGAGCCTCCAGAGCTAGAGGATCCGTCAACGAAGAGTTTCCACCCCACGCCGAGCACATCCGAGCCGATTCGTGGGGTCGCCGCCTCCTTCTCCGAACACTTTGGGGATAATCCAACAGTAAACTCGGCAACGAAATCAGCTAAGGCTTGTGCTTTGATCGCAGTGCGGGGAATGTACTCTATATCAAATTCCCCGAGTTCTATGGCCCATTTCGCAAGCCATCCGGATAATTCAAGGTTCTGGAGAACCTGTCGATGCGGATAGCTAGTCGGAACGCGAATCGGATGGCCTTGGAAATAAGGCCGCAATTTACGAGCCGAGGAGACCGGCGCCAGAGCAAGCTTTTCCAAGGGGGTATATCTTTCTTCCGCCCCTTGAAACGCTGTGCTACTGTAGTAGACGGGTCGCTGGATCTTCTCGTCTTCTCGGACCAACACTGAGCTGACAGCTTTGTCGGAGACTGCCAGGTAGACGAACAACACCTCGTCAGGGAGTGGCTTCGATAGTAAGGGAGGGCTGGCCAGGTATCTTTTCAGGCCCTCGAAGGCCTCACCGCACTTGTCGTCCCAACTGAGTTTTCCTTTGCCCTTGAGCGCTTGGAAAAATGGAGAGCACTTGTCGGTGGACCGAGAGACAAACCGGGAGAGGGCTGCGATCATCCCGGTTAGTCTTTGGACTTCCTTGGTTGTCTGTGAGGGTTGGAGGTCCATCACCGCCTGAGCTTTGACGGGATTGAGCTCGATCCCACGATGGTTCACCATGAACCCCAAAAACTTTCCTGACTCCACGTCGAACGCGCACTTAGCTGTGTTAAGCTTCATTTTATACTGTCGCAAAATGTCAAAACTGTCACAGAGGTCTTGGACGTGGTCGGCTGCTCGTCTACTTTTTACAAGCATATCGTCCACGTACACCTCCATAGTTTTCCCAATAAGTGGAGCGAACATTTTGTTCATTAGGTGCTGGTAGGTTGCGCCGGCATTCTTGAGACCAAATGGCATAACCTGGTAACAGTACATGCCCTGATCGGTTGTGAACGCCGTTTTGGCCTGGTCGGGTTTGCTTAGTGGTATCTGGTTATACCCCGAGTAGGCATCCATAAAACTTAGCAGCTCATGTCCCGCGGTGGCATCAATGAGCTGGTCTATTCGGGGAAGGGGGAAGCAATCCTTCGGACACGTCTTGTTGAGGTCCGTGTAGTCGATGTAGACTCGCCACTTCCCGTTAGATTTCTTGACCAGGATTACGTTTGCCAACCACTCCGGGTAGGAAATTTCACGAATGAACCCAGCTGCAAGGAGCTTCTTCACTTCTTGGTTGATAGCCTCATACCTTTCCGGGTTGAAGGCCTTTCTTTTCTGGATCACTGGCTTGTGCCTCGGGTTGACGTTGAGCTGGTGGCTTATAACTGCCGGGTCAATTCCGGGCATGTCCTCGTGGGACCAGGCGAAAACGTCCCTGTGTTCTCGGAGACATCGCTGAATATCTTCACGGCTGGTTGGATCAAGCCTCGAGCCGAGCAGCACGCTTCTCTCCGGATTCTCAGGGTCCAGCTGGTAGGGAACCAGCTCCTCCGCGGGATATGCTCGGACTTCCTCTTCTGGTATGCGGAGATCCAGGTCGCTGAATCCCTTAACCTCTCCATTTGGAGCAGCCACTTGGTCGATCCGAAAGATGGTGGCGACAGTTACCGGGGCAACAATCTTCCGGCCCACTCTATTCACTGCCTCCACGTAGCACTTCTGTGCCCCTTCCTGGCTTCCCCGGAAGACTCCGACTCCGCCATCGACAGGGAACTTCATAGCCAAGTGGTAGGTGGAGACCACTGCCTTTATGGCATTGAGGGTCGGTCTTCCTAGGATGACGTTGTAGGCGGACGGGCGGTCTACGACGATGAATTCTACTATCCTGGTCACCCTCTCTGCGCCGTCTCCGATTGTCACAGGGAGACTGACGGTTCCAGCCGCGTGCACACATTCCCCAGCAAATCCATATAAGGGCGTCTGGACAGGCGTCAGCACAGCAGCCTCGATCTTTAGTCTCAAAAAAGCGTCCCAAAACATAACGTCGGTCGAGCTCCTCATCTGTGAAAGTAATTGTCGGCTACTCGGATGACGTTGTCGGCTACTCAGATTTCGCCGACCAGAGCGTCATTGTGTGGGTGGAGCAGTCGGTCAGCTTCCTCATCTGTGAAAGTAATTGGGGTGCTACTCTGGCGGCATATTTTGGAGACATGCTCGGCCATGTTGATGAACTCCCCACGTGCAAATCGCCTAGCTTCACGGGCGTAACTCCTCCGGCTGCTAGCGATGTCTCCAGTCGCAGTCCCACCAAAAATGGTGTGGACTATGTGCTCCGGACCGGGCCCGTCTGGTCCATCATCTGGTCCTTGCTGACGTCGGTTACCCGGGGCTGGTCGGTTACTCGGCTCAGCCGGCGTGATAATTCTTTCCACGAACTCCCGTAGGTGACCATCGCGAATTAGCGCCTCGATTTGGTCTCGGAGCTGAATACAGTCCTTCGTCTTGTGGCCCATATCCTTGTGGAAGTGGCAGTATTTGTTTGGATTTCTTCGTGCCCGATCCGTCCGATTGGGCCGCGGGTCTCGGAGCAGTCCTTTACCAGACACATGGTATAGGACGTTCTCAATTGTCGTTACCAGCGGGGTATACTGTTGGAACTTCCCCGCGGGTGTTTTCGGACCAGGTTTGGCTTCCTCTCGGCTACTCGGAACGAGACCTTTCCCCTTATCTAACTGACTTCTATCCGACTTCCTTCCGGGAAGCCGGGTTTGTACCTGGGCTTCTAGCCCTTGCCCTCTGACATATTCATCTGCCTCGGCATGCCTCCAGGCGATCCCCCTTAGCTGGGTAAATGTAGGTGGCCTGTCGTAGGCGAGCGTCCAGACAAGACGAGGATCCTGGATCCCCTCCCGAAAAGCTTGAATGAGGGTCTCGTTCATGCAAGATTCCGCTTGCACAATGGCCTTATCAAAGCGCTCTAGGTATGCCTTCAGCGTTTCGCCTTCACCTTGCTTTATGCTGAAGAGGTGGGAGGCCCCTAGTTTCTAGCTTTCGACCCCATGAAGGCAGCTGAAAAGGAATTCGCTAACTGCTGAAAGCTACTAATCGATCTAGGAGCAAGCCTTCTAAACCATTGCCAAGCGGCTCCAGTCAAGGTCAAGCAGAACGATTTACAGAGGGCAGCCTCATTGGCACTCTGGATTTGCATGTACGCTCTGTAGTTCTCCAGGTGTTCGTCTGCATCTGACGAACCGTCGTAGGACGCCATAGTCGGCATCTTAAACTGGTTCGGGTACGGTGCGGACATGATTGCCGGGGAGAAGGGTGGTTCGGCTGCTCCGAATTGGTCTAGGCCATACTGCTGACCAACGAGCTGATCTAACTGCCGCTGGAGGTGATCTAACCTACTCCGACTGTGACTTCACTCCTCAGGCCTGTCCACAGATCATTCCCGACCAAGACACCGGTAAATTGCTGGTCTTCCGAGTCGGTCAAAGACTGAGGGCACCCCTCCGTGAACATTCGGGTCTCCCTCTGGTTGGTCGGCCTGATAGTCCTGGTCGTCTGCTCGAGCACCAGCTTGGTTGATTGCTCGAGAGTTGGCGGCATCTGAGCGTGCCATGCCGGTACGGGCGACTTCTGGAACGTTCTCGACCCGACTCCTCCCCTTGTTGCTCTCTCTCTTGACCCCTGCGTTGCGATCGATAACTCCTATTGTGAGTAGGGGAGACGTCCATTCGTTTACTCGCCGACCTTGGCGGTCTGCTCGGCGTTGATTCGGCGGCTTCGGGCTGTTGTTCCGGAAGTTGAATGACATTCGCGACCCCACGTGCATCCACCAGCGACCAGACAAGCTCGGTCAGGTATCTGACATTCTCAGTGAGGATCTCTTTCTGGGTCGGTCGACGTTGCCGGCCTCCTCTCCTACGTGGTGGTCGGTGGGAGTCTCGCAAACCGGTTGCAGCAGGGTTCTCTTCACGGATCTCTTGCTCGCCGTGTTCATCCATGATACGAAGCCGAGCACTCGGAAGTACAAGTTTAGGTTGTAATTGCTGAAAAGGCGCGTGGCCCTCCTTCTAGCGTCAAAATGTTGATGTCGAAAACTTCTCCGACAACAACACCCAATATAATCGGGTGGTCCGATCAAGTCCGGCCAGTCACTCCGCCGCCGTTACCTGCAAGATGAAAGCACCTCGGGCTTAGGGGGACACCGGTATGGTGTCTGCCGAAGGCACTCCGATGCTTAAGTCAGTACTTGAGTAGATGAGCAGCAGGAAAGGCAGAGTTTTGGCAAGGCAGAAATGAGCTTACCTGAATTTGTGGTTTTTTTCCTTTATTTATAGGAGTCTTTTTCGGACTCGAATACCCGGGGTGACCCGTCCGGGTTGGCTACCTGGTGACCCGAGTGGGTGACGTGGCTGTAGACCTGCAGGCGTGTCAGCTAGAGGCAGCGCCACGCGTCCAGCCTATGGGGCGGTAGGGCGACCGCTGTCTGTGCCTGAGGGGACAATCCCTGCAAGGGCAGATGGCGGCGATGTGAAGTGCTGCAGGGGTGAGCAGGCGGCGCCCTCTGCCGATGGGACTTGTGTCAGGAGTGGTGCGACAGGTGGAGTATGGCCATCGAGGGCCTTTGGCGCCCGGAGTATACAGGTGTAGGGCTCGTCTGGTATTCTAGTCGGTTGGTCGTCCTACATGGGTAGACGGAATACGCCGACAAGCTGGTGACGTCCGAGTACGGTTAATCAAATTAGTGAACGGATTATGGTTGGATATTCTCGGATTACCGCTCTCCGATCGGGGCTCTGGAGCCGAATGTGAAGTCCGGTGGCAGGATCGTGTGCGTTGTGGTCGGAGCAGAAATTGGTATCAACAAATGTTGCTATGAATTCTTGATTTTAAAATCATTGTGAAAATCAAATGGTTTTATAAAGTGTTTTTAAATTGAGAGTATATGTATGTATCAAATGTTTTTGGTCAAAAGTATATATATGTAGATATATTATTTTTGAGAGATTCAAGTGAGGTGTTTTGATACTTGGGTTGTTGTCATCCGAGTATGTTGAATGAATTTCAAACGTTGTCCAATTAGACATCGGTAGTTGATAATTTTGCTTGTAAGCCTTGTTCTGATGCTGAGATAGTGTCTTGTTACCGACCGGTTGGTTCCCAAGCTAGCACCCGTAAGTCTATTTATTTTCTGCATTTGTTATTTATGCATTTTATTTATTATGCATTGTTTTGGCCTTATTCATTTTATTATACCCCAGCCAAATGTTTTTGAACTAATATTTTCAAATGAGTCAACTAAATCCTACTTGGTTAGTAGCTCACGTTTTAATTTTTTTTAACCCCCCAGGAGGTGCTAGGAGTAGCACCGATTAGACAGGAGTGAGATCAAGGACACTGCGGTTTAGTGGTTGTCTATCTGTAATTTTATTTTTCATAGCTTATCTTAGATTCAATGATCGTTTTCAAAAACGGTCATGGAAGCTTTACGACCATTTTTAGCTTCCATGACTGTTTTAGCTTCCACGACCATTTTTTAAAAACGGTGGTGGAAAATCCATGACAAATTCACACAAAACCGAATCATGCCCTCATTTTCCCACATCAAAACCGCAGCTGTAGTAACCAAAATCAGATCAGAACGCTCCGAAAACAGTCACTACACCATAGTTGGACATCGCCACCACCATCTACATCCATCAATCTCTCTTGTAAGTGATCACTAACTTCTTTTTGATGTTTTTCTCTGTATTTAGAGTTATGATTTCAGGTTTTGTATATTTTGGGATCACTTTGAGTTAAGTGTGCAATGGATGTTAATTTAAGTGATCACGAAATTTTTTTTGTCCCCAATATTTAGACTTAATTATGATCTTAGGTTTTGTATTTTTAGTTTTGTTTTTGTGATTTTTGAGTGAATTATGCAATGGGTGTTAAATTTGATTTGCATTTTGAATTTACTTTGAATTCTAAAACTTTGATATTTTGATTTAGGAGTTGCAAATCATGGATAGGAAATGTATGTGATTTGATAGATTATCTAAAACATATGAAGATGGTGTTGAAGAATTTTTTTCATTTGCCAAAGCACACATACAAGATGATAAGATTCCGTGTCCTTGTGAAATTTGTGAAAATCATAGATTTTATTCCATTGATGATGTTAGAGAAAATTTGCATGCATATGGGATTATTTGTTCTTACCAAACATGGTTCTTACATGGTGAAGATTTTTTCAGTATTAAATATACATCGACGAGTAAAGGTAAAGAGCCTATTGTTGACGAAGACGTTGGTGATAATATGTTTGTTATGATAATTGATTTGGAAGAACACTTTGTGCACTGTCTGGTGTTATTTGAGATAATGATTAATGATGCCGAGATGCCCTTGTATGTCTGGTGTACAAAATATACAAAATTAGGGGCATTGTTAAATTATGGAACATGAAAGCATCGGGAGGGTGGACGAATTCTAGCTTCACTACTCTTTTAGAATTTCTAAAAGATGTTCTACCGGATAATAACAAAGTGCCGCCTAGTATGTACGAAGCAAATAAGACATTGTGCGCTTTTGGATTGGAATATGAAAAGGTACATGCTTGTCCAAATGATTGCGTCATTTACCAGAAAGTATATGAAGGCTTAGATGAATGCCTGGTTTGTAATGAGTCAAGATGGAAGAAGGGCAAGATGCCATCGAATGGTAGTAAAGGAGTGTCGGTGAAGGTGTTATGGTATATTCCACCAGCTCTACATTTGCGTCGCTTGTTCCGTAATGCCGAGTATGCTAAGAATTTGACTTGGCATCACGACAAATGTGTTTACCATGACAAGCTCAGGCATCCAACTGATGCTTCCATCTTTCACAAAAGGATTGCCACTGGTGGAGGAGATTGATGATTTCAATGATAAAGTTTCACACTTGCTTCGTTTAGATGTTGAGTGGACACGTGTTGAGAAACCCAAAAAAAAAAAAAAAAAACCTTGACCGTGATTTTTTTTTATGTTGTTTATAAATTTAAATTTTTATTAATTATGCATATTTTATGACTTATATATGGAAATTTATATATGATTTTGTGTGAATGATACTGAGAACATGAATTAATAATGCGCTACTGTATGCATAACATACAAGATTGACCTCCTATGGGATTTTAGTTAAATTATTTAATGTCGCAGAAGTTTTTTTAAAACATATCACGACCTTTTTTTGGAAAATGATCGTGGTTTCTATCTTGACGATGGTTTTTTCTAAAAACCGTTCTCTAATATTTACACATACCACACTGTTTTTTTCAAAATTATTTTTTTCAAAATTTTTGGTTTTTTAGAGCTTATAAAAAAAAACTTTATTCTCTCTCACGCCTCTTTCACTCTCGCCTCCAAACTTTCCCTTAAAACCCATCTCCTCCGTCGTGACTCCTGTAACAACCCAAAATTTTGACAAACTTGTGATTTCTTTAGATACAAGGAAAACCTAAGTCGGAGTCATGTATGTCAACATGAAGCTCATGATCTGATTTGATTATTAGCGTATGTTTGAGTTCTTATAAGTATTATAAGACTCAATGATAATTTATTAAGTCAAGGATAAGGCTTTATGATGAAAAAGGCCAAACCATTAATCATGATTTTTGTTCAGGCCAATGAATAATCCGGATAAATTATGACTTGAAAAGACGGTACTGCAGTATAATAATCAGTATTGAAATTATACTGTGGACGACCGTCATTACAAATGAAGAAGTAAGAATAAGGACTGGTATCATTCTAGAAAAACCAGGAATAACATTTGGAGCAACAGGGACTAAGTAGCTTCAAGTCCTAAGAAAATCGTATACGCAGTCCAGTTAAGGACAGATAAATTCAGGACTGTAGTCCAGTATTCCTATATTGTTGATAGTTAAAACAATATTGACACTATCTAGATTATTAAGAAATTAGACTGCGTATTAGGAGGAGTGCCAAACATGGCCCTACTTGGAGGCCAAGTAATTGTGGATAAATATGAAATTTTTGATCTATGAAATTTATGGATTTTTCTTAACCAAAGCCTCCAACTAGGCTAAATGGCCAGTTACATTGGGTGGCCTTGGGGAACAAGGAAGTAACTTAGAGAGAAGTTTGAAAAGATTTTTTTTTGGCTCCAACACATGCATGGCTGGCCACTTGGGGGACTAGAAGGCAAACATTTTGTCTTTTAAGGACCAATATGTAATTCAAGGAGAATTTAAGAGAAAAAATAATTGTGAAAATTTTGAAATTTTCCACCTATAAATAGAGGTGGGTAGTGTGGAGTTGAACCATTTAGTTGGCTTCCCAACTTCTAGTTCCTTCTCAACATCAACTATTCCTCTCTAGACTTAGAAAAAGAGAGAGAGAGAGAGAGAGAAGATGGCCAGTTATGGTATGGAGGGTGGTGGAGCAAATTTTTGCTCTTGCAAGGATCTAGAACCACTCTTTCAAAGCTTTAGAGGTATAATCTCAACCCTCTAACTAAGAATTTCATTTATGGGATTTATATGTATTTGAAGCTATGGTTTGTAAGAGCATAAGCTCATGCTTCTTATCTTGCCATGTTATGGTTTTTATATGCTTGATCTAAGCTTAGATTATCTTGCTTGTTAAGTTTTAAGCATGGATGTGAGTTTATGCTCTAGAATGAGTTTTAGGGTTGCATATGCCTACCAAATGTTTGTGAATATGCCTTCACATGTTTAAGTAGGAAAAATTTATGTATGATGATGAATGATGAAGATGATGATGATGATGTGAATGCTAAGTGTGTTGGTTAAGGAATTAACCTAAAAACACCATTTGGTAAGCTTCAAAAGTTTATCAAATATTGTGTTTTTCATGAAGATGAACAAGTGATTGATTGAGTGATAAATATGTATTCGACGCACTGCATGTTGATGTAGGCTCATGGCTGTGACCATTTGATATAGTGTGTGTGAATTTTTAAGCAAAAACCAACAAAATACAAATATGCCAATTTTCGGATTTAACTGGACAATTTTCTAGAAACTTAATTTTGAGGCCCTTAGAGGCCGAATTTGAAAAAAGTTATAACTGCATAGTTGTAGAAAATTGAAAATCCTAGGGGACCACATGAACAATTTTTGAAAATAAGGCTCCAAAGGTCTGTTTTTTTTTTTAATCAAAATTCGAAGCTGGTCAGTACAGACAGTGTACACGGTCAGAATTTTTCAAAAGTGAGTAAGTTAAAGGCAGATTTAGGTTTTGGACCAAAAAAAAAAGTTGTAGGTTTCGATGAGAACTACAACTTTCATGGAGAAAACTTTTTCAAATTTTAAACCAATTTAAAGATAAAATTAGATTTTTAAAACTATGCAGGGTACATAAAATTCGTGCACAAGATTTTCAAAACTGTGCATGGTAAATGAAATTTCCTGCAGTGCATTCCAGTAAATTAAAAGGATATTGTAAAAGAAGTTTTTAAGGTTTTATGATCTCTTTAAAAAGAGACTGAGATTTTATGAAAATGATCTTAAAAAAGTTTAAATCCAATGGAATTTCCCAAGTGATTTTTAAAAACGTACTATGTTTAATGAAAGGCAATTTCAAGTATTATGGTAAGAAATACTTGGTTTATAAAGTTATGATATTTTCAAAACATAAGCATATGGTAACAAGTGTATGACTGATGGTAACCGGATAGGACACCGATTTATTATGTTAGGGCCTGTATTCATGATTACCAATGGTAACTGGATAGGATACCGGTTTACTATGATAGGATTTGTATCTATGATTACCAAAGGTAATCGGATTGGATACTGATCTAGTATGTTATGGTTTATAGTAAGATAGAACGACTCTTATCTTACGCCCTATTTAAAACAGGAGTATGACTTGTTGTCGTGCCTTGATGGAACAATAGACCAAGAGCATAGGACAATTTATAAGTATAACTTCGCCTACAGTATGAGCAAAATGTTTTTATTACATTGCATGTTCTTCAAAAAATTCATACATTGATTTACATAATGTACATATGTTTTATGTTTTATGGTTTATTATTGTGACATCATGAAAGCATGTTCACTAATAATAAATCACATGATAAGAACAAGATTAGGTTTTCAAGTAAGAAACAGTTAAGATTCAAGTTTTCAAGTATGATCAACCAAGAACAAGTTTTCATGAGTTTTGAGTTTTAAATTGATTTTAAAAAGAAAGAAAAAAGAAAGAATAAAACGTTTCCGTATTTTTAAGTAAAGCAAAAGTAAGTTTAAGATAAAGTATGTTTAAGTAAGCATGATAAGGTAACGGCCCCACGAAATTGGGTCATTGCAAAGTTGGTATTTAAGTTAAGTAAGTACGAAGTCACGGCCCTATGTAGGTTGGGTCGTGACAACTCCTCTCTCCATTCTTTCTCGTGCCTCTCTCTCTCTCTACCTCGCCTCCAATCTCTGCCACCCTCCCTTCATTTTCTCTCACGCCTCTCCCTTTGTCTCTCGCCTCCAATCTCCGCCGGCTGTGACTCCACCATTCATTCTCTCTCATTCCTCTCCTTCTTCCTCTTGCCTCCAATCGCCGCCGCAACTCCTCCCTCCAATCTCTTCCTCGAAACCCATCCTCCGCCACCTACCCCGCTATTGAGCCGTCCGCACCCACACCCGTGTACTTGGTAAGTCTCTCGCTTTCTTACTTTTTCTTGCACTGCACATATTATGGAAGTTCATTTGGTTGATTGTATTTGTGATTTTGAGTGATTGTTTTCTGGAAATTTTTTTTTTGATAACTTCATTATATTTTTGCATATTAAATGTTCAACAAAATGCCTATTTAGGTAAGGATTAGTTTTAGAGTGATTTAAAATGTTTGGGTGAGGATTTTATTTAGATTGTTTTCCAAAAAAAGTGTTGATTTTGTGATTTATGCTTTTGCATATTACATGTTCGACAAAATGCATGTTTGATTAGATTGTGTGTTTTTTACGTAATTATGTTAAGATTTTGTTTAGATTGATTTAAAATATCACAAAGTGTAATTTTGTATGATATTTACGTGTTTGGATGAGGATTAGTTTTAGATTGATTTAAAATATTTGGGTGAGGATTTGGTGTAGATTGTTGTCCAGAAAAAATGTTGATTTTGTGATTTATGCTTTTGCATATTACATGTCTGACAAAATGCCCGTTTGATTAGATTGTGTTTTTTTTAACATAATTATGTTAAGATTTTGCTTAGATTGATTTAAAATATCACAAGTATGATTTTGTATGATTTTTACGTGTTTGGGTGACATGATTGTAGAATTATTTATTGTATGATTTTGTGTTTTTTACGTGTTTGAGTGCAGAGTTGTTTTAGATTAATTTAAAATGTCACAAGATAAGGAGGATGTGTCGACGACTTCTCAAGTTGGAAAACCAAGACGAGCAAATACACCCAGATTCAATCCCGACAAAGATGGTAAAAGAAGAGTGACTTTTATGAAAAGGGGAGAAAGAATTTAAGTTTTGTTCGATGCTAAAGAGCAACTGATAGGGAAGGAGGGGGACGAACTACAGAGTTGGATTGGAGTGCTTGCTCGAGAACACATTCCCATATGGATAGCTAACTTTAGAAGTGCCGATTTAGCCCCAAGGAAAGAAAGAGTGTGGGTGGAAGTCATAACTTCTTTCACTGTGGAACTTTCATTTTAAAAAACCATCTTTAAAGTCATACGCAAAGTCCGCCAAAAAATTTAGATATGATCTTTACCAGGCTTTTGTCAAGGATTATATTGACGAAAAAAGTGTGTGGGAACGACCACTCAAAGTGGTGAAAAATTACCCCTCCATAAGTCAGGATGATTGGGAAAGATTCAATACATATCGACGTTCGCTAAAATTCAAAAAATATCAGAACAAGGATGTGAGTTGAGAAAGAGAAGCAAATACGGATCAACTGGAGGTTGAGACGGATATAGGAAACATGATCAAAAACTCGTTTGTGAATTACTTGGTTTGGTGTTTTCATAGTATATTGTACTTTCTATTTTTACTTTTATGTTTACTAACGATAAGTAATAAACTACAGTTTGAGATGGCGGGAGAATGGCAAGCGCAACATAATTTGTGGTTGGACATGCGCGTCAAACCTAGTGGAGAGTACAAGAATCCATCATTTAGGATTGTTGGCAATATGATAGTAAGTACAAGAATCCATGGTCTATGATATTCTTATTTATACAACCTCATTTATGGGTTCATGACATGTTTTCCAATTCTTATAGGGGGATTTCAGTGAACAACAGACAAGAGGAAGTTTCGACTTTGTAGGGACTAATGGTATATTGATCAAGTCACTAGGCAATGACGAACATTCAGGTTGGACCCGTGGTCAATCTAAGTTTGTCAGGCAGTCTCATTACTTTAACATTATGCAAAGTTCAAGGGATAATGTTGAAGTATCGGCAGTGAAATGGCAGCTTGCTGCGTTGGAAAGAATCGTACAAGAACTTTATGCGAAGCATGGTATTAACCGAGAGACTATGGCTGAGGAGAATACCGCACCAACTATTGATCAACACAACAGCTTCAAGGCTAGTTGCACCCAAAATGAAAAAGAACCTGGGATGTTGGATCCACAACACACGCCGAACACAAGTGAGGAATGCCTGCTCTTTATTGATGATACAATTAACGGTGGAGATGTGCTTGTTGCAATTGGCAGGGCATACATGGACTATGCTCCAACCGACACAGTCCATGGGATTCCTTTAGGTGAGGAGAACGTACAAGTGACAATTATAGTCTTAAAACTAAAATGTGCACTCCTACCTATTTTGACAAATGAAGCAACAATTATTGAATAAGCTGTCTGTGGGTTTGTTGCTTGGCCGAAAATATTAATCGTCATTGAAACGAGTCTGAGCCAGACAAGTCAAGGTCCTAGTCACGTTCCCGACCAAGAAGTTGAGGGAAGTAAACACATAAAAAAGAGAGCAGGCAAAAAGAAACTACAGTCACAATCGGATGTATAACAACAAATTGTGCAACAACAATTACCGCTATTCCACTTTAGTGAAATTCCCTTCGACTTGAGATCGTTGGCGTACTATGAACAATGTTCCATGCGTGAAGGATTGCAAATAGCGTGCTCAACACAACAATCCAGCAGTGGCAATGACATACCTATATATATTGTGTTTAAAGATGTATAACATTTCAAGAAATTAGTACAAACAATATAATGGTTTACATTAGGTAATAGATATATCCTTAAACAATACTTATTTTTCCTTGTTAATCTTATGTTGTTTTTCGTAACAAGTTTAACTAATTATTTTGCAGCTATTTAGCGGAATGTTGTGAAAGAGAAGGTGTTGATTAATGGTATGGGTTTATTTCTCCAATCCTTGTCTCACCAGTTCAATAGAATGTAGATCACGAAGTTTACCATAGAGAGAGGGCCAACAATATTTTACGGATTTTAACAAACGCACTGAAAGGAAAATTGTTTCTCATGCCATATAAAAGTGGGAAACATTGGATCTTGGCAGTTATTAATCCGTGGGATGACTCGGTCATGTACTTTAATCCTCTAGGAAATGAACCGAGTGATGATTTTGAAGGCCAAGTTAAGTTGTAAGTATATTTTTATGCTCCAAATTGTGATTTGGCATTATATTATTCTTGTTTTAATTGTTTTAAACTTTGTTAAATTGTTAAGGCACTTAATGACTGGAAGATTTTGGTGGGAAAAGGAGTAAGAAAGTGACGCAACTATGAAACATTGATTGATACTGTTCGATGTCCTCTACAAGAAGGTTATGTGGAATGCGATTATTTTGTTTTAGCCTTTATGCGAGAAATAACCTTGACTCTCGATGGAATATCCTTACTTCAGACTAAGGATTTTTATACTGACATTGAATGAGTTTAGTAAGGCAAGAGTGGGGTAATTTTGTAATGCGGTTCATCCAATATAGTAAGAAGACAATCTATACATTTTGTAGTGTATGTTTTTGTAATAATTCTTGTACATTGTGACACAAAATTAATTGAAAATTAGCTATTATTTTAATCTGAGCTGTGCAATGGATAACCACCCACGGAAAATCGCATGATTTGCTACCCATGGGATTTGTAAAAAAAAAAAAAAAAATAGTCGTGTTGTGTTATCATTCCACGACCATTTTTGATAAAAACAGTCATGGTAGATTAACATACCATGACTATTTAAAAAAAAAAAAACAGTTGTGGTATATTAACCTACCACGACCGTTTTTATCAAAAACGGTCGTGGAACTATAATTTTACATGACAGTTTTTTGTAAAAACAATCATGGAATAGCCCTATCTACCCCGTATTTGGTGCAAGTTTTGTTTATTCCACGATGGTTAAAAAACTATCGTGGAATTCAAATAGATTCCACGACCCTGGATATCACGACGGTTAAAAAACCATCGTGGAAAGATACCTCTACGGTTAAAAACCGTCGTGGTATCCTCTTGTTGTACTAGTGAAATAATCAATGAGGACAAATAAGTATTTATGTTGGCCGGTTACTCGTAATAGTGGATCAATGATGTCCATTGAGTACTTCATAAAATGTTAAGGGGATCCGATGCTTGATAGTCGCTTTGCCAGTTTATGTATGAATGGGGAGTGCCTCTAGCACTTGTCGCATTGTTTAACAAAAGTATCACTATCGACAAGCATGGTTACTCGCTTAAAAACCGTCGTGGTATCCTCTTGTTGTACTAGTGAAATAATCAATGAGGACAAACAAATATTTATGTTGGCCGGTTACTCGCAATAGTGGATCAATGATGTCCATTGAGTACTTCATAAAATGTTAAGGGGATCCGATGCTTGACAGTCGCTTTCCCGGTTTATGTATGAATGGA
Organism: Ficus erecta; assembly: GCA_008635985.1. NCBI lineage: Eukaryota > Viridiplantae > Streptophyta > Magnoliopsida > Rosales > Moraceae > Ficus > Ficus erecta. The sequence continues at coordinate 252,631 of BKCH01000203.1, read as the reverse complement.
GAGTGCCTCTAGCACTTGTCACATTGTTTAACAAAAGTATCACTATCGACAAGCATGGTAGGCCAGTAGTAGCCTTGGTGTTTGGTCTTGTTGCACAAAGACCTCCCCCCATAATGGTTCCTACATTCGCCTTCGTGGATCTCCTTCAGAACGTAGGCCGCCTCCTGCTTGTCAAGGGATCGAGTGTAGGGACCATTGAACGACCGTCGATATAATGTACCGTTGATGAGTGAAAAACAAGCAGCTTTGGTTCTGATCTTACAAGCTTCAAATTTGTCTTTTGGTAATGATCCATCTTGCAAATACGCAACGATCGGCATTCTCCAATCTATGACATCTGCTCCTGTAGCGAAGGCTGATCACAACTCAACACTAGGCTTCTTAATGTACCCTAAGGGAATCGTTCATCGTAGGCATGGTTTGAATGCTGAACCAAACTTGCCAAGGCATCTGCTTGGGTGTTCAAGTTTTGAGGGATTTGTTGGATGGTGCATTTGTCAAAATGAGCTTTTAGTGCTTGCACGACCGCCAGATAGAATTCCATCCTAGGATCCTTCGCCATGTATTCCCTAAGTATCCGATTCACGATGAGTTATGAATTGCTTTGGACTTTGAGCATGCGAGCCCCAAGTGCTTTAGCTAATCGTAGCCCAGCTATCAGAGCTCTATACTCAGCTTCATAGTTGGAAGCCTTGAATCCCAGCCAAAACGCTTGCTCGATGACCTTGTTGTTGGGTGACATGAGTGTTTGCGCCCAAATGTGTTAAAAAACAAGCAGTCAATTGTAGCACAATTAGGATGGTCGATCCCATGAGGAGGTGGTAAAAACAAACAAGAAAATATTAGTGGAAACAAATTTAAAGACAACGAAATTTAAAATGGAGAAAAATTCAATAATCAAAAGTGGTAAGACATCTAGAATCCCCTGTATGTTTTGTTTACCTATTTGGATTTTGATTCATAAATTAACTCAATTGAAAATTTCACATCCCAAACAATCAATCGGAAAATAACGATTTGACGTACTTGTTAATTAAAATGTATTTGAGTAAATAAAATTTCGCGTTAAGAACTATCAAAAATTATCTTATAAGAAATCCAAAAGCGACAATATACCATAAGCAATATCGCAGTAAACGACTACTTATAAAATAATGCTATCAGTATATCATATCATGCAACAAACACATAAAAAGAGCTTGACTAAATTTATATAAAAGTTGACAACAAAATATATTGATATAAGAAAGAAATAAGATAAAAGAAAATTATTTACTCAAATGTATAAACCTTACAAACCATTGGAGAATCAAAAACCAAATAAATTCACCACAAATATAGGATCATCTCTAGCCTCACTAAAGAACTCTAGCCTAGCTTACAAAGCATTTTACAAAATTCTAGAGAGACAATATGAGAATAAAAGCAAAAAAAAGATGAGAGAAAAAGTGTTAAACTTAGGCTAAAATTCAACAGCAACCAAACTACATAAATATTGATGATGAAATGAATGCTCTTGCTTTTTTTTTTTCCTTTTTTTTTTAAATAAAATCAATACAAAAGAAAAATGATGAATATTTACAAAATAAGGCTCTATTACAAAAGACCAACTCTATCTAACCAAAAATCATCCCACAAGCAAAAGTCACAAATTTAGTAGTGGTGTTCCAAATAATGATTTTACCAACTCCAAAGTTCAATAAAAATTCAAAAAGTTGTTTTCTCAACTCTCAAAACTGACAAAAAATGAAGCACTTATACTCGGGAATTTTTCTCAACTAAATGTGTTAACAACCATCTTACCATAAGGTTTAGCAAGTGCACAAAAGAACTATGGAAATCATTTCTTAATAGTCAAGATAACAAAAACTGACTCAAACCGAACATTTTGAAATCACACTAAGATAATTTTGCAAAACTTTTGACCCAAATTACAAAATGAAAAAAATTAAACTCAAGCATGAATATGCTCACCACCCCCAACCAAAAATCAGACAGTGTCCTCAATGTCTAAAAATATGTGCAAATGTAAAGAAGACAGGGAAAGAGAACACCTGGATGATGAACATAGGAATATAGCTGAGCTACCTGATCGGATTCTCCAAAACACACAAACAAATATTAAAACACACAAAAACAAACTGGAAATAAAAGCACACAAAACACACAAAAATAAAAGAAACAAGCAAAACAAATAAACAAAAGCATGATACAAAAAGGGTTGGAAGCAAACAACTCATGATTGGTAAATCGGGGCCTTGAGAATGATCTCTTCAGCCTGGCTTACTCGCTCAATGTAGTGTTTCAGTCTATGACCATTGACTCTGAAAACTCTCCCATCGCTCGAGTCCTCGATCTCGACAGCACCTTTGGGAAAGACCTGTTTAACCACAAATGGACCAATCCACCATGACCTCAACTTACCTGGGTGGAGATGTAGATGGGAGTCATAGAGATGCACCCTCTAATTTGGCTCGAAGTTCTTCCTCAAAATCTGCTTGTCATGAGCCGCTTTCATTTTGGCCTTGTAAATCTTGGAGTTATGTAACGACCCCTCACGGACCGTTACAGTAAACTTCTTATTTAATCATTCATCTCTTATAAAATTGCGGAAAAGATTAAGCTTGAAATAAAAATCTTTACATAATGGAAAACTTTACTTAGATAATTTTAGAAAACTCTAGAAATTTTTTTTAACTATATCAAAATAACCTTCATAATTAATATATATATATATATTTTTGAAACCCAATTCATGAAATAAAACTTAAGTCCGTATAAATCATCCAATCAAAAAAATAATAAATTAAAGTCTCAAAACTTTATTTGAAATTAAAAAAAATGTTCATCTCATGATCGTTCCTCCCGTTTTCCTATCACATATCTTCCCGCTTCCGCTCCAAGCTCTTCCAACAATATATCTTACCATTTCCTTTATCTGCAACATGAATTAACTTATATAAGTAAGGGCTTAGTAAGACACTTAAATCTCACAAATGTAAATAACCAATTTTCTTTTATCACATAAATATAAACATCATTTAAAAACTTTTTACTTTTAAAACCGTCATATATTGGGCCCGGCGTTGTACCATCATAGCGCGCTAGTCACGAAAGGGTTGGGGTAGCAAATCCCAAACCAACGGTGACAAAAGTCCGCTCACCGGACAACATCATCATCATCATCATCAAGGGTGTACAACGTCATTTTAAAACATAAAATACATATACATACCATATATATACTTTTTATCAAAATGTCATCATAAGAGAAGTATTATTTAAGAACATCATAATATCATCATCAACATCAAAACATATACTTCTCAAATCTTTAATTCATGTTGCAGGTGAGAGTGTACTTACCTAAACACCTTACTTAACCTTTTCAAATTTTTCGTTGGTGACGCGCGATTGAAGTCTCGGGTGCTCGCCTTTAGAACCGTTCATGCCATGATAAATATAACAAAATCAATAAAAACTCATAATAATTCAGCAAACACATCCATCATCTCATAGCAGCACCTACAAGGCCTATTTCATCATTCAATAACATCAAAACACAAAAATTGAACACTTTCATGAAATTACAAATCTTTACAGAAACTACCAGTTAGACTTTTGTCCCTTAAAAAATTTATAAAAATTCATACAAGACTCTAAATGATCTGAAACAAATTTTAAATAAAACTAGACATCTAGATCTTTCTAATGGTACCTAATTCATAAAATATTAAGACCATTTGGACCCTCAAAAATAGTTTTGAAATTGATTTCTAAAATTTTACCGAAACTGGCAGCCGGACCTCTGCCTGTTTGAAAAATAAAAAAAATTTACATATGTCTCCAAATGATATAAAACTGATTCCAAATGAAAATAGACACCTAGATTTTTCTAAAAATATCAAATTTGTTAAAAACAGAGACCGTTTGGTTCCTCAAAAATAGTTTTGAAAACGGACCACTAAAATTGTATAGAGTCTTGCAGCCGGACCTCTTCCTCTTTGAAAAATCATAAAAATTCACACATAACTCCAAATGATATGAAACTGATTTCAAAAGAAAATAAACATCTAGGGCTTTCCAAAAATATCAAATTTGTTAAAAATGGAGTCCATTTTCACCCTTAAAAACTATTTGGAATTCTTACCTTAGAATCTGGAAATTCCAGTAGCAGTGGTCAAATCCGAAAATAAATAGAAAATATATATATATATAAATTATCATCACAATATATATATAATTCATACACACACACACACAAAAACAGCCTTAAGACATATTTCTCACATATAAAATTATTCAATCACCATACCAATGAAATCATAAATCAAGGATCAAAAACCCTAATTTCGTCTTGTTCACAAAATCAACCATATCGCCATTCTTTCGATCATCATTCAATAAATATTTCTCATCCTCTCCTCAAACTCACATGAAAACACTCATCAAGAAAATTATCCAATCTTTCAAAGAATCCCAAACTAAAACAAATAACAAAATCGTTCTCATCATCAAACAATACCGAAACATACCTTGAAATTCTTTGATTTTCGGTTTGGAAGAATTTGGAGGTTCGGCGGAATTTTTTTTTTCTTCTGTTTGTGCGTGAGAGAGGGGCAGAGAGAGCAGCCAAAGAGAATGGGAAAGAAGGAAAAAGGGAGGCTAGGGAAGTGAGAGAGACAGAGAGCATGTAAAAAGAGAAATTTTAAAAATTATAAAAACAATTTGTGAGTAATTTAATCCCAACTAAATTTTGGAATTAATTGAGATTAAATTCTTTGGTTTAATTGTCTCTTAATTGCTGTGGAATGGCTGTCATTAGGGTGTGAAAACGTGTGGGAAGAAAAGGAAACAACTCGGTTCACCTCTAGAATTTTCGCACTTACAATCACACATGGTAAACTGGTTGGTGACTAGCAGGTATCTGGATAGTATACTGGTCATAACTTCTTACTCGAATATCGGATTTGCACAAATGAGTAGGCGTTAGAAAGCTTATGAAAAGCTCTATAAGCTTATCTAAATTACAGAATAGTTTTTGACATTTAAAGATTCATAATTGAGTTGGAAATTAACATAAAAAAAATAAGCCTTTTTCGGATATCATACTTTCCCTTTTTTTTTTTTAACATTAACATCATCACAAATACTACATACCATATATATATATATATTTATATATATATTTAAGCCATCACACAAAATTATCAAGTCATTATAAAAAAATTTCATCAATTTGCCATGAACTTTGTTCTAGCACATCAAGTCCTCATCGCGTCACCTGTGAAAAATAACTCAACATAACATTAGAATTAAGAAATTGCTATCTCATCACATATCTATGTTAATTCTAATGTTAATTCTCTAACGTTAAAGTTAGATAGCATTTGGGGCGTTACAAGTTATCATATGCATCATTTCTCAACTCCTCAATTTCCGACAGCTAGAGCTTGCGATGTATACCTGCAACACGAAGATCAAAGTTAAGGGCTTTGATAGCCCAATAAACCTTATGTTCAAGCTCTACAGGTAAATGACAGGCTTTTCCAAAAACAAGCCTGTAAGGAGACATCCCAAGAGGGGACTTGTATGCAGTACGATATGCCCAAATAGCGTCTAAGAGACATGAGGAACAATCTTTGCGGTCTTGGTTCACTGTCTTTTCCAGAATCTGTTTGATCTCCTCATTCGCCAACTCAGCTTGGCCATTTGTTTGTGGATGGTAGGCAGTGGAAACCTTATGAATGACACCGTTTTTGCGCATGAGAGCCTCAAAAGAACAGTTGCAGAAATGAGTTCCTTGATCGCTAATGATAGCATGCGGAGTACCAAAACTGGATAACACATTCTCTTTCAAGAACTTCACAACTGTTGCATTATCATTAGTTCCACACGGCACGGCTTCTACCCTTTTAGAAATGTAATCCACAGTGAGGAGAATGTAAAGATAACCAGAAGAAGATGGAAATGGTCCCATAAAATCTATCCCCCAACAATCAAATATCTCTATCACAATAATTGGGTTCAAGGGCATCATATGGCGACGGGACATAGCACCTAACTTTTGGCACCTTCGACAAGAGCGACAAAACTCATTAGTGTCTTTAAACAAAGTGGGCCAATAAAGACCACACTGCAAGATTTTTGAGCAGTCTTCTTCACGGAGAAGTAACCACCACATGCATCATTATGGCAAAAGTTCAGAACACTATGAATCTTGTCATTGGGAATGCATCGCCTCATGATTTGGTCGGAGCAGTACTTGAATAGGTGTGGATCATCCCAATAGAAATTACATACCTGGACCAAAAATTTGTGCTTATCTTGAGTACTCCAATCAACAGGAAGTTCACCGGTCACCAAGTAATTGACGATGTGAGCATACCAAGGCAGCTTAGTGACTGCGAAAAGATGTTCATTAGGGAAGTCATATCGAATGGCTGGACCATCAACAGAGTCATTGAATTCCAATCGGGACAAGTGGTCCGCCACCACATTCTCAACACCCTTCTTGTCTTTGATGGTCAAGTCAAATTTCTGCAAAAGAAGGATCCACCTAATTAATCGTGCCTTAGCATCCTTTTTGGAAAAGAGATACTTAAGGGCAGAATGATCTGTGAAGATGGTGATGGTTGAACCGATCAGATATGCACGGAACTTGTCAAGTGCAAACACAACAGCGAGCAATTCTTTCTCAGTGGTTGAGTAGTTCAATTGAGCGCTATTCAGAGTTCGGCTTGCATAATACACTACAAAGGGCTTCCCCTCCCTTCTTTGACCAAGGACTGCCCCAACAGCATGGTTACTTGTGTCACACATAATCTCGAATGGTAAGCTCCAATCTGGTGACTAAATGATGGAGGCATAAGTCAACTTCACCACGAGCGTTCGAAAGGCATCCTCACACTCTTGTGTCCACTCAAAAATGACATCTTTGGCTAGGAGATTACATAACGGACGAGAAATTGTAGAAAAGTTCTGCATGAACCTCCTATAGAAACCAGCAGACCCGAGAAATGACCGAACTTCTTTCACAGACTTAGGGGTTGGCAAATTAGTTCAAATGGTACCATACTCCTCAATATGGTGTGATAAGTCCACTTCGTAACATATAACCCACGTCTACCAAGTAATATTTTCCTATTAAAAGAGATTTATGATTCAGTTTGAAACTCGTCATTGCAATTAAAAAAAAAAATTTTTTTGAGTATAACTTAACTTACTTTAGGAATTATAAGCTTATCATCCCTCACCAAAGCATCTTTTATGATTCTTGAGTACGATGCAGCTCCTTCCCATCCAGGTAATAGATATGTGAATCTCATATCAAATCCACATACTGCCATAACATTTTGAGTGGTGTAGTCTTTTCTCCCGCGATATCGTGGTGCCTCATCTTTAGGAACTTTGACACGAACATGTGTTCCATCAATTGCTCCTATACAATCCTGAAATTCGAAGAATTTTAATATCTGTAGATGAAAAAGAGAAAAAAAAAAATTTACTTAAAATGCTTAGTTTAGTATTCTTACCTTAAAGTATGGATAGAATCTATGACTGTTTACTATTTCTTGAGGAACGTCATCTCCATTTGGCTGCCTTAAGAATCGATCTTCCAAAGAAATAATCGCCCTTAATACGTCATGGAAATGTCTACTGATTGTCCAACCAGATCGACAAAAAAAGAAATATGTAGTTCGATTTTTAACATTATGTGCCAATAAGTACAGAAATTTGGCAACTCGTTCTTCAACTGATGCATTTCTGTTGTCTTTGAGTCGAACAGTATCTCATAGTAGTTCACACAAATTAGCGAATGCCAATGGACTCATACGTGTCATGTCACAACATTTCTCATTGATCCTAAGTTGGTGCCGGACCATTAGGCTTTGTATACTATTATTCTTAAGCCCTTTGTCAACATAGTTAGAATAATAGTGTCAATCCATGAGATGAATAAACTGCACCAAAGAAGATACAACTTCCACAGCCGCCATACGCCTTTGCCTTTCCCAATCACTTTAGAACATTTTGAAATTTTGATCACACGTCTTTGTGTCACTATCTTCCCTATTTCCATCCCAACTCAATCCCAAATTTGCATCTTCATCCATTTCGCTTCCATCTCGATTTAGTTCCAAATTTTCCACTTCATCCATCTACTAATCATATTCACTTAACACATTGTACGTATGATAAACAAATAAAAAGTATAACTAGATAAAAATTGAATCACAATACAATATAAAGTTGAAGCTAGATTGAATCAGACCAGCAAACATATCCTTATATATTTCCAATATTTGAAGAAATTAAGATGTCATAATGCTATAAAACATTAAAAAAAAAAAAAAATCTCTTTGGAGTGAATGACTTTCAGGGCTACCCCAAAAGTATTTACTAACAAAAGACAAATTGACCTACCTTTGTATTGTACCCACCGAAATTTGATTTGGTATATAAACCAAATGTATTAAGGAACAGAAAACCCAACATGAAGAAAAATACGAAATATCTCAGTTCTTAATATGAAGCCAAACAGCAATACCAACTACCAAATTCTAAAAAATACTAATAATAATAAAATAATAAGAAACAAAACCATCTCAAGAAACACAATGAAGCCACAGAAAACACTTCATAAAAAAAAAATTAAAAAAAAAACAGTTTATCAATAGCAGTATATTTCCACAAACCAAATTTTTTAAAAAATTATTTCTCGACAAAAAGGAAAAAAATAAAAGAGAACAAGACAATGATTATATTTCCATAAACAAGATGAAAAAGAAAGTAAAGAGAAGGCTTGATTGAATTACCATCTTTTTCTCTTCCGAATTTGTTGCTATGAAGAGGAAAACTCAACCAAGAGCAGGATAAAAAGTGTTTAGCTTTTGGGTGTATTTTTTTTTGTTGTTCAGAAGAAAGAGAAAAAGTAAAAAAGAAAAGAAAAATTGATAAAGTTAAAGTTAATATTGAAGGGTAAAATAGAGTTTTTCCCGCTCAAAGTTCCCTCTTGCTTTTTGCTTCCCTCCTGTTTCGTCCATGAGAGGTGGATGCACAAGGGTGGGCTCGGGAGGAAAGCTCTTCCTTCCACATCTCCTCTGCCTTCCCATCTCCTTCCAACCAAACAAGTGATTCAAGTACTCTTCCCTCCACTTCTCTCCATCCATCCACCAATCCCTCCAACCAAACACACTCTTACTAAAAATGGCTTTTCGCTTAACGTATATACTGAGCCTTCTAACATTAATGATTGGTCTCATTATTATACTAAAAAGTACATAAATCTTAATAAAAGACATACATATAGCAACATTCCATAACTTTTCCTAAACAGAAGATCTTTAAAACAAATTAGAGTATGCCTACTTTAAAATAAATTCATGCAGTATATTCCTAACACGAATCAAACATCACTACTAGAAAATAGGGATTAAACGACGGCGATTACATGACGGTTTAGTGAAACTGTCGTATAAACGGAGGTTTACACGATGGTTTAGTGAAACCGTCGTGTAAACGGAGGTTTAGACGATGGTTCGGAGGAACCATCATGTAAACGGAGGTTTAGATGACGGTTCGGAGGTTTTTTAAATACCCGTCGTGTATTCCTAATTTTTGTATCCCTAGTAGCAGCCCTCATTTTATCTTACAGAATTGTTGCGCATCCGCGAAAAACATCACAGAGACCTGCGAAACTACATCTCCTCCACTGCGAAACCAACACTCGTGTATAGTAATTATTTGTAAGTATAGTGATTATTACTTACTCTTCTTTTTAGTTATTTGATTTTTATTGACGAATTATTGTAGATATCTAAAATGGAATATTCTCATTTATTTTTTCTTCTTTGAGTATGATTTGTTGAAAATTTTCAATAGCTTAATATGTTGTATTTTTAAATGCCAAACATGATTATTGAATGAATTGTATGATATATTAATTAATATCAATTTAGGTTGGGTTCTTGGAAATGGATCAAAAATGGATGTGGGCTAATAGATTGACTAGAAAATACCGAGATGGTGTTGAAGAATTTTTGTCTTTTGCCAAAACTCACATGAAGAATGATAAGATTCGATGTCCTTGTGTGGATTGTGGAAATCATAGATCTCATTCAGTTGATGAAGTTAGAAGACATTTGCTTGCCCGTGGAATTATTTGTTTCTACCAAACATGGTATTTACATGGTGAAATGTGTTTTAATCCATCATCGAAGAACAAAGCGAAAGAACTATTGTTGAGGAAGATGTAGGAGATAATTTGTTTGATATGGTTAATGATTTGGAAGAACAATTTGTGCATCGTCCGGAGTTATTTGAAGCAATGATGAATGATGTCGAGATGCCCTTGTATGACGGGTGTAGTAAATATACGAAATTGTCCGCATGGGTCAAATTATGGAACATGAAGGCATCGGGAGGGTGGACAAATTCTAGTTTCACGACTCTTTTAGAATTTCTAGGAGAGGTTCTACCGGTTGATAATAAAATACCCGTTAGTATGTACGAAGCTAAGAAGCCGTTGAGCACTTTAGGAATGGAATATGAAAAAATTAATGCATGCCCAAATGATTGCGCCCTTTACCAAAATGCGTATGAGAATTTGGATGCATGTCCCAGGGACCGTCGTCTAATCCCCCTTCTGAGGTGGATTACACGACGGTCCACGAGACCGTCCTTTAATCCCCTTTATGGGGGGATTAAACGACGGTCCTAGTGGACCGTCGTGTAATCCTCCACAATGGGGATTACACAAAGGACCGTGGTGTAATCCTCAGTATTACACGACGGTTTGCAAATATACCGTCATGTAATCATCCGAAAAATTTAAAAATTTTCAACTTTCATTTTTCGAAATCCGCTCGAAAACCCATTACTTAAATACAACTTCCTCTCCATTTCTTTTCAAGTATCTCTTCATTTCTCTTCACACTCTCTACATTTCTCAATTACCCACATCCTTCACCAACCCGCCGCAACCTCTCTTTTAAAATCCGACCAAGCCGCCATTGCCGTCGTTGCCGCCGCCGCCTCTCTCTTGGTGTGGCCGTGCCTATTCTTCTTCAAAGAAAAGCAAGGTAACTTCATATATAAACTAAAACACTTTTGCTCTTTTGTATTGTTGTTTGTCACTAAAGATCCATTTTTGAACATGGGTGTTTTTGTTTGTAATGTTGCTCTTTGTAGATGAATGGTTTGTGAATGGTTTTGTTTTTTTTCACATGATTTTTTTCCCGCCCACAACATGCTCGATGAAATGTCAAATTGAGTTTTCTTATCGAAAAGTTTATAGAGTTTGATAAATATTCATAGCATAACTATAGCAAGATTACATGAAGTCCCCTAGCATGAAAATACATCAAGAATGTAATACCCGAAATTTTGATGACTCTAGATTTCCTTTGAAACAAGGAAAACCTAAGTCTGGATCATGATCGGAAGAGAATGATGGTATAAGTTTGAGCTCTCGGTTAACTAGCTACGAGACTCAACGATAGATTACTTAACCTAGTATGGGCGTTTTGAGAATAACGGCATGACAAAAAATTTCATGATTTCATGTTGGTCAAAATTTGACTAAGAAAGTCAAAGTTGACCAAAAAGTCAAAGGGTTGACCAAGAACAGTCAAAGGTATGACTGTACAGTAATGGGATAAGCAGTATGGGAAATAGACTGCGAAAATTATCTTTTTGGACAAGATAGCTGGAATAAGCTAAGAGACCACCCTAGAAAAATCAAGCACACTAAGTTGGATATCAAGTCCTAATGACTTTCAGAAATAAGAAGAAAATTTTTACAGTCCATTTTTACGCAGATAAATTTTGGACTGCAGTCAAGTATAACAGTACTGAATTATACTGTGTATTAGTGAAAACAATATTGGATTTATCTGTATTAGCTTAAAATTGGACTGCTTTTTCAAAAAGTAGCCAAACAAGGCCTTAGGATGACATCACCTACCTTTTTGATTTATGACATCATCTTATTTGGATTTATGACATCATAATTCCATGAACCAAGCCTTTAAAGACAAGTGTCTTGTTCTAGAAAATTCTTTCTTGTTCTCCAAGCTACAAGGCCGGCCACCTAAGGGGGGTAAAAATGTAAATATTTTGTCTTTTGGGGGCAAAAGTGTAATTTTGAAAAAAATGATGATGTAAGCATGAGGTAAGCACATGATGTCATCATGATGAGGTAAGCAAAACTTGGGCTCCAAGGGTTAAATGGTCGGCCAACACTTGTAGGGGTAAAAGTGCAAATATTTTTGCTTCAAGGACTAAAGTGCAATTTTGGAAAAGTAATTAAATCCAAATTCAAGGACTTTTTAGCAATTTTGAAAAGTTCAAAATCCCTATAAATAGCAGCAAGGGGGGCGGATTTTTGAGGGAGAAAAATAGCAAAAATTAGCCAAACTCTTGCAAAATCTTTCCTCACCCTTTTTGACCAAAACCGAACCTGGGGGGGGGGGGGGGGAGAGAAAAAAAATGGGTGGCCAGATCTGGGGGTGATGGCCGGAACTTGAGAGGGCTCAATTTAATTGGCCAAAAAAATTTTTGAAATCCCATTTGGAGGGGAGGCCGGTTTTGTGGAGCCAAGAAGAAAGTTTGATCCAAGCTTGCAAACCTATGGAAAGGTTAAGGTAAAACCTCTAACCTCGAAGTTTTTCATTTAAGTTTGGAACAAGATATTTATGTGGTTGTTTTTCATGGGGAATGGCCGAAAGTTGGAACCCATTTGGGGGAGGAGAATCGGCTGCAATGGCAGCCAAGGGGGAGTGAGGAAAAAGTTGGAATCCAAGCTTGTGAACCAATATCCAAGCTCTAGAGGTAAACCCTAGGCCCTAAACTTTTTTTAATTTGCGCTTAAATTTGGGAAATTTAAGTGTATTTTCATGTTTGGGATGTAAGAGCATAAGCTCATTTTCTTATGCCATGCAATAAGTTTTGTGCTTGATTATGTGCTTGACTAGGGTGCTAAGGTCTCAATAATGGTTATGGTGCATGAGTTGCTAATTATGCTTGCATGATTATTAGGGTTTCATGCATGCACATAAGGTGTTTGATATATGTCCCCAATATGCCTAAGAAGTTATAGGTCATGCATGTTTATGTTTGAGCTAGATTAGAAGCTTGATTGATGAATGGTGATGCAAATCAAACGTTTTGCAAAACCTAGTTTGGTGCAAGAACACCCAAGGGTTTTGCCTTGAATGGATGAATGTTTTATGTTATAAACCGCTGCATGTGTGTATTAGAGCTCCCGGGGTGGCTGGTTGAGCTAGATTCCACGTCTAGGACGTAAAACGAACTCTAAACCGAAAAACTGCCAGGTTCGGATGGATCCTGACCAGTTTTACGGCAAGCCGATATTGAGGCCTTTAGAGGCCGAATTTGGAAAAACTTAAAATACAAAAGTTGCTCGGAACAGTTTTTCCTAGGGGGAAGCATGGACGGATTTGCAAAATGAGGCTCCAATGGCCTCCGTTTTTACAGAAAACCGAAACTGGTCTGCCCAGACCTAGTCTACACGTCCAGCAAGTTCAAATTAAAACTGACGAGAATACAAGCAAAACTGGATTTTTCTCAAAACACAAAAATTTTAGGATTTTTCGATATCTAAAACTTTCATGAAGACAACTTTTTCAAATTCAATTCAGATCTTTAAACGGACACAGTTTTATAAGGACTGTGCAGGGAACAAGAAATTCCTGCACAGGATTTTCTAAAAACAGTTTGGAAAAATTTGTATCTTTCTCCAAAACCACTGTTTTGATTATGGAAATTGTTCCAAAGGTAGCTTCCAGCCCTAAATGATTTTTACAAAGACCTATTTCAAGAATATGAATTTTTGTGAGTTAAGTAAAAGATTTTTGAAGTTAATTTACCCAAGTTTCCAAAGAAATGGAAAATAGATTTTTAAACAAAAATTAGTTAAGTAAGACGATTACGGGTAGTAACCGGAAGTGATATCCGAGTTACTGGGTCAAGCCTAAAGCCCAAGTTTGACCCATATAGGGTTAGCCTTAGTTGACCAAAAATTGACTTTAGTTGACCAAGAGTTGGACTACAATTAACCTTAAGGGTTAGTCAAAATAACCCTAAAAGATACCAAGATTAATAAATTGGGCTAAGATATGAGGTTAATTGAGGTAACTCAATAATTATGGACAAGAATAAAGCCCAAGGTTAGGAAGGTAACTTAACCCTAATGGTATGTATAAAGGTTTAGCACATGAGGGTATCCAATGTAACCTCTTAAAGATTAATCCATATTGGGTTGTTTTAAAATAATAGGGTTACTATTTGTAACCCAGTAAGACACCTAGTATCGGGGACATACAACTAGGATTATGTAGGCATGTTGGTTAGATCACCAACATTCCACAATACTAATTAGAACCTCACCTATGTCATTCAACAAGCAGGAGGGAACCTGCAGCTGTACTCAGAAAAGGAGCAGCACTACGCAGGACATAGCAAGAGAGGTAAGTATAACTCCGCCTACAGCATAGGCCCTTTGTTGTTACTTGCCTAATGTGATGGTATGTTATGGCATGTGATGATATGTTATGGCGTGTAATGTTATGGTATGTTATGAATGAGGTTATGTTATGTTATATGTTGTAATATTGTGACATCATGAAACATGTTCACTAATGTTAAACCACCTGGTAAGAACAAGACAAGTAAGATGTTGTGTCGTACCGACTTGCCACAAAGGCGGGTTTAAATGGTATGGTTAATGGTTTGAGTTGGATTGGATGGCTACCTAAACTACTCCATGTTAACCTTTGTGTTTCATGGTTTTAGTTAAAACGGACTGCCGCCTTCAACCATTCCTTGGCTATGTACCACGGTATGAGCACACATGTTACGTAAAGTGATAGAACTAAGCTAAGTTATAAATCCATATTTGATTTATAAGAGGTCATAATTGGTTCATGCATAATGATATGTGTTTTGCGTCGCGGATGTAATAGTTGTACTTGCTGAGCGAAAGCTCACGTCTTACGTCTATGCTGTAGGTAAGCAACCTGCCAGCAATCTCTGATGCAATACTGTGGAAGGCTGGTACTGCGGACTGTGAAATGTAGGATGGACACTGCCACGGATTTTGAAAAAAAAAAATATATATATATATATATACTCTATAAAATATGTTGTAATGAAAAAGGGTTTTCACATTTTCATGATGTTTTAAGTATGAATGACAAAGTTTATGTATGTATGGCAAGCAAGTTGCCTCTTGTGGTACCAATCCGCATTAAGTCGGGTTTGGTCTACAATTTGATTATGATGGCCTTCAAGGAGGGTTTGAAAGTTCGGTACTCGAGTAAGTACCTATCAGTAAGTATGAGTTTGAGAATGAAGTTCAAGTTCAAAGTTTTAAATTAAAGTTTAAAAGAAAAAAAAAATTTTTCTCCCAAATTTTCCGCAAGTTTAAGTTAAGTATGTAAGTAAGGTGATGACCCGGCGTGGGAAGTCGGGGGCGTTACAAAGAATGCCTCAAAATGCCCTATGGCCGTAGAGACCGCGACAGGTACCTGGTGCCCGTCGGGGGGCGCCTGGCCCCCCTAGGGGCCTTCAGGTGCTAGCACCCGTGGGGGGGGGGGGGGGAGGAGGGCGCCTGGCGCCCGTGGGTGGCTCCAGGCGCCCGTTGGGGCCTCTTGGCACCAGTGGGGGGCACCGGGCGCCTGGCACCCACGGGTGGCACCTGGCACCCTTGTGCATGCGGGCGCGCGCGCGCATGTTTGTGCACATTTACGCCATGTTTAAAAATTAATGTATTGTGTGGTTAGTTGTTAAAGTTAATTTGATTCGATTATATTGGTCCGACATAATTGTTTTTTTTTTTTTTTTTTTGGCAATAAATATAGGTGAACAAATACAATGGAACATTCCAAAAAGGGACGAGCACGAAGAAAAAACCCGATGGATCCCACTGTCGATGGCAAGCGAAAGGCAACAATAATGAAACACGTCCATATGGTAAGGAAAAGAGGTGAACGAATTCAAGTCACGTTTGACGAGAAAGGACAACCGGAAGGGAAGCACGGTGATGAATTGATGAGATGGATTGGTGTGCTCGCTCGAGAACACGTTCCAATATGGATACAAGATTGGAGATCTCGTGATTTAGACGGATTGAAAGAGATTATTTGGAAAGAAACTGTTACTTCTTTCACCATGGATGAAAGCTTCCGGAGTACTTGTTTAAAATCATGTGGTGAAGCTGCAAGGAATTTTCGGTATGATCTATACAAGACGTTTGTCGAGGAATTTGTAGCAGAAGAAAGTGTGTGGACACGGCCGCAAAAAGTTATTAACAACTACCTCAATATAGAAGTAAAGGATTAGATGAAATTCGTTCAGTATAGAACATCCTCACAATTCCAACAACTATCTGATCGTGGAAGCGAAATAAGGACAAACAACGAATACTCATCAAGAGGAGGCCGAGACGGATATAGGAAGCTCGACCAGGAAATGGTATGTCAATAAATTTTGTTCATACTAAATCGTATTCCATTTATGCTAACGATGTTAAATTACAGTTTAAGAAGACTGGGAAATGGGAAAAAAGAGATGGTTTGTGGCTAGAGTAACAGACAGGCGCAGATGGAGAGTTGAAAGATCCAGCATGTCAAAAAGTTAGCGAGTTAATAGTAAGTTTACTAACTAACAATGAATTCTTCATCACTACTGTACGTACTTACAACCCTTTTAGCTTAAATGAGTTCTGTTAAATATCTTGTAGATGGAATACAACACACAGGAGAGCCAAGGCACTTTCGAATCAGTTGGCACTAGTGATGTATTGTCGCACGCATTATCTAGACCCGAACAGAAAGGCCGTGTCCGTGGGCAATCAAAGTTTGTAAAGCCGTCTCAGTACTTTAACCTAAAGCGAAGTTTGAGTAAAGACAATGAAGTACAATCAATGAGACGTGAAATAGAAGAATTAAAGGCGTTGGTGCGTGGTCTATGTGCGAACAAAGATGTGGAGCCGTCGGTTGATCCCAACAATGTGCCAACCGTGGACCAACACAACAGCTTTAAGGCTAGTTGCTCTGCCCAAAAAAAAACAACATGAAGTTTCTGATCCGCCAAACATGCCGGTCGACAGTCAAGAGTGTAAGCTCTATATTTTCGATGAAGTCCAAGGTGGACAGTTGCTTATTACGTTTGGAAGAGCATGGCTGGAGAGCCTTCTCACCGATACGATGCATGGGATTCCACTGGGGGAAGGGAACGTGCAAGTGTCAATCAATGTGCCAAAATTAAAAAAATCACCATTACCTATACCGACGTACGACGCAACCACTGTGGAGGATGCTGTTAATGGGTTTGTTGATTGGCCTAAAAGATTAGTTGAGCTCGACACGAGTATGAACAAGGCGAGTCGAGGGCCTAGTCACATTCCTGACCCAGCAGCTGGCAGAAAAAAATGCCAAAAAAAGGTTGGAAATAAAACGATCGACTCTCGAACTGAGGTACAACAAGGTGCGCAAGAACAATTGTTCGACTATGAACAAGGCGATGAGGCCTTTGGCTTATTATGCACATAGTTCCATGCATGAAGGTAATCAAATTGAGATCTCAATACCATACACGATCATGACTTTTGAAATGCCTGTCTTTTTGAGCTTTGAAGATATTTATGAGTTCATTAATTTACAAGAAATCAGTGCGAATTGTATATTAGTCTACATGAGGTACGCCATTCTTTCTCTTAATTTTTTTTTTATCTGGAAATTCTTCTATATGTCAGGTAGAGTAAGAATTTTGATATGCTTATGCAGATATTTGGAGGAACTATGTAGGATTAACGGGCAAGCTGAGAAGTTTGTGTTTGTGTCTCCAAGCTTGATCTCACCGGTGAGAACAGATACTGAAGATGCTGGCAGGAGAGAGCGAGCTGACAATCTTCTCAGCTTTTTGCGTGACGCACCAAAAGGACGGCTTTATCTTGTGCCACATAACAGAGGGAGACATTGGGTTTTGGGTGTCATTGACCCATGGGAGGACCTCGTCCTTTATTTTGATCCTCTTCGAGAGAAGAAACGAGATGATTTTACTGAGCTAATGAACATGTAAGTCAATTTTAATATGTTATTTTTTAATCTTAATTATATGCATCTTAATTAATTAGTTTGAATTTTACCAATTTGCTAGGGTCCTATCGGATTGGAAGATCCTTCTGGCCGAAGAAGGGATTAAAAAGAGACAAGACTGTAAAACCAAAATCTCGAACCGTCCTTGTCCTCTCCAAGAGGGAAGTGTTGAATGTGGTTATTTGATTTTAGGTTTTATGAGGGACATAGTGGTGAATGGAATTGACGCGCTTGAAAGTAAATAATTTTTTACTTCTCAGGATTTGGATTTGATTAAGGGAGAATGGGCTAGCCATGTAATGGAATTCATTAATTATGATGTATAAACTTGTAATGTAATAATTGGTATGTATTTTACTTTGATCAATGAAGTTAATATCTTGGATCGTGTATTCGATAACATACAGGTTAGGCCACCCGTGGGAAATCACCAAAAAACCCAAAAATTTTTTTTACATAGTACATTACATGACGGTTCAACCTACCGCCGTGTAATGAGGTACATTACACGACGGTTCCAGCTGGAACCATCGTGTAATGTACAAACATTACACGACGGTTCCATTTGGAACCGTCGTGTAATGTCTCTACATTACTTGTTTCGACAACGGTTTACCTTGTTTCGACGACGGTTTTAACCGTCGTGTAACATTGAGATACCACGATGGTAATATAACCGTCGTGTTATCTTCCACGACGATGGATTTCACGACGGTTGGATAACCGTCGTGTAAACTTTACACGACAGTTAAAAACCGTCGTGTAATCCCTCTTTTCTAGTAGTGCATGCTTAAATGTATTGCATATGCCTGATTCATGTTATAGTGTCACTAGAATTGAAGTAAAGGGACTTCTAACAACATGAGCTAAATTAGAGAGGGAAAAAAAGCTCATATAGTAATACAACACTAAGTTTTGCAAAAATAACACAAGTCGTAGGACTATTACTTCTTTAATATCTGTACAGAAATTCACAAAATCATCATGATGACTTGTACTATATAAATACACGTACTAATAAAGTATATTAGGTATAGGTGCATATATATACATATATGTATGGGGCAGAGTTTTCAACAGTTATTATAGTTTTGTAACCATGGATGGTTACAAGAACAAATTATTAAAAGTAGTGCGGACGTTAATTACATTGATTATGTGATATTTTTATGACTTGTTATTGTAACGACCCTTCACGAACCATTACTGTTGACTTATTATTTAATCATTCATCTCTTATAAAATTGCGGAAAATATTAAGCTTGATATAAAAATCTTGACTTATTAGAAAACTTTACTTAGATAATTTTAGAAAACTATCAAAAAAATTATTTTAATTAACTTATCAAAATAACTTTAGTAATTCTTATACTTTTTTTAAGCCATATCACGAAATAAAAATTTAAGAAAGTCCATATTAGTCCTTCAATCAAATAAGAATAAACAAAAGTCCCAAAACTTTATTTGAAATTAAAAGTATTCATCCCATGATTGTTCTTCCCGTTTTCCTATCACACATCGTCCCACTTCTGCTCCAAGCTCCTTCAAATGTTACATCTTACCCTTTTCTTTATCTGCAACATGAATTAACTTATATAAGTAAAAGCTTAGTAAGACATTTAAATCTCACAAACGTAAATAAAATTTTTTCTTTTATCATCATAACATCATCATAAATATAACATCATTTAAAAACTCTTTAACTTTTAAAACCATCATATACTGGGCCCGGCATTGTACCATCATATTGCGCTAGTCACGGAAAGAGTAGGGTAGCAAGTCCCAAACCAACGGTGACAAAAAGTCTGCTCACTGGACAACATCATCATCATCATCATCAAGGGTGTACAACGCCATTTTAAAAATATATAAATACTATATATGTACTTTTCATCAAAACGTCATCATCGGAGAAGTATTATTTAAGAATATCAAAACATATACTTCTCAAATCTTTAATTCATATTGCAGGTAAGAGTGTACTTACTTAAACGCCTTACTAAACCTTTTCAAATTTTCCGATGGTGACACGCGATTGAGGTATTGGGTGCTCGCCTTTAGAACAGTTCATGTCATGAATAATAAATATAATAAAATCAACAAAAGCTTATAATAATACATCAAACATATCCATCGTATCATAACAGTGTCTAATAGGCCTATTTCATCATTCAATAACATCAAAACATAAAAATCGAACCATTTTACAAAATTACAAAACTTTACAAAAACTGACAGTCAGACCTCTTTCCTTTCAAAAATTCATAAAAATTTATACAGGACACCAAATGATCTAAACTAATTGTAAACAAAAGTAGACATCTAGATCTTTCTAACGGTACCTAATTTGTTAAAACGGAAACCGTTTTGATCTTCAAAAATAGTTTTGAATCTAATTACTAAAATTTTATAGAAAAAGGCAGCCGGACCTTTGCCTATTTGAAAAATCACAACAATTCATATATGCCTCCAAACAATCTGAAACTGATTTAATGACAATAGACATCCAGAGTTTTCTAGCAGTATTAAATTCGTTAAAAATGGAGACCGTTTGTATCCTCAAAAATAGTTTTGAAAACTAATTACTAAAATTTTACGAAACCTGGCAGTCGGACATTTGCCTCTTTGAAAAATCATAAAAATTCACATATATTTCCAAACAATATGAAACTAATTTCAAATAAAATAAACATCCATGGTTTCCAACAATACCAAATTCGTTAAAATGGAGGCCGTTTGCATCCTCAAAAATAGTTTGGAATACTTATCATTAAATCTGGAAATTTCCAGTAGTAGTGGTCAAACCCAAAAATTCATTAAAAATAAAAAATTGACATACATGATTCATATACACACACCCAAAACAGCCCTAATATATGTTTCTAACATATAAAACATTAAATCACCATACCAACAAAATCATGAATTAAGAAATCAAAAACCCTAAAATCGTCTTGTTTAGAAAATCAACCACATAGCCATCCATTCCTTCGATCACCATTCCATAAATATTTCTTATCATCTTCTCAAGCTCACAAGATGAAACTCATCAAGAAAATCACTCAGACCCCCCCCCCCCCCCCCCCCCCCCCGCGGCAGGACCTCAAACCAAAAAGAGCAATAATAATAATCATCAAACAATGAAACAAACATACCTTGAAATCCTTTAATTTGGCTTGGATGAATTTGGAGGAATGGTGAATTTTTTTTTTTCTTTTTGTGCGTGTGAGAGGGGAAGAGAGAGTGAGAGAAAGAGAATGAGAATGACAATATGTTGGAGAGGGAGGCTAGGGAAGTGAGAGAGAGAGAGCATGTAAAAAGGGAAATTTTGAATATTATTAAATAAATTGTGAGTAATTTAATCCCAAATCAATTTTAGAATTAATTGGGATTCAATTTTTGGTTTAATTGTCTCTTAATTGGTGGGGAATGGCTGTCATTAGTGTGTGAAAACGTGTGGGAGGAAAAAGGAAAAAGCTAGGTCAACTTCTAAAATTTTTGCACCTACAATCACATATAGTAAACTAGTTGGCGACAGTAGGTATCCGAATATTATACAAGTCATAATTTCTTACTCCGATATCGGATTTGCACAAATAAGTAGGCATTGGAAAGCTTATGTAAAGCACTATAAGATATCTAAATTATAGAAATAATTTCTGGCATTTAAAGGTTCATAATTGAGTTGGAAATTAACATCATGTAAAATAGGTCTTTTTCGGATAACATACTTTCCCTTTTTTTTTTCCATCTCTCTTTTCACATTTTCAATTCAACAATCCCTTCTTTTTTTTTTTTTTTCCTTCCTTTGCCGATTGCTATTTATAGATGATTTATCTATATAAACATATATGTATATAACTATATTTCTTTAATAAAACTATCACATAAAATTATCAAATCATCATAAAAATTCATCAATTTGGCATGAACATTACTCTATCACATCGAGTCTGTAACGACTCGCATGACGTAGGCCGTTACCATACTTATCTTACTTAATTACGTAACTTACTTGACATTGCGGAAATACAGAATAAATTTTTTTTTATAACTTAAAAACCTAACTCAATCATATACTTATATATATATATATATATTTAGTTGAGTATTGGAGTTTCAGACTCATTTTAACACACTGTAAATTGTACTAGTAACAAATAAAACATTTTATTTCAAAACGCGTAGCGGTATCCAACCTGAAGTTTCACAGCTACTCATGCCATGCCCCACCGTCTTGCATCAAGTATTGTCAATAGGCAGCTTACCTACAGCATAAACATAAGTCATGAGCTTTCACTCAACAAGTACAACTATCATCCCGTAAAACATTTCGTAATAAAACAATGCCTGTACCAATTATGTTTTCATTATGCTTTCTTAGGTTAGCATATTTTAGGGCCCTTAGATAATCTGAATGTACGTACCGTGACGAGCAGCCATGGAGTGGTTGGGGTGACCAGCCCAATCCAACTCAAACCATAGACCAAACCCGCATTCATGGCAGGTTGGTACGATACGGAATAACTTGCTTAACATCATACTTGAAAATAATTTCATTCTTGAAAACAGATTCTTACTTGAAAATAGTTCCTTAAAAATAGTGTTTTGAAAAAAATTTCTAACTTGAAACTTGATCACATTCTTACCATGTGGTTTATCATTAGTGAGCATGCTTTCATGATGCCACAATAATATAGCATACAACATATGCATTACAAACATTAATATATGAGCTTTGAAAAACATGCAAAGCAATAAAATAGTTTGCCTATGCTGTAGGCAGAGTTGTACTTATAGGTTGTCTTAGGTTCTGTGTTTGTTGCTCCAATGAGGCACAACGACATGTTACCCTCTTGTTTCCAAATTAGAGAGTAAGATAAGGATCATCCTATTTTACTATAAACCATAACATTCAATGTTGGTATCTAATTCAACAACCATAAATAATTCTAGATACAAGCCCAACATGTTACAGTGGTACCCATTTGGTTACTATAAGTAACCTTGGATACAAAGCCCAACATATTAAATTAGTATCTCATGTGGTTACTATGGGTATCCATGGTTACAAAGCCCAACATATTAAATTAGTATCTCATGTGGTTACTATGGGTAATCATGGATACAAAGCCCAATATATTGATTTTGGTATTCTATCTGATTACTATCTGTCATAACCTTGTTACCATTTTTTTTTCCAAATAACTTGTCCCATTTTATTCCTTTTTTTCACAACACCTTGTGATATTGTCTTTTAAATTCATTTGCAAACTTTCAATCCTTTTAAAACCATTTTTGTAAAACTATAGTTCCTCTTTTAACAAAGATAGTAAAACTTTAAAATTCTGAAAACTACTTTTGAAAACAGTTTTGTAACTTTAGTTGTCAGTACATGTGTCGGAATTTCCTGTTCATGCACTATTTTGAAAGAAATTTAGTTTTATATTTAAATTGGTTTTGAATTTTAAAAAGTCTTCTCATGAAAGTTGTAGACCTCAATGAATCCTACAACTTTTGTTCTTTTCTCAGAACTTGATTCTGCCTTTAACCTATCCGTTTTCCTTCTTGAAACATCCTGGCCGTGCATAGTCTCTAGGCCGACCAGGTTCGGAAATTCATAAAAACGGAAGCCTTTGGAGCTTGTTTTTAAAAACCTGTCCATGTTGTCCACTAGAGCTTTTCATTTTTTATAACTTTATAGTTTTGACTTTGTCTAGATTCGTCCTCGAAAGGCCTCATAATTACTTTCCAGATTACTGTCCAGTTTACTCCGAAAATTGGCAGTTTTGTATTTTGTTGGTTTTTTACTTAAAAATCCGCACACCCTACCTCAAAAGGTCGAAACTGTGAGCATACATCAATCATGCTGCGCGTTATGTACATATTCATCATTCATGCACTTGTTCATCTTACTTACAAAACCCAAATAGGTAACCTTACTAAGCTTACCAAATTAGATTTATAGGTTAATTCCTTAACCCTCATACATCAACCATCATCACCATCACCATCACCATCACCATCATTCATAAAATATTTATATTTAAGCATGTGAGGACATTTCAACAAACATAAGATAGGCATACAGAATTCCCTCATTCTTTCTAAGGCATATCATCACATTCATGCTTAAACTCGGAAATCAAGATCATCTAAACCCAGATAAAGCATATGCTAATCACACAAGAACTATAGGATGGAAAAATAAAAAGAATGAGCCTATGCTCTTACATCCCAAGCTTGAAATACATGTAAATCTCTAATTAAACTTAAGGAAATTCTTAAAAGGATTAAGAGGAATACCTCTAAAGCTTGAGGGGTGGATCTAGGCTTTGGGATGAGAAAATTTTTCTCCTCACTTCTCTTCACACAACCGGCCACTCTCTTGTTCTCTCTCTCTCTCTCTCTCTCTCTCTCTTTCTTTCGATTCCTATGAGCTAGAGGAGAGTTGGAAAAGAACTAAAAATTTTGAGGTTCAACTAAATGGTTCACACGCAACCCCACATCACCTATTTATAGGTCAAAATTCTTGAATTTCTAACAATTATTTTTATTCTTCAAATTGCATATTTGTCCCCAAAAGCAAAATATTTGCTCATAAACCCCCTTAGGTGGCCGGCCATGTGGAGCCCTTGTAGGCCAAGAAATCTCATCATAATCATCCACCTAATTCGTTCCAATTTTCCCAAAAATTCCAAAATTCACATATTTATCCATGATGAGGTGTCCTCCCATTAGGGCTCCGTCTGGCATTTCCTTTTAATATGCAGTCCATTTTCTTACTAATACAGATATTACAAATACTGTTTTTAACTATTAACAGTACTGCAATACTAAACTGCAGTCCATCATTTATCTGCACTTAACTGGACTGCATGTAGGTTTTCCTTAAGACTTGTAGCTACTAAGTTCTTATTGCTCTAAATATTATACCTAATTTTTTTAGAGTGGTCACGTGCCTTATTCTTACTTCTTCATCTATAATGACGATTGATCGGAGTATAATTTTCATACTGCTTATTATACTGCAGTACCGTTTTAATCATATCTTAAATCATCCTGGTCAAACATTGACTGGAATAAAATCATAAATCCTTATTCTGCCTCTTTCATCAAAAGGCCTGATACTCGACTAAGTAAACTATTATTGAGTCTTATAATGTTATAAGAACTCACACATATTTTGAAAAATCAGACCATATATTTCACACAAACATACATATTACAAACCTCGATTGCTTAAAAAGGAAATCGTGAATTTGTAAAAAGATTAGCTATTATAATCTACCCCCCTTAAAAATTTTCGTCCCCAAAAATTAAAATCAGTTGGGATAGCTTTTTCTCATCTCCTCTTCTAGTTCCCATGTTGCTTCTTCAACATTATGATTCCGCCATAACACTTTAACCATAGGAATCGTTTTGTTTCTTAAAACCTTTTTTACCTGATCCAGAATTCAGACTGGCTTTTCTTCGAATGTCAAATCAGTTTGGACTTCAATTGATTCTTGACTAAGAACATGGGAAGGATCAAGTACATACTTTTTCAGCATCAAGACGTGGAAAACGTCATGCGCAGAAGCTAATTCTGGCGGCAAGGCAAGCTTGTAGGCTACTTTTTCAATCCTCTCAAGGATTTCAAATGGTCCTGTATTCTCAGACTAAGCTTTCCCTTTTTACCAAACCTCATTATTCCTTTCATAGGAGCAATCTTAATGAAAACAGAGTCTTCAACTTGGAATTCCAAGGGCCTTCAACATTTATAACTTTTCTGTCGACTAAAAGCTATGTCGAGTCTCTGTTTGATTATCTTGATATCCTCTAAAGTTTTTCTGATGAAATCCGTAGTTTGAAGCTGCTTCTGTCCAACTTCTTGCCATGAATGGGAAATCGGCATTTCCTTCCATATAACGCTTCAAATGGACTCATACCAATTGAGGCGTCATAATTGTTATTATAAGAAAATTTGATCAAAGGTAATTTCTGATCCCAGCTTCCCTTCAAATCCAAAACACATTATCTCAGCATATCTTCAAGTGTTTGGATAGTTCGTTCCGATTGTCCATCAGTTTGGGGGTGAAAAGCTATACTGAACTTCAATTTTGACCCCATAGCAGTGTGAACACTCTTCCAAAATCGAGAGGTAAAACATCCATCACAATCTGAAATGATAGATTTTGGCACTCCATGCAGCCTAACAATCTGGGATACGTAAATTTCAGCAAGTCTTTCTACCGAAAATGTAGCCTTAATAGCAATAAAGTGGGCTGATTTGGTTAATCTATCAACAATGACCCAAATCGTGTCATTCCCACTTGCGGTCCTAGGTAATCCAACTACAAAATCAATAGTAGTCTGTTCTCATTTCCATTTTGGGAGCTCGATTTTCTGAAGATCTCCACCAGGTTGCCGTGTTCAGCCTCAACTTTTGAACAAGTTAAGCATTTTGACACAAAATCAGCAATTTCATTCTTCATGTTCGACCACCAATAGTTTTCTCTGAGCTCCTTGTACATCTTGGAAGCTCCGGGATGTATCGAGTATGGTGTCTCATATGCTTCTGACATGATTTGTTTCTTAAGAAACTCAAAGTTAGGAACACAAATCCTTCCCTTAAAATAGATTATTCCGTCCATAGAGGCCTTGAATTCTTTATTCTTTTCTCCAAGGAAAAGTTGCGCCTTGAGTAGAACGGCTTCCTTTCCTTGATTGAGCCTAATAGATTCAAGGAGATTGGACTGGAGAGTCAGAGCAGACAATTTCTCAGTTATCATCTCCATATTGAAATCAGAAATTTCCTTTTGAGGTGGCTTGGGCAACGTTCCAAGAGACATCAGCATACCAGATGATTTCCTGCTTAGAACATCCGCTACTCTGTTTGCTTTTCCAGGGTGGTAAAGAATTTCACGATCGTGATCTTTTACGAGTTCCAACCATCTACGCTGCCTCATATTGAGCTCCTTTTGGGTGAAGATGTATTTGAGACTTTGATGATTAGTATAGATTTCATATTTATTCCCATACAAATAGTGTCTCCAGATTTTTAATGGGAAAACCACCACCACGAGCTCTAAATCATGCGTTAGATAATTCCATTCATGTTCCTTTAACTATCGTGAAGCATAGGCGACCACCTTCCCTTTTTGCATTATGACAGCCCCTAGCTCGATTTAAGAAGCGTCAGTGTAAATTACGAAGTTCCCTACATCGATGTCAGGAATTATTAACACCGGTGCGCTAGTAAGCCTCCTTTTGAGCTCTTGAAAGTTTTCTTCACACTTCTACGTCCACTCAAATTTCTTCCCTTTTCGAGTAAGGGCTGTAAGAGGTGCAGCAATCTTGGAGAATCCTTCAACAAATCGTCAATAGTATCCGGCTAATCCAAGAAAGCTTCATATCTCCGTAATGTTTTTCGATACTAGCCACTTACTGACCGCCTCCACTTTAGCAGGATCGACAGAAATTCCTTCCTTTAAAACCACGTGGCCTAAGAAATGAACTTTTTCCAGCCAAAATTCACATTTTGTGAACTTGGCATAGAGTTGATTCCATCTTAACATCTCCAAAATCATCCTGAGGTGCTGCTCGTGTTCCTTCATGGACCTTAAGTAGATTAGAATATCGTCAATGAAGACGATAACAAACTTATCGAAGTATTATTTGAATATCCGGTTCATAAGATCCATAAAAGCAGTTGGTGCATTGGTTAATCCAAACGGCATGACAAGAAACTCATAATGCCCATAACGTGTTCGAAAAGCTGTCTTGGGAATATCTGCCTCCTTAATTCTGAGTTGATGGTATCCCGATCGCAAGTCAACCTTCGAGAATACTACTGCTACCCTGAGTTGATCAAAAAGATCATCAATTCTAGGGAGGGGATACTTGTTCTTAATTGTAATCTTATTCAGCTCATGATAATCGATGCACATCCGCAACTACCCATCCTTCTTTTTGACGAACAAAACTGGTGCTCCCTATAAGGAATGGCTTTGTCGAATGAATCCTTTGTCCAATAGTTCTTGCAACTACACTTGAGTTCGCTAAGTTCAGCCGAGGCCATACGATAGGGCACTTTCGATATTGGTGCAGATCTAGGCAATAATTCTATCTCAAAAGAAATTTCTCGTTCTGGAGGAAGTCCTGGTAGGTCTTTCGGAAAGACATTCATATATTCCTTTATAATGGGGACATCCTTCGGCTTTAACTCTACCTCTTGCTCTTTGTCCACCATATTAGCTAAATATCCTTGGCATCCATTGGCCAACATTTTCCATGCCTTCATTGCCGATATTAACCTAGTTGAGGAACTTCGGGACTGACCGTGGAAGTTGAATTCTTCCTCGCCAAAAGGGCTACATATAACACAATGCTTTCGACAATCAATTTTAGCATTGTACTTACCTAAGAAGTCCATTCCTAGGATAACATCATAATCTTGAAGCTTAATCGCAATGAGGTCTACATATAGCTCTCTACCACAAATGACTACTGGAACATTTTGCATCCAATAGTTGGACAACAGAATTTCTCCTGACGGAAGGGAGGTTCTGAAGGGTTGCTTTAGATTAACAACACCTCTTCCTAATTTCTGAGCAAACTCCATCGATACAAACGAATGGGTGGCCCTAGAGTCAAATAGGGCAATTGCATCATATGTGGCAATAGAAATCTGACCTGTTACCATGTTAAAAGTTCCAACTTCAGCATCTTCTTTTGTGTAGGCATATATCCTGGCTTGGGGTTCAAAAGCCTCTAGTCTTCCTTGTGTGATCGAAGGGCCTTCGATCTTTGCTTGTACCACATGCAACTGACTGCTTGAATTCCTATTCGGGTTCTGAGGGTTCTGGTTCTGGCTATTTAGGATGCAATTCCTTGTGTAGTGGCCTTCCTTGCCATAGAGGTAGTAGGCCTTTGTCCCCAATCTACACACTCCCATATGCTTCTTTCCACATTGGCCACACACGGGATAGTCATTGTTATTACTCCTATTTCCTCGGTTGCTCTTCTTTTGAGGGTAGTTCCTCTGTTGACCCTAGCTGGTAACATTCCCTTTCATTTTATTCTTCCTGAACTGTTTGGAATTCTGGGCAGAATTACTGGTCTGGCCCTTCGAATAAAATTCATGGTTCTGTATGGGCTATAACTGCTTCACCGCAGCTTTTTCTTCTTTCTTAGCTTTAAAAATCTGAAGCCTTGCCTCCTTATCCTGGTTAATCCAGTACTCAGCTCTTATAGCCTGATTTATACAGTCAGCTACAAGGGTTGGAGGACTACTTCCAGCACTAACTTGCTTGACAATGTCTGTTCGAAACATCTTTTTCATCTTCTTACTTTCTCTATTTTGTTCGGTACAAGTTCTGGGCATAGGCGGACTAGCTGCTTAAATTTCTTGATAGCTTCTAGTATTGTCATCGACCCTTGTTTCAAATTATTGAACTCATCTTGTTGAGCCGCAAGGATTTCTCTGTTGTAGTACATCGTTCTAAACTCAGCTACAAAATCCTGCCAACTCATATTTGCAACATCTCTGCGCATTTGGACTGTCATCCACCAATGTCGTGCATCCTTCTTAAGAGCAAAGGAAGCACAAAGAACCTTTTCCTGCTCCTTAAGTCCCATAAAATCCAAAATCACTTGTATGTCAATTACCCAATTATCGGCTTCTATCGGGTCCATGGGTCCCTCAAATTCAAGCGCCTTCATTCGCCTAAACCGCTCATACAACAGGTCCTCCTGAACCAAGGGTGGGTTTGCTTGTATCCCAGCGGATGCTAACGGGACTTCAAAATTTCATGGAACCCCTTGACGAACCTCTGGTACCTGGGGAGCTACTGGGGTTACAGGGTTATCTTGGGGTGGAACTTCATTAGCGTGAGGAATCTGATTCAGATGAGCTATCTGCTCATGAAGCCGGTTTCTTTTCTGTTGCTGTTCCAACAATTGCTATTGTACATAGCTACTATATTCGCAAGATCAGGCTCTGCGGGTTTTGGTTTGCTTTTGTACGAGGACGTACCATCTTCTAATTCCTATTTAATCACAAGAAAAGATATTGTTATACTTTGAATATCCTTTCTTCCATTCATATCTTATCATATCGGATCATTCCATATCAAATTTAATCATATTATAAAACATCATAATAGAAACCCATCGTGATTTCAACATATCGTACCATAACTTTATCATAAACTTGTCATGAGTAATACGGTATCATTACGTCATAACATCATTATATACATTCCATATTTGAACTTTGTCCTTTTGTACATTTACAAAGAATACATCATTTTTCGGTAGTGTTATATACATGTTCAATACACACTATACTTACTATACATACATGGTCAAAATGAGATGGAAGTGTCTACCACTTTACCATCATAAATATATACAATCCTAAGGTCAAAAAGGGGTAAAAGGGTCAAAATTAGGATCTAGACTAACTACTATGTCGTGATGTCGGAGAAAATATCAGAGTCCGCATCCCAATCATTGTCATCAAATAAGATCTCCGCAGGGTCTTCCTCCTGCTGCGTAAATTCTTCTAGCTTTTCCTCGATATCTTCTTCATCATCACTTGCGATGATGATTATTGGAGGATCATCAAGGCTTTCCTCTGGGTTGACTGGAAAATCAGCAGGGTCCATATCATCGTCGTTTGCATCGGCCTCTGCCTCCTGTGGCGGAATCTCTTGAAGTGGTACTGCTGGAAGAGGGTCCTCTGGCAGAATTGGACCTCCCTGGAACACTGGCTCACCGATGCTGGCATCATCAACTGGCATAAGTGGGTAGTCATCCTCAGGGGCAGCTGTCTGTATCATATGTGCTATTAACCCAGCCTCCATAATGGCATCTATCATATGGTCCAATGGTATCTCCATTATCGGGCCCGGAACAAATTGCCTGACTTCTGGAGGTAACCCCTCCCTGAGAATATGCAATGTCTACAACTCTGGTCTATCTATATCTCGAGGAATATAGGGCAGCATTGCATCTAGAAACCTTCGACAATAGTGGCCCATAGACTCATTTGGATAAGCATGCCAATCAGCAACATGACTAAAATATCGCCTCATGTAAATGTCATTATATATCTCAGGGTCGCGATAAGCCATGCTGGCTTCCTCCCCAGGTAGTGGCCTATAACGTGTGATGATTAGGGCACGAAAGTCTACCCATGACGCTCATGGAATCTCTGGTTCCTCTAAGGTCAACCACCACAACCGAGCATCTCCCACCAAACACCGACTAGCTAACAAAACTTGAAGGTGTGCTTCTATATGACATATTATGAATATCATCTCCATATCATAGAGCCATCCAGCTAGTGTCACCATTCTTTCAGGTCCCATCGAACATAAGGGGTTTCATTTCGTAAAATGCCGAAGAAGCGTCACGATCCTCATCTATCTGTCCCGGGTCCATGTAATCTATCATATTATACTCTCATAATAAGTATAAGCACTAAAAAAAAAATTTCTACTTACAATGACTGCGGCGCTGGCTGACGGACTGTGAAATTAGAAAACAGGGAACCCGCTCAAATACTAACTCTGTAACGACTCGCATTACATAGTCCGTTACCATACTTATCTTACTTAATTACGTAACTTACTTGACATTGCGAAAATGCAGAATAATTTTTTTTATAACTTAAAAACCTAACTCAATCATATATACTTAGTTGAGTATTGGAGTTTCAGACTCATTTTAACACACTACAAATTGTACTAGTAACAAATAAAACATTTTATTTCAAAGCGCGTAGTGGTATCTAAGCCAAGTCATGCCCCACCATCATGCAACAAGTATTGCCAATAGACAGCTTTCCTACAGCATAAACATAAGTCATGAGCTTTCACCCAGCAAGTATAACTATTATCCCGCAAAACATTTCGTAATAAAATAATGCATGTACCAATTATGCTTTCTTAGGTTAGCATATTTTAGGGCCCTTAGATAATATGAGTGTACGTACCATGGCGCGCAGCCATGGAGTGGTTGGGCCGACCAGCCCAATCTAACTCAAACCATGGACCAAACCCGATCACATTCTTACCATGTGGTTTATCATTAGTGAGCATGCTTTCATGATGCCACAATAATATAACATACAACATACGCATTACAAACATTAATGCATGAGCTTTGAAAAACATGCAAAGCAATAAAACAGCTTGCCTATGTTGTAGGCGGAGTTGTACTTACAGGTTGTCCTAGATTCTGGGTTTGTTGTTCCAATGAGGCACAACGACAGGTTACCCTCCTATTTCCAAATTAGGGAGTAAGATAAGGATCATCCTATCTTACTATAAACCATAACACTCAATGTTGGTATCTAATTCAACAACCATAAATAACCCTAGATACAAGCCCAACATGTTACAGTGGTACCCATTTGGTTACTATAAGTAACCTTGGATACAAAGCCCAACATATTAAATTAGTATCTCATGTGGTTACTATGGGTAACCATGGACACAAAGCCCAATATATTGATTTTGGTATTCTATCTGATTACTATCTGTCATAACCTTGTTACCATTTTTTTTTTCCAAATAACTTGCCCCATTTTATTCCTTTTTTTCACAACACCTTGTGATATTGTCTTTTAAATTCATTTGCAAACTTTCAATCCTTTTAAAACCATTTTTGTAAAACTGTAGTTCCTCTTTGAACAAAGATAGTAAAACTGTAAAATTTTGAAAAACTGTTTTTGAAAATGGTCCTGTAGCTTTAGTTGTTAGTGCATGTTCAGGAATTTCTTGTTCATGCACTGTTTTGAAAGAAATTTAGTTTTATATTTAAATTGGTTTTGAATTTTAAAAAGTCTTCTTCATGCAGGTTGTAGATCTCAATGAATCCTACAACTTTTGTTCTTTGCTCAAAACTTGATTATGCCTTTAACCTATCTGTTTTCCTTCTTGAAATATCCTGGCCGTGCAAAGTGTCTAGGCCGATCATGTTCGGAAATTCATAAAAACGGAAGCCTTTGGAGCTTGTTTTTAAAAACCTGTCCATGTTGTCCACTAGGGTTTTCCATTTTCTACAACTTTTCAGTTTTGACTTTATCCAGATTCGACCTTTAAAGGCCTCAAAATTACGTTTCCAGATAACTGTGCAATTTACTCCGAAAATTGGCAGTTTTGTATTTTGTTGGGTTTTTACTTAAAAATCCGCACACCCTACCTCAAACGGTCGAAACCGCAAGCATACATCAATCATGCAGCGTGTTATGTACATATTCATCATTCATGCACTTGTTCATCTTACTTACAAAACCCAAATACGTAACCTTACTTAGCTTACCAAATTAGGTTTATAGGTTAATTCCTTAACCCACATACATCAAACATCATCACCATCACCATCATTCATAAAATATTTCTATTTAAGCATGTGAAAACATTTCAACAAACATAAGATAGGCATACATAATTCCCTCATTCTTTCTAAGGCATATCATCACATTCATGATTAAACTTAGAAATCAAGATCATCTAAACCCAGATCAAGCATACGCTAATCACACAAGAACCATAGCATGGAAAAATAAAAAGAATGAGCTTATGCTCTTACATCCCAAGCTTGAAATACATGTAAATCTCTAATAAACTTAAGGAAATGCTTAAAAGGATTAAGAGGAATACCTCTAGAGCTTGAGGGGTGGATCTAGGCTTTGGGATGAGAAAATTTTCCTCCTCACTTCTCTTCACACAACTGGCCACTCTCTTGCTCTCACTCTCTCTCTTTTTCTTTTGGTTCCTAAGGGCTAGAGGAGAGTTGGAAAAGAACTAAAAATTTTGAGGTTCAACTAAGTGGTTCACACGCAACCCCACATCACCTATTTATAGGCCAAAATTCTTGAATTTCTAACAATTATTTTTATTCTTCAAATTGCATATTTGTCCCCAAAAGCAAAATATTTGCTCATAAACCTCCTTAGGTGGCCGGCCATGTGGAGCCCTTGTAGGCCAAGAAATCTCATCATAATTATCCACCCAATTCGTTCCAATTTTCCCAAAAATTCCAAAATTCACATATTTATCCATGATGAGGTGTCCTCCCATTAGGGCTCCGTCTGGCATTTCCTCTTAATATGCAGTCCATTTTCTTACTAATGCAGATATTACAAATATTGTTTTCAACTATTAACAGTACTGCAATACTAAACTGCAGTCCAAGATTTATCCGCACTTAACTGGACTGCCTGTAGGTTTTTCTTAAGACTTGAAGCTACTAAGTCCTTGTTGCTATAAATATTATACCAAATTTTTCTAGAGTAGTCTTGTGCCCTATTTTTACTTCTTCATCAATAATGATGGTTTATCACAGTATAATTTTCATACTGATTATTATACTGCAGTACCGTTTTAATCATATCTTAAATCATTCTGGTCAAACGTTGACTGGAATAAAATCATAAATCCTTATTCTGCCTCTTTCATCAAAAGGCCTCATACTTGACTAAGTAAATTATTATTGAGTCTTATAATGTTATAAGAACTCACACATATTTTGATAAATCATACCATATATTTCACATAAACATACATAGTACAAACCTCGATTCCTTAAAAAGGAAATCGTGAATTTGTAAAAAGATTGGCTATTACAGAGTCCTCGTCGCGTCACATTTGAAAAATAACTCAACATAACATTAGAATTAAGTTATTGCTATCTCATCACATTATCAATGTTAATTCTAATGTTAATTTTCTAATGTTATTGTTAGGTAACATTTTGGGCGTTACAGTTATATAACAAGTTAATCAACCAATTTCCTTTAAAAAAAATTTAAATAAACAGCCAATCTTATATTTTAATTAAATTAGAAGATCATTATAGTAGAGGTGGACAAATAAATATTTGAAATCAAAATCCAATAATGAAATAGAGTTTGTTTCCATCTTTATTTTAATTTCCTTTTAAATTTTGTGTTTTGTTTTACACAAATTTCTTTAAAAATTTTCAGTAACAGCCAATTACATCGTTGATTGACGCATAATAAAAACTTTCACACAACTTTCCAATTCAAAGTACAAGATAATTATTATGGATATAATGATTATTATTATTAGTATTATTATTTTTAAAAAATGGATATAATGATTATTAATACTGGTTTGAATGAAAAAATAAATTGAAATAATTATCTTGACAATAGTTATTGAAATGCATACATGTAGCTCTCATGTGTGCCCACGAAAATGCCAAACAATAGGCCATCTATGCTAGAAGTTTCTAAAATGCTCAATAATGAACTGTTGCTATCGCAATTCCAAAATAGCCTATTTTCTCAAGAAGAAATGAAGCTTCGGTCGAGATACTTCTTCTTCGGTCAATGATGTACAATCTCCGAGCTCGCAGCCCGGTGGTATTGAAAGTCCTGAGAGAAATTTTCAATTCCTCTGCTATTCTCTGCTGTGTACAATAAAAATGTAATTAGTGTAGTATTGTCAGATCAACCTAGAAGATACAGTTGACAGATTTAACGGTAGGAGAAGTTTTTCATTACTGCAACGCGGCAAACAAAATTCTATTTTTTCTTAGAACTAAATGGATTCTTGCTGGGTACTACCAAATGTTGAGACTTTGAGTTTATTGCCTTTTCCTTTTTAGTTTGAGAGGCATTCTAATAACAGAGGAGGAGGGATTAATGCTACTACAATTGTCAGTTTTAGCGACGACGGGACAGTCGTGCTAAAAGTTAGCCTTTAGCGGCGACATACGTCCGGTCATCACCCAAGACCACTTCACTTGACGAAGTGGTGACAGAACTTATAGCGATGATCGAAAAGCTGCAGTGATTCTCTTTTTTATAACTGCTTGACCATGTGTTAATATTACATCTTTTTTTTTTTTTTTTTTAATGCTGATATCCTTTTTATTTTTTATTTTTGTTCTTCTTGGCTTCAAAAGTTTGTTCTTAATGAAATTCTAGTTTTTAGGTTTTTTTTAATACGGAAGCAAAAAAAAAAAAAACAAAAAAACAAAATTTGAAGCTGATAGCAACTTTTAAGAGATGAAAAACTGTATGCAGAATCACTCTTCCCTTCTGGCAACATGAAATTAAAAGAATTAAAAAAAAAAAAAAAAAACTTCAAATAGACCTTTTTTTACAATCCAAGTCCAACTAGTAATTGAAGCACCAATATACTAATACAGGAAAATGAACATGGGGAATATACCTAGCTTACAATGAAAATCACCAAGGACGTTGAGAAGTTCTAACAGAGGGTTTTCAACTATCACCGACCTTCCACTTCGGTGATTGTTGCATCGTTGACCAAAGAATTGGTAACTCGTGAAAATTTAGCTTCAATTCCCTGATGGACTTCATTTTTGCATGAGAAAGCTGGCCTTTGTGGAATTTTTATAGCATCATAATCATTCCTCAACATTAAAGAAACATCCAACATAGATGGCCTGTCGTTTGCATTGTTCTGCACACACAAGAGAGCTATTTGCAAGCATTTCATCAACTTGCACGGCGAGAGTGTGTCGTCAAGGGAAAGGTCGACAAACTCCATGCCTTGTCCTTTTTTCCACAATTCATAAGCCTGCACAAATCACCCATTTTGTTACTTTGAAATAAGAATATCATTTTCCGGTCATAGCCAAAGAAAAAGAAAACATTGAGTGACATTTTCACTTACATATTCCGAGAGGTTTAGATAATCTTCATTCAACCCGTAAAAGCAAGAGCTCCTCTTTCCACTTATGATCTGGAGAAGGAGAACTCCAAAGCTATAAACATCTGATTTGGTCGAATATATACCTCGCTTAGCGTACTCAGGAGAAATGTAGCCACTGCATTTCATATGATTTAACGCAATTATATATAAGCATTTCACCATGAAGTTTAATTTTTAGCAAGCTAGAAGCAGATTCAAGTAATTGGTAGAGGGAATACAATGTTCCTACAACCCGGCTGGTGTTTGCTTCAAGTCCATCCTTATTGAAAATTCTGGCCATACCGAAATCTGATATCTTAGGCTTCATCTCGTTATCAAGTAATATGTTGCTAGCTTTCAAGTCCCGATGTATTATCGTCAACCTTGAGTATTCTTGAAGATAAAGAAGACCCTGAGTAATCCCTTCAATGATGTCAACACGTTTCCTCCAATCCAAGATATACCGTCTAAGAGGATCTACACATGTATAGAAAAATTGAATATCAACAAAATTTTTAATTTTTCATGTTGTCACATATCTTGGGTGTGACAAAGAAATATAAAGAATATAAAATGGAAAAATACATGATAGATATAGCTTATATACTATAATGTAGATTATATACTATAATTTAAATCGACAAGAGATTACAGACCAAAGAGGTACAAGTCCAAGCTTTTATTAGGCATGTACTCATAGATCAGTATTTGTTCGTTCCGATCGATGCAGAATCCCAAGATTTTAACAAGATTAACATGTTGAAGTTTTGCTGTAAGCATAACTTCATTCTTGAACTCCTCGAATCCTTGCGTGGAACCAGCCGACAGTTTTTTCACAGCTATTTCTTGCCCATTTTGCAACACACCCTATAAAATACGAGACTCTTAGGTATCGCTTATGTTTTGCCGGAGAAGCTGAATCTAATGATTGTGATTGTTTTGAGATCGGTCAAAATAATAGCTTACCTTGTAAACGGGACCATATCCGCCTTCTCCGAGCTTATTTACGATTGAAAATCCATCTGTAGCTGCCCTAACATTTGCAAGGCTAAATACTCTTAGATTAGGAACATTGCTGTTGAAATCTCCTGCCGCTGCAAATGCTTTTGCTGCAATATATCATCCCCAGAAACTAAGGTTACGGTTAATATGTTTGATTGGAAATACTGAAATATGTCCATTTGATAGTTTAAAGATTGACAATTCAATTTCCTAAAGAATGTGAAACATGTCTATCTACATAGTGTGTAAAAGCATACCTTTCGACCCGAGCTCTCTCTTTCGGAAGTAATACAGCGTGGCACCTACTAGGAAAATTGTTGCAGTTGTTACTGTCACAATGACTATCAACAATCTCCCCTTGGATTTTTCCCTTCCCTCATCTTGTTGGGCTAAGAAAATTAATTTTGTAAAATCACCATGATATTCAAGACTTGATGAACCAAACAGTTTGTAAAAGACAAAATCAAACAACGTAATCTCTATAATTTGATCTCAACTATGTTGACTTATATAATTTGGAAGTTCCTGGGGTGATCTACGAACCAACCCAATGCAACATTGAAAAATTTAAGAAATGAGTTTTTTCTTTTTTTTCTTTTTTCTTTTTTTAACTAAAATCATTAATATCAGTTTCAAGAAAATCAGGTCAGTACTATTTATGTGCTAGTAAAATGACAAAATTGGGGATAATAACTTCAAGAAAATATGAATTCCTTTTTTTTTTACCTACAACTTGAGAAAGTACTCCATTTTCATCATCTGACAGATAAAAGGAAAAGTGACCACGTAATTTCTTCTCCTTGGCATAAGAAACCTTAGCTTTAATGGCTTGAACGTCGTCAAAGTTGATCCAAATCGATCCAATAAAGCAGTAATGTACCACATACGTAGAGTTGTATATAACTGAGGCATTAGACGCTTTGGTGTACTCTTTAATTGTCTTGTATGTCATTATATCAAATTTTGTCGACTCCAAAGCTCGCCCTGTTGTTGGTGCCCCGATGCCGTTTTCCCCGGGATTCACTAGTTTCCAAGCATAACCACGGTAAGGCAATCCTAAAACAATTTTTGAAGCAGGTAGTCCACTACGAATCCATGCCCTGATACCGAAATCTGTAGTAACATTGCTCCAAGGGTCATACAGAGCAGCATCTGCTCTAGTAAAGCTCGACGACCGAGGCTTAAAATAGCCAAAAGAAATGACATGTATCCAATCCAGGTAACTTCGGATGGAGCCAACGGGAAGAGAAGCGTTTCCCACGTCTGGTGAGTACTGAAGTGCAGCAGTCAAGATGAGTTCTGCCCGGCTGGAGTTTGCAGCCTCAGAAATCACGGCGTCTCGCCACTCTTTGAAAAGAATTCCCAAGTTTGCCACATCTGAGCTAGTGTTGGCTGAATCCCAGAAAAAGTCCAGGCCTTGAAAACCATAGAGCCTGGCAAATTTTATTGAAGAATCAATAAACGACCTTCTGTTAGACGAGTTACTGACCATTGCTGAGAAAGCCGAGTCGTTAGCCCTTCTACCCCCAATGGAGAGAAGTGTGGTGACTAGTGGGTTCCTCTGTCTGACATTGCTTGAAAAAGTCGAGAATTTTTCCTCATTTGGGATGGAGAGCTCATAGGAAGAAGAGTTTAGATCGGCGTAAGCACAAATAAGGTGAGTAAACAGCGCAGAGTTTATGTTGTAATTAGGGAGATCATTATCATGATACCAGTAACCCGCTCTGATCCACGATTGTGCCGTCGAAAATCGTTGTTCCATAGAAAGAAAAATGTGGAAAAGTATGATGACAACCTTAAACGCCATAGACTGGACTTAGTAGTTGATGCCTATAGGAAGATATTTTGGTGTGGGTTCTGATTTTGAGACAATGTTTAGGCAACGTAAATGTTGAATTAAATAAACAACCTGCATACTAATGAGGGATTTACCAAGGAAATGTCATTTTTTAATTGACATAAAACAAGGCGTAGAGAAATTTCAACAAATTTCAAATATCATTCTGATATAGTGAAAGGCCCAAATATAACGTAGCACGTGGGGAACTAAAAGATTGGTTATGAGTGATTATGAAGAAAAATCCTTTTCGTTACAACTAGGGGGTCAAAAGACAGTGGAAAGAAACACGTGCATTCTCCGAACGTGGCTGAAATTTCATCTCTAGTTGCTGTTCAGAAAGAGTTTGGCTCTTTTACGTTTATTTGATTATATTATAATATATTAGAGAGATTTGTCATCACGAACTTTTGCTACAGAAATCGGCGCTATAGTTAAAAGGCTGCAATTCGATAGTACTAGGAAGTAACAATATGATTTCAACAGTGATGGAGTTAGCTTTTTATTTTTATTTTAATAGGGACGTAACACACAAACTTTAAAAAAAAAATTAAATTATTGACATAAAAATGTTAAATAAATTGTAGTGATTTTCAAGAACTATTAAACTCGTAAAGAAGAATTATGAAATATTATAATAATTTATGATGAGTTTTTATATTAAAGTGTTGCATAATAACTTTTAGTGGAGGCATGTATAAAGATAATTATTTTTAAATGTGGGTAAAAATTTAAAAAAAAATTATAAAATTTTTAAGAGTTTGTTTTTTCTTTTTTCTTTTTTTCTTTTCTTTCAGTGGGGCTGTAGCTCACTCATATGTAGCTCTCTTTGTCCCTGGATGTCAAAGCTTGAGGTAGCGGACATGCCTCCCACTTCTTAATGTTAGACTAAGACCATCTCGAACTCCTAATTCTATTTTTAGAGGGACTTTTACACGAAAATGGCACAACTTTAATTCTAAATTTAAAGTTAATCTCCAACCCACTTTAAATATTTTCCTAAAAGGAGTATTATTTTTATATTACTTTTCATTAATTTTCAACAATCTATCTATTTCATCAATTATCTACTAATATATTTATTAACATACTAGTGCAATATTAGTACATAATATATTATATTATTTAACCAGCCCTTTAAAAAATAATAATCTTTTAAATTACATTTTATTAATTAATACATTATATTTATTCAATATGAAAGGTGATTAATTATTCTTTAGCTTCTTTTCTTGTTCAAAGTCGTATTCATGAGATTCTTCACGTTTCCTTCTGTACAATTTTAGCCTCTATGTCATATAGAAGTACATATTCTTACCGTTTGTCTATTTGCGTGAATTATTGTTGTTTATATAATAAAATAATAAAAAAAAAATTCCACCTACCCTTTTATAAAAAACAATACTTTAGCTTCAGGCTTCAATATCCATTGGCCATAGCAGAAACTAAAACCTTTCCATAGTACTTATCTTTTTTTCTTTAGTTTATACTCTTATTATCTTACTTTTCAAGAAGCATTGCTATCCATTCTCAACAGCGATTCGAGAAGAGTACATAAGGCAATAATTGAGACAACTTTATTATTATACTATCAATATCAAGATAGTTCCATTCGAGAAATGGGTATATCTTCTATCACAAATTCTTATCGAGATGTTATTGCATATTCATAAAAACTACTAATCAAGTTGGATAGACCAACATTGATATCTAATTTATAAGTTAACAGTTGAAAAAGACAAAACAAACATACATGAGATACATTAGCAGTTACCTCTAGAATTATTTAAGGGTAATATCTTGACAAATGTATTATTAGATCAATATCAGAACCTATCAAATGCTTTACAATATGCAAGAAACTATTATTAGATTTAAAAATGGTCGAAGCTTGTATGTACTTTCTTATGTTTAGCATTTTAATTTATATACATATCATCTTATATTATTATATTTTGTTTGTAATGAGTATGTAATATCATATTAAAATTATAATTAATATATAATTATGTCGAGTTTCTATTAGCGACATAACTCTCGTATTATTCATGCTAATAGTGTAATGCCCAAAAATGTATCATTTACATATTCTGCACACTCCATTAGTCATGCTAATAGTTTAGTGCCCAAAAATTTCACCTATGCACAACATTGCATTTGCATTTCTATGTGTGCATTTTTAATTATTTTCTTAACTATGAAATGATTACTTATGCTTTGTTTGGCATTAAGATTCAACTCCAACTAAACTGTAATTTTTCATC
Organism: Ficus erecta; assembly: GCA_008635985.1. NCBI lineage: Eukaryota > Viridiplantae > Streptophyta > Magnoliopsida > Rosales > Moraceae > Ficus > Ficus erecta. The sequence continues at coordinate 210,723 of BKCH01000203.1, read as the reverse complement.
TCAATTTTTGTCTTTTTCTTAAAAATCAACAAAATTTATAATTAATTTTTGAAAAATCAACCAACTCCAACTTAAAAATTTTATTTCCAGTTAACTTACCAAATGAAGGCTTAAGCACATTACTGTTTTATATTTGCTCCTTAAATGGCTTTTTCAGTGCAGAGTTGAAAATTCTTACACGAGAATTGATGTCCTAATTGTATTTAGGACCATTTTGTGCATTTTTTGTTTTTTATTGTTTTTTAATTGATAGCAAAGCAGACAAACAACCGCAAAAAAACAAAGGCAAGCACAGCACTAGCCGCCTCAAAAACCAAAAGGAAACAATTACATGAACAAAGGCAAAAGAGATAGAGGCACAGAAGTACTGTCCCTCAGAAACACAGGAGCAACTTCAAAAATCCACTTGCTCAACTTATGTCCAGGACATATTCCTTTTGTTTTGCGTAATTTATACTATTACCTTGAAAGAGTACAAAAATGATTTTTTTTTTTTTTTTCCTTTGTTTTTTAAAACTCCTTTTGTCGGCAACTAATGGAAGAAGAAGTCTTCTATCAACTCTTAGTGCAACAACGTAGAATGGCTTTATTAGGAAATTTCATTTAAGTTCCTAGGCTTGCGGAAAATGGGTATTACTATCGGAAACATACATCATGGTGAGAATCTCGATCCACGGGCAACACCGTTTTTATGAATCTTTATTCATCAATTCTATAGTATCACGATTACAATCACAATCACGATCTTCTCGCTGCGGTATGTGAGGATTACTAAAACACACAAAAGCCCCTGTGAAAAATATGTGAAAAGCTGAGAGAGAGAAAATTAGGAGAGAGAGAGAGGGAAAAAAAAAATTTACGTAACTTTTTTTTAATGAAAAAAGGTGCATTGTATCTGTATGTTGAGACGGGATATTTATTTTCTCACAAATGGGTAACCCACTCAGTTAGTGACCCCGCTAACAAAGGATATGTTCTTAGTAGTTGATTTAATTAATTAATTAAACTACTACGCCCACCAACGAACGCCGTGTCACCCACTATCAACTATGAATATATGGTGAGATATTCTTCGAGGAAAACTAGAGATTGGAAGACAATTTTGAAAGCAATAAAGTTTTGTACTGTATCATACTATATTATAGAAGAGAGAATGAGCCAATTAGGGGTTTAAAAAGAGTTTTGTACTTTTTTTTTTTGGCTAAAAGTTTCGTACTTTAACCTTTACTTGAACCAATCTACTTGCTCACACTCTCTCTCTCCTTTAACCTAATATAAATCTAATGGATAGTATTCATCCTCATGGCTAATTTGTATATTTACTCCTAAATTATCATCTCTGTCATGCATTATTTCCCGCTTTTTTTTTAATTATTATTATTATTATTTTTTAAGTTGAGTCCTATATTTGCACTAATGCCAACGCCAATTCTCTCTTTTTATTTATGATAAATTGTTATAATAGTCCCTCAATTTTTTATAAAGATACTGTTTGGCTTTTAATTTTTTTTTTTTCTCTTTTGATTGATTGATCCCTCATCTAATTACTAAGGTGCAAAACAATTCTTTTGGTTAACTGCCGTTAAAAATTAAACGGAAAAGTACAGTAACCATTAATTTATATAGGAAGTTACTAAAGTAACCTCGGTAATCTTTTTCAAAAAAAAAAAAAAACAAAAAAACAAAAAAACAAAAAAATAACCTTTTCTTCTTCCTAACTCTCTGCCAACATAACTGAATGAAGAAGAAAACCCACTGCCATGACTGAGGAACCAAAAACCCATTTTGGATATAATCCGTAGCTACACAGATCTAAGCTCATCATAGTCCGTAGCTTCTCATCCCGAAGCCCACTAACGCCGCTGCAAACCCATGGCCGTCCTGAACCCACCTTAAGCGAACCCAGGTTTTGTCGCGAACCCGAGCCGCGCCATGAACCACAACACCACGCTTGTGCTCGCCAACCCACCCTCAGGAGATCCCTCCCTTGGATCTCTCCTTAGCACGAGATTGCTCTCTTCGAGTTCCATTCAGCGGCCATGGTGTCTTACGAACACGGAAAAGGACTGAAGACATTTGCCGCCGAGCCCTGCCCCTCCCCCTCCCATCCCTTTTCTACTGCAATCCCAACCCGTATAGATGAGATCTACACGGAAAGAAACAGGAGAGAGATTGTTGGGAGTTTTTTTTTTTTTTTTTTTTCCCTCCATCGTAACAGGTTGATGATTTTCTTTTCTTTCCCATAAATTTTTTTTTTTTTTTTTCGTTTAATTGTGATTTTAAATAAATTTTAACAATGATTTTATTCTTTCCCACCTTTTATTTTACTAAAGTACCCTCTTAATTGTATCCATGTGCAAGTCATGTAGTGTAGAAATGACTGCTAGGGATTTACCTTCGTTTGGACGTTTTAAAAGAATTTAAGGACCAATTAATTAAAAAACAAAATTTGAGGATCAGATGGTATGGGTAAAGAGTTTAGGGATTATAATAGTAATTTATCTTTTTATTTATTATTATTATTATTTTTTTTTTTGCTTTCTTTTTTTTTTTTTGCAGTCTAACACATTTAATTCACTATTTGTTTTCAATAAAAACTTTACCAAAATTAATTAGCTTTAATGACGAGAATAAGCATGTGTATTAATTATGTGCACCTAACTTTATTAACAAAATATATAATTACAATTAGCTAGGAATTTTTTCCCTGCTGTAAGTACTTAGTGCACGGATTAATTTCCTAGCTACAATGAATTTTCTCAATACAACGTTAGAGCGTAAACAAAAAGAGCTAAATTTTTCAGAAAGCGCTAAGTTTTTTTTTTTTTTTTCCTTTTTGAGTGTGTCAATGGTCACTTCTAGCGAGGAAATATTTCCCAGCTACAGGTCTGTGACAGCAATTTCCCACCGGGAATTTTTAAGGAGCTTTTGTTTTCCTTTTTTAAAAGGGAATTGATTAGTTATAGCGAGGAAATTTATTCTCGCTAAAAGTGATAAATTTAAGTTGCAGACCACTTTCTTCTCCTCAGAATACCCATTCTTCTTCATCTTTCCTAAAGTTTCAGCCCCTTTTTGCAATCTTACTCCTCACCACTTTCTCACAAAATGTTAGTCATTATTTTACCTCCTAATTACTCTCATGTACCCAAAATCACACCTTTTGGTCTCAGATTTTCTCACATACAAAACTTGCAGCGCCGTCGTCGAAGTCCACCGAAGATTCCGTTGCGAAGCCGTCTTCGGAGTTGCTCCCTCCGGCGTCGCCACTCCCCCGTTTGGATGCACTTGCTGCTGCTTTTCTTGGTGGTAAGGTTGTATTTTGACAGATTTTCTATTTTCTGTAGTTATTGTGTAATGATTTTTTTTTTTTTTTTTTTTTCATTTGATTCTTTTTAGTTTAGATTTGATATTTTTTAAATAAAAAGAAATACTTACCGTGAGTAATTTTGATTGGGTTTTTTTTTTTTTAAAAATTGTTTTTATCATGTTAAGCTTTGTATTTGTGTTTAGTTTGTTGGATATGCGAGGGTGAAGTTATCTTTACCTTGTTGCCTTTCAATTAACGAATTGATTTGAATAGGAACAGAAAATGTAGGGTCCTGTGTGCACTGACGATGCAAGTTTTAGATGGGAAGGTCCGAATAGAAAGCAAGATCAAGTAAATTTGAAGTTTGAGGCGCTGAATGTCATCCAATAGAGTATGATAGGCATTTTAGTTAGTTTTTACATTTTAATGGTTTTATTGTGGTTGTTAAAATTATAAGAAAATACTTGATTATGTTAAGAGATTTGAGTTGATTAATCGGTGAAGAGATTTGATTTTGTTAACGGACTTGATGATGGTTTTAATAAGGTTTTGAATTATATATGTTTGTGATTTTGTTTAGGTGTGGTCTTGGCTAGGCGTGGTTATGTTTAGATTTTAATAACAAGTTCATAGTATGATGAGTACAATTAACTAACTTCATTTATAGCTATGGATTTATCATGGTGAAGAATTTGACGAACATGCTGGTCAAGCAGAGGAAAGAAATGATAAAGAAGTTAGCAATGCCGAGAACGATGAGCTTTTTTATTTGTCTTGTGGACTGGATGTTCGAGTCATTTCATATAGTGGATGCATGGTTAATGGTGTTAAGTTTCTATACTGTATTTTATTGGTTTGTAATATTATCAAATCAAGTACAGGTACTACACCATGTTAAGCACTTATAGAACCCGTTAGTGAGATGATGGAAATGGTAAAATGAAGGGTAGGTGAAAGTATCTGGGAATTGATGGAGAAAAAAGACAAAAAGATGCCGATGGTGGCAAGTTAAGCATTCAATTTGATGAAACAACCTTAAAGCCAGTTGGAGCTAATCATTGTGTATGGACACATGACTTGTCGTTGTATGGGAAACAACTTCTACCACTCTAGGTTGAGTCATACCATAAGATCGAAGATGAGTGTAAGAAGCCAATTTGGATGTCATGGATGTGAGAATCAGTGAAAACTTTAATCTTATTGTTAAAAATAATTCAGTTATGGTACTCTTCACATTTTTTTTTAAACAATAAAATAAGAAGTTTCCACTGATTTTTTCACATCCATGGCTTCCAAATTGGCTTTTTACACTCATCATCAATCTTATAGTATGACCTAGAGCGATAGAAGTTGTTTCCTATACAACAACAAGTCACGTGTCCATACACTATGATTGTCTCTAATTGGCTTCAAGGCTATTTCATCAAATCGGCTGCTTAACTTGCCACCCTTGGCATCTTTTTTCCATTTTTTCTTCATCAATTCTCAAACATTTACCCCTATCATTCTTTTAATTGTTTCCATCATCACCATCCAAAGGTGTTTCAGAAGTGCTTGACAAGGTATAATACATGTACTTGATTTGATAATATTACAAACTAGTAAAATACAATATAGAAACTTAACACCATTAACCAAGCATTAACTATAAGAACTGACTCGAATATCCAGTCCACAAGCCAAGTGAAAAACCTCATCATCCCTGGCATTGCTATCTTCTTTTTCATTCATTTCCTCCATTTGACCAACATTTTCGTCAAATTCTCCATCATAATGAATCCAAACCTGTAAATGAAATTATTTAATTGTCTTCATCATACTTTGAACTCATCATTAAAAGCTAAACATAACCAACAGTTTCAGTGCAACAACAACGACAAGAGACAAGGAAAAGCTCATGGACAGGTGCACACCATGAAGTGAACTAGCTTTAGAATTCAAGTAGATGGTATGATTCCCATCACTCGATCTTTAGCATGTGTCTAGTTCGATACCAGGAAGACGCATTCTCTCATTTCTGTGTCATTCATGAACACTTTGGGACTGAAACTTGAGGAACTTGACCAACCTATATTCTTGCACTCAGCTACGGGTTATGTACAGGTAGTGTATGTTTATGGATCGTGTAGGATCACGATCGGGGGTGAACAACTAGAAGTTAATTTAGCAATTCTACCCATGAATTTGTATGATGTGATACTCGGTATGGAAGGTTATGTTGATCACTCGATCAGGATTAGTAATAATCTATCAGTGGAATACTAGTTTAATATTAGCGCACTAGTTGTTGAAGTCTTGTGTTGGTCAATGATGAAACATTTCTTACTTTTCTTCTATGTTGGTCTGATAAGATGAGACACAATCAACATGATAGAATTCAGCTATCCCAGTAGTCGATGAATTTCCCGACGTGTTTCTCGATGAGTTACCAGGTTTACCACCCGTTCAGGAGATAGATTTTTTGCATCGATCTAGTTTCGAGCAAGACACCAATTTCTATTGCTCCTTAGAGGATGGATCTAGTGGAATTGACAGAGTTTGGAAACATTTGCAAGAATTGGCAAGCAAGAGTTACATTCAGAATGGTACATCATTGTGAGGTGCATAGGTTTTGTTTGCGACGGAACACAATGGATCACTTCGTTTGTGTATTGATTACCGGCAATTGAATAGTATCACAATAAAGAACAATTATCCTCTTTCGAGGATTGATATTAAGTTGTTCAATCAGTGGGGAGGTTCTCGTTTCTTTCCAAAAATTGATATGAGATCTAGTTATCATCAAGTTATCCAGTCAAGATTTTCGTTTCTACTTTTTTACTTCTTTTTTTTTTTTTCTATCTCTTTGGTAATTTTCTTCTTCTTTTTTCTTTTAATATATAATGGTACGTAGCTTAGGAATCCTTTTATTCTTCTTGCTACCTATTCATTCAAGATAATTATTTTAAAATAGATAGAAACTCCAACTATGAAGAAAAAATAGAGCTTGATTTACCTTATAAATTTAACACCATAGATTTTAGATAATAATTAGACTAGTACTAAAGCACTTGCTTTGTTTTGTTTAGGAATACATATAGGACCTTTTTAGCTGTATACAATGTTTAAGAGTTCAAATCTATTATCTCCATTTTACTGTCTCCTCACCCAAATCTTGATAACTTTACTGTCTCCTCACCCAAATCTTGATAACTCATCCAACTCTACATATGATTAGCTCTGCAGTAGATAGTGTTAAGGTACAAAAGAGGGAGGAAAAAAGTGTATCAACTCTCAATAAACATAATCCAAATAAGAAATGGAGGAGTTTTAACCAAACAACTCCATCCTCCCACCACCACCACCACGACTTCTAAACCACGCAACCGTCATGAGTATTCCATTGTCCCTCATCGGCCTTGCTCAATCCATCATCGTCGTTAAGGCACGCAACTATGACAATCATCAGTTCCTAGAAGGAAAAGGTAAGTTGTGCAATCCCGCATCGTTTGATAATAGATTTATGTGATTGTTCATAAGTAAGTAGACCACCTCCTAATAGTATGAAGCCTTTTGGGGTGAGCCTAATAGCAAAACTATGCGGGCACAAGGTTTAAAACGGACAATATCATACCAAAAGAGAGGCACATGTCATTACAAATGGTATCAGAACCTATACCCAACTGGAAGTGTGGTCAACGAGGATGTTGGGCTTCAAAAAAAGTGGTAATTATGACAGTCATCAGTCCTTAAAAGGCAAATGGTAAGTTGTGTAATCCCACATTGCTTTGGAATTGATAAATATAATGATTCATAAGTAAATAAATCACCTCCAAATGATATGAGGTATTTTGGGATGAGCCCAAAAACAAAAATGTGCGGGCACAAGGCTCAAATTGAATAATATCATACTAAAGGGAGGCACAAGTCGTTGCAGCAATTGGCTCAACTGCACTGTAGTGTTGGACCCAACCTCATGGTGCTTCAGCATCATGGTTGGCCACTGCTTGAAGATCGGCTCACGGACATTGACAATGCCTTCTTGAAGATTGGGTAATTAAATCTCACTCATCACAACAGGCAAAAAACTCTCCACTTATATTTTTCTATTTACAAATGGTAGGCCTGTTTTGTGCTCCTCCGTGAATTTTCACATTGCAATAGAAATTTATAATCTAAAGTTTTGAATTGATGAGTTGCTCTCTTTGTTTTAGTTTTAGTTTTTTGTTTCGGTGTCTTTTTTTTTTATTTTTTTTTTTCGGACTGAATAAAGAGCTTTATTTTGCTCTTGTAATGTCTGAAAAAATTCCAGACTTTACTCTTAGTTAGAAAGAGTTCAAGTCTCGAATTTTTTTGGTAATCTCATGTACTGATGAAAAATGAATTTTGTGGTAATGAATCCCAAATTTCATTATTTCCAAAATTTTATGTCAATAATAGCACAGACAGTGCAATTTAATACTGCAATAATTTTACCGAGTTGAGTTACGTTCAAGAAACTTTCATTACTAAAGTAAACATGACATGCTTTCATTTATATTATTATTGGACATCAAGTTCATGAAATTGTACAATAAAATCCATAAAGTACATGGTATCAGTGAAATACTATACCGAGTGCTAGATTAGCATACCGTATAGAAAATGTATGTTAATTAGTACTAAATGTATGAATAGTATGAACAAGTTCAAAAAGTTTATGACTAAGTACAAAAATTACCAAGACAACAAACAATAGAAAACCCTAGCCTAAACAATATAATTTTAGGACCGGTGAATTTAGTATAATACCACAGAAATTAGGTTTTTGACGCAATCAGGTCATAATTTGATCCAATTTGAGGTTTAGAACCATACATAAGTAATTTGAGTCCATTCTGTCACTGCTTGGAAAATTTTCATGGATTGTGTATTTTTGTCTCGAATTGCAATTTCAAGTAGTCAAATATTATATTATGAACAAATAAGAAGTCAAGAGTATAATGAGCTCTATGAAACTGCTAATAAATAAAATTATCCGTTGTTTGAAAATTAGAACAAAATGGAAATTTCCTGTACCGAGTAGCATCTTAGCTTGTACTGCAATCTCAACAATCAGTTAGTGTTTTATGATCAAACAATTACCAATTACAGTTATGGACCATATGGAACAGTTAATGTATGAATATATCAATTGTTTGTGGATTAGAGCAAAATGGATATTTTATACTGTCTAAAAATATTATGGAAAATATTTTCAGATAAAGTTTGGACCGTAGAAGAAGCATTGGGATGCATTTTCAGTGCTTTAACAGCAGCCAACCCACAGTTTTCAGAAGGCCAACAAGCCAAGAAACATCTTTCCTTGAATCTAGGAAGAGGTGTCAAAATTTTATGGTTAAATATGTTAGGTGATGTCATGAACAGTTCTTAGAATGACAAGCATTTGTGGCACAATTTTCAGCCGTTCTTCAGCAGGGAAATCGGAAATTTTTAAGATCATTTGGGCCTTGATTTCTTAGCAAAATAACACACAAAGTTAGAGCTTAAGTGAGGCAGAAAAATTAAGCAACCTTTAGTGGAGGCTATATATAGAATCAAGGTTTCATTAGGTCACACTTTTCATTTTTTTCACCTTCCTTTCTCAGCCAAAAGACAGCCATCTCTTCTCCATTTCTCCCTCACTTTTCAAGCCTCCAAGCCTTAATAAATCATCAAGGTTTTTCAAAGGTATTATCTTAAACCACTTCCTTAAGCTTTCCAAGAATATTTGCTAGAACAAGCGTAAAGGAATTTGTTATTGGGTTGTAATAAGTTTTATATTTTGGTTATTTCAATTTTTTATGTTGAATGGCTCTAGATCTAAGGGGTGATTATGTTTATGTTGATTTATGGTTATGGTTTATGCTCTAGAACATGGTTTAGAAGTTGTTTTTAGCTAAAATATGATTTTTTTTTTTAAAACTGTCATTTAAATCAGTCACCGACATCAGCCTAAACGACATAGTAAGTGACCTTTTTAGACTTGGCAATCTTCAAAGAACGTTTAGATCTACTTGGGATCTAAAAGTTTAATGATACTACTTTGTCTAAAAACGCCTCTAAGACCATGTTTCAGGCCTATGTTTAAAACTAGGTAGAAGCAGTTTTTATACTGCCCAGCCACGGATTTTCATCAACATGAGTACCTTAGAAGCCGAATTGGGTTCTTACAAACCGTGAAAATTTTAGATCTCTTCGAGGCCTAAACATTTAATGAAGATGACTTTGTCTACAAAATGTCTGTAAGATATAGTTTTTATACTGCCCAGACACGGACTTGCAAAACAACAACATAAAGTTGGATTTTGGCATGATGCCAAACATGAAAGTTGCAGATCTCATCGATATCTAAAAGTTTTACGCACAACGAAATGAGAAATAACGACACTATGATACAGTTTTACATGATTGTCAGAAGTGCTCAAGGAGTGATTTTTCACTGCAACTATTAGACATACGTCTCACAATTTTGAAAACTATTAAAAAATGATAGTGTTAGAGATTAGAAGCACTTTTTAAATTAAATATAGAATATTTAGATCTTGAAAGACATGCAAGTTTTGTGAAGAAAGTTGTTTTTACAAAAATATCGCTAACACAAGTTGTTTTCCGATAAGATTTTAAAATGACCGAAACAATTCCGCAATTACGAAAATCATTCTTATATGGAACACAATATTTGTAGAATACTCAAATTTGTATTAGTTGACTTAAAGAATTTTCTCAAATGATGTCTTTATTGAATAATTTTGTCATGAAAATCTTTAAAAATGGGTTTAAATTGTAATATTACCCGCATAAGTTAACATTTAGCCTTTGGGCAACTAAAATGATACAATCCTCATTATGGGATGTATGGTTTCTATAAATTAATAATATGATAAATAAGATTTTTCTTGATAGAAGAATTTATCCGTCCGAAGACTAAACTTAGAGCTAGATATCAGCTCCAAAGTCTTAAGAAGGGTTATAGAACAAGTAGTAAGAGATTTTCATATAGTTTGGTGGACCTAGAGGCCCAATAACACTAGATTTTGATAATTAAGTATTAGACCAATCAAGTTAAATAATTTGAGATATAACTAATTAAATTTATATAGTATAAATCTAATTAGTTAAACTAAACACTTCTATACGTTATTGGTAATCAAACATGATGTGGACCTGTTAAAGCACTAGATGTACAAGATAAACAAAACACTATAGCATCAATTAGGTAAGTACAAATCTCGCCTACAGTATGAAAACTACGGTTTTCAATCTTAAATGTTTTTATAAAATGTACTCCATGATTAATGTGATGTCTGATTGAACAATTTTATTGGATGCCCGTTTTGAATGGCTTTATTCAATGCAACTTTTGAATTATTTTAATAATGACATGTTTTAAGAAATACAAGTCTTTAAACCATGTTTTATGAAGATATGTTACACGATGATACACCCAAGTTCTATGTTTAAGATTTATGCTGAAGTATGACATGTTGCATACTTTCATGCTTGATGCCATGACTTGCATGTTTTAAAGCTATTATGATACATGTCTCAGTTTTATAGCTTTGAAATTTTTTGTTGAAGTATGACTTATCGCATACTCACCATAAAATAATTAACAAAACTAAGACAAGACAAGTAAAAAGTGTCATACCAACCTTCCACGCGGAGAGGATCAGTTCAGTTAATTTCAATTGATCTAGAGCAAGTCCAGTCTATGATCTCGGTGTTGTTGGGGACCTTACAAACCCTCACAACCCGATGATCGCGCGCATCCGGTACGTACACCAGGGCCCATAGATAAGATAAGATAAGAAAATCCATAATCAATAATAATGGATAATTCACAATTAAGCATAACGTATCATGCATGTATTGTGCCATGTTTTTAATTATTTTGCAAGGATATGTTTGTACTTGCTGAGCGAAAGCTCATTAAAAAATGTTCATACTATAGACAAGAAACTCACAGTGTAACTTATGGACTATACGGACTGCGAAGCAGATGTGAAGAACGGGATGAGATACCATTAAGCAGAATTTCCACAAATATTTTGAGTATTAAATTATACTAAATAGTAATGTTTAAAAATGCAAATATGTTCAAGGTACTTATTAATAAGCAATTATTCAGTAATAACCAATAAGTTTGTTTGTTAAAATGTTAGACTTGTTTTGTTAATCACCATGATATGCACATATTAATTACATATCATGTAAGAATTATGTATAAAAAATAATAAAAAAATCTTTTGCAATTTTGAAATATTAAAGCTAAGTAAGTAAGTAGAGTCGTTACAAATCTGAAGGTCATTCAAAAGTCCCTATAACATTGATTAGAATTAGAAAAGGAAAGGGGAGAATAGCCTATGTAATATTGGTCAGAATTAGACTAAAGGGCAAAAAAGACGAGGAGGAGAATGAAAAGATATTGAAAATACTAGTAATTAGTGCCTGACATTAACAAAAGAAAGGGAAAAAAATTGGTGAAAAAAACGTCTGTTAAACTTTGTTAAGAATAGCTGATGTATCAAGTTCAATGAGGTGTCAAGAATTGAGTGGGAAGACAGCAAAGGGGACAACCAAACGGGTACAGCAGATCCGGACTCGATATTTAGTGAAAGGTAATAAGTTGCTGTTCCATCTTCCGGATAGCTACCTGGGAAAGGCATGTCAAAAGCATGCCCAGAAAAATCATAACCAGCATTCCGATACCCGTTTTTAGAAACCGAACTCTATAATCAAAATATTTTATGTCGAAACTTGGGAGGAAAGTAGACTGGTTTTTTCCATTTTACAGAGGAAAAATTTAAAAGCTTTTGGAAAGTAAAAGTAAAAACGGAGGGGCTAGCTGGAGATGAAAAATTCGTATCCCTTAACATCACTGTCTTTGATAGAAATCAATTTAGCCAAGGTGAAGTTTTTCTCCAAAGACAAAAATAAAAAAGGAAATTACAAAACCAGATTTTTATTGCTTGAATGCCAATTTCTCTACTATTTTTTTTTTTTTATACAAGAATTATACGATAATTCTTAAATTTGCATGCAGCCTAAATATATTATAAATTCATTTTACAAATATTTTGATCTTTGATGGTAAATATGTACCGATCTTTTTCTGTTTAGTTTTTTCCTACCGGATTTTGACTATAAGATTTTTAACAAAACAAATTTGAAACCTACCTTTGAGGAGAGAGTTCCAGCTCAATCCTCAGAAAACTTCTTCAAGCTAATTGTAGCCTTTTGTTCCTCTTTAGGCAGCTTTCAGCTTTGTTTGTTTTTCAAACAACCCAACACCCCCCTCACCCCTTCTCACTTTTAGACATTTTTGTATTATTTTCATTTCTTACTTCAAATAAGAAAATATAATAGGGCTAGTTTAGTAATTGTTGATATCTCTTTTTGTACAAGGCCTTCTTCTAAGAGCCCAAGCCCAATACTTGTATCATGTGGTGCAAGTGGGCCCATTTTGTGTACTCAAGCCACGCTCGAGGCTCGAGAAACCACGTGGGTCATGATTTGGTGGGTCATCAAATAGACCAATTTATTCTTATCAAATTTAGGTTTTTATCCCACTTGGGAGTTCTCATATTGGGTTCTTAAGATAAATGGGTGATGAAAAAATAATCAAGAAAACCCATTCTCTTACCTTAGGTAGACAAAAGTATATACATTCATCATAAGTGATAGCCCAAAAAGCCCATTTTTTCTCTATTGTGGCTCAAAAGACTCAAAAGGTTGGTTCTAGAAGCTTCCTACAACTATGTCAACCATTCCAATAGCCAATACATTATTTGACCAGTCTCCACAATAGTCCATACTTTGACTCCGGAGACCAAATGTTTCTCTATATTTGCTCTGGCTGCTTGCTTTGGACCAGTCCTTGGCAAGCCACCCACTCTAGAGACAAAAAAGCTACCTGTAGAAGCTTATAGGCTTCTGAAAAGCATTGTAACTTTGACCACCTAGTTATCATCACTTTGCAGTTTTAGTATTCCGTGAAGTCTAAACACATAGCCGTCATTGCTTTGGCACTAGAAATAGGATGGAGTGTGTCAGAGGCGCTCCAAAGCCCAGAGTTTCTCTATCCAAAGCAACCTCGAAAATGACTTAAGAGATTTCTCCTATAAATAGCTCGCCCTTCACTAGAGCAAGACACTACACAACCACTTATCCAGACCCCAACACCAACCCACACCACAACACAATCTTTTCACCTCAAACACAGCTCTCTCTCTCTCTCTCTCTCTCTTCATCAGAAAACCATCGAGAAGCTAATCCCTAGAGTTAGAAACTCCATATATTTATCAAGCTCCTCATTTCTAAAACATTTCTAGAAACCACCAAAGTTTGTCTCTAGAGGCAACTCGTGTTCGTCTCCGGAGCGATCTTGAGCCACACCAAAAAACACTCTACAGACAGCAGCCCACTGGCTTACCTTATCCAAATCTCCATCAACTACTCAATTACTCCTTCCACCTTTCTTTGATCTCACCAGTTTCTTTTAATCAATTCTCTTGTGCTTTATTGCAGATTCTCTTGTTGATTTGGCAATGGAGGATGTCTTAGGAGCCATCCTTCTTTGATTTCCTTCAAGTCTAATCGGACCCAAATGATGATGGAGGCCCTACCCTAGTCTTTTGTCCAACTCCATTCAATGTCTCCGGCCATGCCGGAGCCATCACTAGCTAGCCAAAGATTGCCACGTCGACACCGCGACACGTCATCCTCTAGATTTACTGGGCCCCATCAATAGTAATGTTTTTGGAGATTCTAAAAGTCCTTTATACAAACTATGAGGCAAATATTGTGTTCGGTAAAAGTACTCATAAGTCATTTGCATGAATACTAATGCATTTTAATAGTTATTTAGAGAAGTTAGGATTTCTAACTTTTGTATCTGGCTTGTCTCCTCCTTTTGCTAGAAGTAAAAATAAAAATTCTATCAAAAGCACAACAACCCAAACTCACCCATAATAGTAGAGTAATGCTTATCTAAAAGAGATATCTTGATATATCTATTGATTTTTTTTACTATATTACTTTCTTTAAAAAAAATAATTTGAACTTTAAAGTTGGGGTTTTTTTTTTTTTTTTTTTTGTTTTTTAAAATATATTCGATCACAACTCACAAGAATATATGAGGAATGCCTATTGAATGTATTGTTTAATATCTATGACAAGTGCTTATTAATAGTATTACTTTACATCTACGTATAGATTATTATAAGTAAATAAACAAAGCATAGGAAAAACAATGCTCCACTTGTAGCGAGTTTCTTTCTCATTCCACACAATCCCCCCCACCCCCCAACCACACACACAAAGTGTCGAGATGCCATCCCATTTTGATATTTACTTTGTTCAAATTTTTGATAAATTATAGCTTGTTTAATTTTGGGACCTTCCTTTTGAAATTTCCTTTTAACAAAGTTTAGAAGCCCATGAACTTTTAAAACAAGAACACTACTAGAAGATAACATATGTACTGGGTCAACATAAGTGTATGGACCACGCTTATTTTCCAAAAGCTTAAAAGCGTGCCAATGATACATGCAAACTCTTTTTCCATAGTGTCACGAGACATATTTGTCAACGATATGGCCAATACTGTACTGACTATTGATATTTGTAACATTGTTAAATGGGTTAACCTATTTATTATCGGCAAAGAAAAAAAAAAAGTCCACTTGTCTAGTGACTATATCACACGATGAATATAAACAGTGGTGAAGCTGCATTGGGCCTAGGGCAGCTGCTCCCGTGGCCCAATGGGCTCCTTTAGTTTACTACTCTTATTATATTAATTTTTTTACTTAGGGCTCTAATTTGTCTCCTGAAATTTTAAAATTACAAAATTTATTAAGATTTTTTTAATAAATTTCACTTATATCTTAACATTTGATTTATAATACACATTATTTCACACTTAAATTCTCAATAAACAAAAAATTTAATTACACTATAAACTTGAATAGTTTTTTAATTTAAAATTTAGTTTAAATCACATCTCGCGTGAAAAAAATTTTCTGACTCTACTACTGAATATACTCACAAGTAATGTCCATAATAGATGATTAAAGTAACAGCTGTTTTAAGTTTTATAAATGTAACAATCTCATAATATTTGACGTTAAACATGACTTGATTGCAAATATGTCATGACAGTTAAAATTGTTTTGAATTAATTCAAAGCCGACGAATGATTTTGACATTTTACGATAGTTTTAAACATCCATGAATCATGTGCACGTGTAGAATGTCGAACACTCACATGACTTTTAACGTTTAAGCGTACCAGATTACTTTTTTGGCTACACCAAGCAACATCACAAGGCAGTTGATACCAACTCCTCATCTTGTTTGTAGGTTTAATTTAATTGATTTATCAATCCTTTAAATATCTACCAATAAAAAAAAATGATAACTCGCATACCATGTAAATCGGTATTCAGATGTTGAGATTAAAATTGGTGTTCCTAAATTTTTCTTACAAATAACGCCAAAGTTAACGAGAAGGGCTTTATTTATTTCAAAGTGTATTACATATATAGATGATTTTCATTAGTACATGGGACAAAGAGTTTAAAGGTAGCATCATCATGAGCTACTCCTGAAAATGAAAACAAAGAAAATGTTTCCACCACAAGCTAGCCGTTCTTTATTCAGCTTTATAAACTAAGTTCTCTTAGTAAACTTCAGACCCTGCAATTCAGTAATTAAAGATTAATTAATCATTAATTAGTGTTCATTTTAAAATGTAATCTGAGTGATCATCAGCCAGAGAGATAAGAAATTTATTTAAGGCTATATATGAGTAGCTTACAGAGTATACTGGATGTTGATTTTGCCCGCGTTAGGATCAGCAATCTGAGAAAAAGCCTCCTGCGATAGATCAATGGTGGCTTGGCAGCCGGGCGGGGGGCAATAGTCGACAATTTTGACCACCACGCTTCCGCCTCTGCATGGTTGTGGCACGCCAAGGTTAGTGCCCCCAGTGCATGTAACGCTGTACATTCTTCCACACGCAGCCCTATTGTCCCATATAGCATCACTTGCTGCCGCTATCATCACTCCATTGTCTTGGTATCCATAGCACGAAGAGGCTGTATAACGCACATTGTAAGATGCAAGGATTTAAGGGAATTGTAATACCCTATAAATTAATATTGTGATCATGGATGCGGAAAGTACCTAATGACACAGATTTAAAGACCATTATACCAACACGACACAAAAAAACAACATTAGACCAATATGACACAAAATTAAACTAAAGTAAACTATAGTTTGTGTCATGTTGGTCAAGATAGGAGAATTTATGTCATGTTGGTCAATAGATAAAAAACATATAAAGTTATTTGGCTAATATTCTCGTAAAAGAATTGGTTATAGTGGCCGTGCATAACTATAATGCTGAGCAATATGCACTTAAAAAAAAAAAAAAAAAAAAACTTTTTTGTCACAGCATTTTCCTATAACATTTTTTTGCCAGAACGTTTTTGTGTGACTAATTAAAATCCTTTTTAGCCATAACCTTTTGACTAATATGCACTTAGTCACAAAATTGTTTTGTGATTAAAATTTTTAGCCATAACGTTTTGTCACGGTGTAACTAAAACTTTTTGTCGCTACAAAAAATCCTGTGACTAAAAGTTTTAGTCACAACAAATTTATTACTAGTTGCATAGTTACATGATTATGACTAAAAGTGACATTAAGCTGTAGAAAAAAATGTTCCTCTTGAAGACCAAGTACTGCTTGTCTTTGTTGACGGTGTACACTACTTTACTGAAAACAATAGTACGCTACACACCTTCGACATTGGGAAAGCAAGGGTGGAAGACTACTTGACATAGCCTTCAGAGAAGAATCAAGTCAGCGAAGCTGATGAATTAAACAAAAGCCACTGCGAATCGGTATGGATGAGTATTATCAAAACAAGAATCCTTTCCAATAAATTGGATTACGCTATCGCGACCCAAAGAGAAAAAACCTCTAAAGGGGAAATTGGGAGGCCAGTTCTCCACCTGCAACCCTCACTTGGAAAAGAAATATCTTTTCGTACAGCAGTCGAAGGTAGGGGTACAGGTGCTGGAAGGCAATGGCATTAGTCCCGATCAAAAGGAGACACAAGCAAAGGCAGATCCCATTAGAAAATAATAATCCGGGAATCCCTTCCTATTTGAGAGACAATAGTGAATAAATTGTGATTAAAAGTGTTAAAATAATATTGTGACTAAAAGTTTATTTTTCTGTAATGACATCTAAACCCTGGTGTGAACAAACCAAAACTAGTTCAACCATTTATATTTTTCTTCCATCAATTTAACCTTTTAGGTCAAAATTTTGTCTTTTCTTTTTTTCTTTTAATATAACGGCACATAGCTAAGGAATCCTTTGATTCTTCTTGCTACCTACTCAGTCAAAAAAAGGGTAGAAAAATCGGCAGAAACTCTAATTACAAGGAAAAATAAAAGCTTCGTTTGCCTGATAAATTTAACACCATAGAGTTTTATATTGAACAAATATATAAGCTCTTTTAAGGGCACTTTTGATAAATTGCACAAAATCCAAAGCTTGGTTTAATTTCTGTCACATAGGAAAAAGCACTTAGCAAGAAATGCCATAAAGGACATCATAAATATTTATTTATCTATTGATTTTAAATATCAATTAGTTGGTATCCATCTGAGTTACCAAATGGTAACTAGTTGGTTACTGACTGCTAATAGGTTTTCAATCGGTAAGCACTGCCATTGGCGGATAACCTGTTAGTTACTGACCTCTCTGGTAGATTTCCTCTCCATAATTGCCGTTACTGGCAGGTAACCAATTGGTTAGGGACTCCCATCGGTGTTTCCTATTGCCAACCACCACCGCTGACGAGTAACCGGTTGATTATTGACCGGTAAGCACCACCGTCAACAAGTAACCAATTGGTAACCGACTGTCAGCAAGTGGCTAGTTAGTTACCTATTGATTACCGACTAGTAACTTCTGATTCCGTCAGATTTTGCATGTTTCATCATCGGATTATGTATATATAAAAGAAATAATCAAATTTTATTGTAGACACTAAAAAATTCAACAAAAAATTATCAAAATTCCGCAAAAACACAGAATGCACAAACCACAAGAAAATAAACGATCCACAATCCAATAAGCAAATTTTTTCCAAATCCACCAAATCTGAAAAAACGACCGAATCCAATAACCAAAACCAAAACTTTTCGCAAAAATAAATAAATATATATATATATATATCAGCAGAAGACCGGCAGAAAGGAGATGGGCGGTGACAAGCAAAAATGACAATTTTATTTTTTGCTAAAAAAAAAAATTTGGTGGTGGCCCTGTGATTTCTCGATTTTTAAGTTTGGCCACTGTGATCTACATGAGAATTCTCTGTCGTGGCCGCGAGGAGGAGATCCTTCGTTAGTCGGGGGATTAGCCTCCCTGTCGCTGGAGAACTTCCCTGTCATAGCCACGAGGAGGAGATCCGATAAGATCTCCTCCCCACGCCGGGAAATCAGCCCCATCGTGGCTCTGGACAGCAGATCTCCGCCATCGTGACCGGGAGGAGGAACTCACGTGGCAAAACTTGCCAGCCGGCATGGGAATGGGGAGAACGAGGAGAGAGAGGAAATACTTGCGCTGATCTTCTCCACCATCACCGATCTACTCCGGTTCAATCTCCACCATCGGAGACCACAAAAATCAGTAGCCTAATTTGCCCCACTTTTTATTTTTTATTTTCGTTTTCAAATGTGTGTGTGTGTGTGTGTGTGTAAGCAGTACTTTTGAGTTGTATACTTACGGACATATGGAGGAGTGTAGTAAGTTGCTGTTCCATCTGCTGCGATAGCTACCTGGAAAAGGCATGTCAAGAGCATGCCCAGAAACGTCATAAATCGCATTCCCATACCCATTTTCAGAAACCAAACGCTAATATCAAAATGTTTGTGTAGAAACTTTTGGTACAAGGAATAGACTGGTTTTTCCATTTTTATAGAGGGAAAATTTAGCAGCTTTTGAAAAGTAAAAGAATAAAAATAAAAGAAAAATGGATGGGGCTGGCCGGCGTTGAAAAATTCATGTCCCTTGACATCACTATCTTTGTTAGAAATCAATTTAGCCAAAGTGTAAGGAAGTTTCTTCAAATACAAAAATGATAAAGGAAATTACAAAACTAGATTTTTACTGCTCGAATGTGCTCGCATATGCCAATTTCTATCCTATTTTTATTTTTTATTTTTTCCCTATATAAAAAAGTCGATAATCTTTAATTTGCTTGCAGCAATATACAATAAATGCGCTTTTCAGTTAATTAACTTTCGATCTAATAACCGAATTTTTTAATGAAATGTTTTAGTGAATTGATTATAAAATTTATCAAAATCTTTATGTAATAAAGTTGATGTTACCTTAATAATCTAAGCTTTTGAAATGAAAATATTTGAATGTGTGTAGCAATTTAATAATATGTCGCATAATATAAAGTCATAATATTATTATTTAAAATACAAATAAAGCGACTTAATAGTATACGGTATGGTAAGAATAAGAATATGCTTCAAATTTATGCCACATAATATAATATAAGGTCCCATAACTTTTGTTTGAAAAGTAAAAGGAAAAGTGACCAATTGACATAAATCATGGTATGCCAAGTCACAACAACCCAGGACCTGAATAGAGTAACAAGTGAGAATTAACAGTCTAAGTTTAAAACAGATAAGAAGAACACCGGTTGCTAAAATGCAATACAAGAATTTTATGACCAAGTGTCTAGAATGATGGAGAATTATACTGTTTACCCTTTTCAATAGATGAAAATTAGACAAATTATCATTATTAATATTAAAATTATAATAAATCTTATACTGACTAACTTTTTCGATATTAAAATTTGAAGGTCAAGTTTTACAGCTGAGAAAAATTGTACTGATCAATGTTTTCAGTACAAGTACTTAATGAGGAAGTTTTGAAGACGACTTAGGGTAAATACCATCACGTTGAAAAAATAGATCAAGAATTTAGGGAAGATTTTTTCTGCCAAGACAAATATCTAGAAAGTTCCCTATTTAAATTAACTTAAAGAAAATAGTACAGGAATCAAGGGCCAGGATTAAACTAAACTTTTGGCCTCGTTTCCCCCTTTGTGTGTGTCATCTCCCAAGTCAAAGATGCAAAAGAATTTAACAAAGTTTATGATGGTTAATTTAACAAAATTTCTTATGGAAGATAATCTACCATGAATAGTGATAATCTAATTTATCCATCTTGACCTTGACTCCGTCTTTGATCATGATTTAAATTATGGTTAATTTAGTATAAGAATAATTAAGTCTTCAAGAAGTATCAAGACCGTATTACTGAATTAATCAAGCACCATTAATTTTGATCAATAAATAATCATCATTCACCATAACATTTAATCCTTAATATTTTTAACCACAAGAAAAATCTCTTTGCAACTTTCCCTCACTTTCCCCGACTTTTGCACCACCCAAAATTTTTTTTGGTCTTATCTCTGCACCTTATGCGTCCCCCCTAAGGTCCTAGGCTAGGGAAGTTTTTAAGTAAATCATAGTTAAGAGATAACAACTTACTATTTGATATACGTCTTAATCAACTTGTCCCTTTGAGTTAGGTTTGAATTTGTATTAGACTTAGTTAAGCTTCATTAAGCTTGGTTGGTGACACTAAATGTGTCAAGATCATGATTAACCAGTTAACTATATGAAAAATTCTTACATTTTCCCACATTTACCACATGTTTTTACCATTAGTCATTCTCCAACAAAAGAAAAATTCTCTGTTTTTCCCAAACTTTCTTACATTTTCCCACCACCAAAACGCCCCCTTAATCTCCAAAACTCAAATAATTTCTTCAAACTTCCTCAAAAAAATCGATCTCCAAGGAGTGAAAAGCATGGATCCAGTCTTAGATGATTTTTAGTTAGTGTTTCTAGCTGACACAGCATGATTTTATCTTCTTAATACCCACGGTTTTTACAAGTCTAGAAACCAAGAAATACCCACATCAGGGTAAAATTCTAAACTCAGTGTTTTTGTATATAAAACGTGTTTGAAATAATTTTTTGGCCTGATGATTTGGCTGTGTTTTGGTTATAATGGATTCTATGGTTATGAGGGTTATGCTGATTAAGTTTATGTGTATGGTCTAGATTTGATTAGGTCATGGTTAGTGTGAAAAGGATTTAGAATCATGATTTTGTTTCTTAAAAAAAATTGCATTAAAACGTGTTTTTACCAGTTAAAAACCACTGAGGAAAATTTGGAAGAATTTATGGAACAAGTGTTATGTGTTATGGTGTTTAAGAGCGTTACAAGTTTTCATGGTCACAAAATATTGATTTCAAAATTATGATTTTATCATTTTTAAAATAACTGTCAAAATTAATTTACGAAACGTTGATTTATGAGTTTTTTTTTTTAATGAAAAACGGAGCTTTTATGGGCAAGACTAGATTTTTCATTGAACCTGAAATTTTAGATAACGAAAAAGAATATTTTTCATGAACAAAATTTTGTCAAAGTTCTTACGGTTTGAAAAATACCGATTTTTTCATGTTGAAAAAAACCTATAACAAAACAGCCCTAGTGGGCCTGGACACTGCAGCGCCTGGCCTTTATACTGCTAGGAGCTGTTCAGTGCCCAGGGCATGACGACACTTGCTGCAGGACACCTCGGCGCTGACTGAACCAAGTAACTGGTGCTGCAGCGCCAGTGAATCACGGCTTTCTTATGTCTACAAAATAAGAATTTTAATTATGGAGTACCAAAATAAGAAATTTGACATAAAGACTAGAAAAATGGGTTTAGATCCTCTAACCTAATTTTACTTGATTCAATTAGAAATTATTTTAAGATCTAAGAACATCGCATCTTGATAATCATACTCAGCAAGGAATTAATGTAGACCAAGTTTCAATTTCCATTACAAATAAGGAATTTGGATATGATTATATCCACAAAAAAAAAAGTATTAACTTAATACTCGTTTCCAATATACTTTCAGGTAGCAAAAATAGACCCTGAATTAGTTTAAAATTTGATGAATTTTGTACACAAGGTAAGTTCAAATATTCTCTGTCTTGAAATCTGACTCTGTCCTTGACCTCAAAATCCAACCTTGACCCCCATCCCAAAATCTGACCCAGACCCCAGTCCAAAAAACCCTCCTCGACTAATGTCCTCAACCTAGACTCCGATTTCCACCTCGAAACCCAACTAGTTCCCTATCCAGAAACTCAAGCCCCCCGAATTCCGATCCCAACCCCCCCGTCCTAGAACCCGATCCCTACCTCGTCCAAAATTCCGATCCCAGAAACATGGAAAAGGCATGTCAAGAGCATGCCCAGAAACGTCATAAATCGCATTCCCATACCCATTTTCAGAAACCAAACGCTAATATCAAAATGTTTGTGTGGAAACTTGTGGTACAAGGAATAGACTGGTTTTTCCATTTTTATAGAGGGAAAATTTAGCAGCTTTTCAAAAGTAAAAGAATAAAAATAAAAGAAAAATGGATGGGGCTGGCCGGCGTTGAAAAATCCGTTTCCCTTGACATCACTATCTTTGTTAGAAATAGATTTAGCCAAAGTGAAAGGAAGTTTCTTCAAATACAAAAAAGATAGATCTTAATTAAGGCTGTGGCCCAAGCTACCTCTATAACGGCCCGTCTAGCACAGGCCGTTACCATACATACATTTCGTACTTATGTTCTTAACTTAAACAGCGGAATTTTTTTTTTATATTGCGTACTCGCACACTTTCGTAATTATATACATAAGCATAATAGATATTTAATAAAGTTGTTTGGGTTTAAATAATAAACAAAAATAAAACGCATCAAAATAACAATACGTATGGCGGCTTGATTCCCACATTTCACGGTCCGCCAGGCCATGCCCCTCCATCTTGTATCAACAGTTGCTAGCAGGTTGTTTACCTACAGCATAGACGTAAGACAGTGAGCTTTCGCTCAGCAAGTACAACTATCCTATACCGCGACACAACTAAGCATAACATATATAAACAACACATCCTAGCATAACATACTTAACATAGACCATAACATATCGTAACTTATCTTAGCATATGCATGAGCCATTTATGCTTCATTATGCTTTCTTATTCATTCATATCTTTCTTATCTTAACTTATCTTATCTTATCTTATGGGCCCCATAATATAAGAGTTCGTACCGGACGCGCAACTATGAATTGGTTGGGGCGGCCAGTCCTTTTCCAACTCAATCCATAGTCCAACCCGACCTAATTGCGGGTCGATACGACACAGGAAAACTTGCTTGCCATCATAACTTTCATTGTTTCATACTTGATCTTATTCTTGTTAATTGGTGAACATGGATCGTGATGTATCACACAATTAATTCATAATCTTATCTTTAGCATATCATAACCTTAACATGTTTCTAACATACTACCTAACATATCGCATAGCATTTGACATTTCGTAATCCATAGCATACAATCATAGCATTTCATATTTCATAGCATATTATAGCACTTATCATATCATAGCACATAGCATAACATTTTCCATAACATTTCCTAATATATAGCATATGACTTTTTATAACACTTAGCATGTAATATTTATAACACATAGCATTTTTATCATACTTAGGCAAGTATCCACAACAAAGCCTATGCTGTAGGCGGAGTTGTACTTACCTTGTTTGTGTTCACTGTGTCCGATATTGAGCTGAATCCCGTCAGGACACTGTCTCGTACTATATTCTCTTATCCAATAAAAGTAAGGGTTAGAAATGTTGGTAATGTAACCAACACTCTTATATAACCTTAGTTATATGCCCTTACTTAATCTTACGTCATCCTACTTGGTTACATTAAGTAACCCTAGGGTTCAAATCTACCATAATCGGATTGTTTTTAACTTTAGGTTTTAAAATCCCATTTTTAGAAAAACCATATATTTTTACGTATAAAAATCCTCTGTTTGACTTGAAAATTTAAAATCATAAAATAGTATTTGTAAAAATTATTGACTGTTGGAAACTGCCTTTGGAACAGTTTTACATTGTCAATTATCAGTGTATGTGCAGAATTATTCTTTTTCTGCACTGTTTCTAGAAATCCTGTACAGGAATTCCCTATTTCCTGTACTGTTTTAGAAATCCAATTCCATTTACAAATCAAGGCCGAATTTGAGAAAGTATTCTTCACAAAAGTTTTAGCTTTCGAAAAACCCTACAACTTTTGTGTTTTGAGGAAAACCCAGTTTCGCTTGTATCCTTGTCAGTTTTCATTTGAAACTGGCTGGTCGTGTAAACTAGGTCTGTGCAGACTAGTCTGGGACTTTTATAGAAACGGAGGCCATTGAAGCCTCATTTTGAGAAACCGTTTGTGTTTTCCCCTAGGAAAAACCTTACTCTACAACTTTCATGTTTTAGGTTTTGTCCAATTCGGCCTCTAAGAGCCTCGAAATCTGTTTTTCCAGAAACTGGTCATTTTCTACCCGAATTGGCAGTTTTCGGTTTAACTTCGTTTTACGCCCTAGTTCGTGTATTCTAACCTCAACCGTTCACATCGGGAGCCTAAGAACAATCATGCAGCGTGTTTCTAATGTCCAATTTTCATCATGCAAATCAACATTAGCATCATGCATCAATCACATAAAACCCTAGCCAAGCAACAAACACTTAGCATGCAAATTTGAAACCACCAAACCAAAACCCTAATAAATCAAGCACACACCCTAAAATTCCTAACTAGGGCAGAAATTAAAAGTGAGCTTATGCTCATTACAACCCATGCTTAAATACATTTAAATTTCTCCAAATGAAATTTAAATGAAAGCTTTGGTATTTAGGAATTATACCTTACTTTGGCTCAAGAACTTGGCTTGGCCTTTCCTCCCTTTTTCCTCCTCCAACAGTCGGCCTTCTTAGGTCAGTTGGCTCCTCAAAATTCCAGCCTTCCTTGCCCTAGAATCCTGTCACCAACTTACTCAAAATTTCCGGCCACACAAGCTCCAAAACCCGGTCACCCCTTAGCTTGATTCTTCCTTGTTCTTCCTCCCCTTCAACCGGCCTCTTGGCCAAATTTGGGCACCAAAATCCTTGGAGCTCTTGATTGATGCTCAAGGTAGAAAACCAAACACTCAAAACCCTAATCTCCCTTAGTTCTAAATTTTTTTTTTCTTCCTCCTTAGTTCCCACAACCGGCCTTGGTTAGGGAAAATGGGTACCAAATTTTTTTTACACTTTTTGGCTTGCTCTCCAACAAGAAACCAACCAACACACTCTCTTTTTCCCTTGATCTTGGCTTGAATTTCTTCATTTCCGTCTCCCTCAAGTTCGGTTTTGGTGAGTAGAAAATTTGGCAAAGTTTGGTTTGAATTTTCTAATTAATTTTGATTTTGGGGTCACCTATTTATAGAGGTTTTGAACTTCTTGAAATTGCATCTTTAGTCCTTGGAGAAATCAGAAATTTCACATTGGGAGGGGGGGGGGGGGCATGTGGCCGGCCATGCATGGCTAGAACCACCAATTACTTTCCAAATTTTTTCTTAATTACATAATGATGTCATTAAACAAGAGTAAGGTGAGGTAAGCCACCTTTAAGTGTGTTTGGCTCTTTTCCTTGTTGTACAGCACATTTTTAAGTTAACACAGGTATTTCCAATACTGGATTCACTTATACACAGTATTGGTTTACTGAACTGCAGTCCAAAATTCATCTGTGTAAAAACGAATTGTATAAAAATTTTCTTATAACTTGAATCCACTTGGCCCAAGATATCCTAATTAATGTGCTTGATTTTCTATGGTAGTTTTAAATTCTAAACATATCATTTTATTCATAAAAACGGCTCTATACAGTATAATTTCTATACTGTGGATTATTTTACCGTACAGTCTTTTCTTTGACTTTTTGGGGTCAATCTTCGGCTTTTTCGTCCACCATTGACTTTCTTGTCAACCGTTGACTTCCTTGCAAAGATTTGACTCCCGTGGTCAACAGTTGACTTTTGGTCAACCGTCGACGTTTTTTGTCAAACTTTGGCCAACATAAAAAATTTCGCAATTTTACTCCTTTTTACCTAAAAGGTCATTTGCTTGACTAAGCAATCATTTTCGAGTCTTATAAAGGCATAAAAACTCACAAACATAATAAAACCCTTAACCAGGCTTTTTCCATAAATACCTTCATGGTTCGTACAATTTCTTAAATCATAAGAAATCGTAATGTTATAGAAAAACTTGGTATTACAATCTACCCCCCTTAAAAATTTTCGTCCTCGAAAATTAGAACAAACTAGGGTAGTTCTTCCTCATATCGTCTTCTAATTCCCAGGTTGCTTCTTCCACCTTGTGGTTCCGCCATAACACTTTGACTATGGGAATTGTCTTATTTCTTAGGACCTTCTCTTCTCGATCCAAAATTCGTACGGGCTTTTCCTCATAAGTCAATTCCGTTTGAACCTCCACTAGTTCTTGGCTAAGCACATGAGAAGGGTCTGACACGTATTTTTTCAGCATCGAGACGTGGAATACATTGTGTATTGACGCTAGTTCTGGCGGTAGGGCAAGCTTATAGGCTACTTTTCCGATCCTTTCGAGGATTTCAAATGGTCCTGTATACCTTGGGCTAAGCTTCCCTTTCTTGCCAAATCGCATTACTCCTTTCATTGGAGCTATTTTGATGAACACCGCATCACCGACCTGAAATTCCAAAGGCCTTCTACGCTTATCAGCATAGCTCTTCTGACGACTGAAAGCTACGTCGAGCCTTTGCTTGATCTTTTTAATATCCTCTGAAGTCTTTCGGATAAAATCCGTGGTTTGAAGCTGCTTCTGACCAACTTCTTGCCAATGAATGGGGGATCGACATTTTCTTCCATATAATGCTTCGAATGGAGCCATACCAATTGAAGCGTGATAACTGTTGTTGTACGAAAATTCGATCAATGGCAGCTTCTGATCTCAGTTTCCCTTAAAATCCAGAACACATGACCTTAACATATCCTCTAGCGTTTGGATGGTTCGTTCTGACTGGCCGTCTGTTTGGGGGTGAAATGCCGTACTGAACTTCAATCTCGACCCCATCGCATTGTGCACACTTGTCCAAAATCGAGAAGTGAAACGTCCATCACGGTCTGAGATGATCGATTTTGGCACTCCATGCAGTCTAACAATCTGGGATACGTAGACTTCAGCCAATTTTTCCACTGAATAGGTGGCTTTGATAGCGATGAAATGGGCTGATTTGGTTAGTTGGTCAACAATAACCCAAATCGTGTCATTCCCATTTGTAGTTCTGGACAGTCCCATGACAAAATCCATAGTGATTTGCTCCCATTTCCATTCAGGAAGCTCTATTTTCTGCAATTCTCCACCAGGATGTCGATGTTCGGCCTTAACTTTCTGACAAGTTAGGCACTTTGACACGTACTCCGCTATCTCATTCTTCATGTTTGGCCACCAATAGTTTTCTCGGAGGTCTTTGTACATTTTGGAAGCTCTTGGATGTACCGAATACGGCGTCTTATGTGCCTCTGACAGTATCTGATCCTTCAAAAATTCAAAGTCAGGAATGCAAATCCTTTCTTTGAAGTAGATAACACCATCAGCAGAGGTCTTAAACTCCTTTTTCTTTTCATCAAAAAGTTGTGCCTTAATCAAAAAGGGATATTTTCCTTGATGCATCCGAATGGTTTCGAGAAGATCGGACTGGAGAGTCAGAGAAGATAATTTCCCCGTCAACAGCTCCAAGTTGAACTCAGAAATTTCTCTTTGTAGTGGCTTAGGAAAAGCTTCAATAGACATCAACATGCCTACGGATTTCCGACTTAAGGCATCTGCTACCCTGTTTGCCTTTTCAGGGTGGTAAAGGATCTCACAATCATAATCCTTTACAAGCTCTAGCCATCTACGTTGTCTCATGTTGAGCTCCTTCTGAGTAAAAATATACTTAAGGCTTTGGTGGTCTGTGTAGATTTCGCATTTATTCCCATATAAGTAGTGCCTTCAGATCTTGAGTGCGAAAACTACCGCTGCAAGCTCCAGATCATGCGTAGGGTAGTTCTTTTCGTGATCCTTCAATTGTCGTGAGGCATAGGCGACCACCTTTCCATGTTGCATCAGAACCGCTCCAAGTCCCGTTTTGGAAGCATCACTGTAGATTACAAAATTTCCTGCATCCACGTCAGGAATTATCAACACTGGGGCTTTCGTCAGCTGCTTCTTGAGCTCTTGAAAATTCTCTTCACATTTCGATGTCCACTCGAAATTTCTCCCCTTTCTAGTAAGGGCAGTAAGAGGGGCTGCAATCTTGAAGAATCCCTCGACGAATCGTCGGTAAGAACCAGCCAATCCCAAGAAACTCCTGATTTCCGTAACATTTTTAGGTCTGGGCCACGAACTAACTGCCTCCACCTTAGCAGGATCCACAGAAATCCCTTCTTTTGACACAACATGGCTCAAGAAATGCACCTTTTCCAGCCAAAATTCACATTTAGTGAACTTGGCATAAAGCTGATGTTGTCTTAGCGTCTCCATCACTATTCTCAGATGCCGCTCATGTTCTTCCTGGGACCTTGAGTAAATCAAAATATCGTCAATAAAGACGATGACAAACTTATCCAAATATTCCTTGAATACTCGATTCATAAGGTCCATGAAAGCAGCTGGGGTGTTAGTTAGTCCAAACGGCATAACTGAAAATTCATAGTGCCCGTAGCACGTTCGAAAAGCCGTCTTGGAGATATTTGACTCCTTAATCCTGAGCTGGTGATAACCTGATCGCAGATCGACTTTCGAAAACACAACTGCTCCTCGGAGCTGATCAAAGAGATCGTCTATCCTCGGAAGGGGATACTTGTTCTTAATCGTGATCTTGTTCAGCTCACGATAGTCGATGCACATGCGCAACGTTCCATCATTCTTCTTTACAAACAAAACCGGCGCTCCCCACGGAGAATGACTCTGCCGGATAAATCCCTTATCGAGCAGCTCTTGTAATTGCACTTGAAGCTCTTTAAGCTCTGCAGGTGCCATGCGATAAGGCGCTTTTGATATCGGAGCAGCTCCAGGTAGCAACTCGATTTCGAACGAAATTTCGCGTTCTGGTGGAAGTCCTGGCAAGTCCTTTGGAAAGATATCCACATATTCCTTAATAATGGGGACATCTTTTGGCGTTAACTCCATCTCACGATCCTTGTCCACCATGTTAGCTAAGTACCCCTGACAGCCATTAGCTAACATCTTCCAAGCCTTCATTGCCGTGACCAGTCTGGTTACTGAGTTCCGAGACTGTCCATAAAAACTGAACTCTTCCTCTTCGTAGGGATTGAAAGCCACTCAACGCTTCCGGCAGTCGATCTTGGCGTTATATTTGCCCAAGAAGTCCATCCCTAAGATCACATCGAAATCCTGAAGCTTGATCGCGATGAGATCTACATACAATTCTCTACCACAAATAATTACGGAAATATTCCGTATCCAGAAATCGGACCATAAAATTTCTCCGGATGGCAGAGAAGTTTTGAAAGGCTGCTCTAATTTATCCACACCTCTTCCTAACTTCTGGGCGAACTCCAATGATATAAATGAGTGAGTGGCACCAGAATCAAACAAGGAAATAGCTTCATGAGTGGCGATAGAGATCTGACCTGTCACCACATGAGAAGTTCCTGCTTCGGCATCTCCTCTCGTGTAAGCATAGATCCTGGCTTGGGGTTCAGGAGCCTCCAATCTGCCTTGCGCGATTGAGGGTCCTTCCAGTCTGGCTTGGACTGCATGTAGCTGACTGTTCATATTCCGGCTTGGATGTGGAGGGTTCTGGTTCTGGTTCTGGGGGTTCTGGGTGCAGTTCCTAGCGTAATGCCCCTCCTTGCCACATAGGTAGCAAGCATTTGTCCCCATTCTGCATACACCTGGGTGCTTCTTTCCACATTTATTACACGGCGGGTAGTCGACGCTGTTACCCTCCCTTCCACGATTATTTCTTTTCTGTGGGAAATTTCTTTGTTGTCCCTGGCCCGTGAAATTTCCTTTTCTCTTGTTCCTGCCAGGCTGCTTGGTATTTTGGGCGGGACTGCTGGTCTGGCCTTTCTGATTTGACTCAGAATTCTGACGAGGCTGCGTCTGTTTTAACCATAGCCTTCTCCTCCTTTCTGGTTTTGAAAAACTGAGCTCGTGCTTCTTTGTCCCGGTTAATCCAATATTCAGCTCTTATTGCCCTGCTGACACAATCAGATACCAGGGTAGGCGGGCTACTACCAGCACTTACTTGTTTGGAGATGTCTGTGCGGAACATCATCATCATTCTCCTAACTTTCTCCTTTTCAGTCGGAACCAGTTCCGGACACAGACGGGCTAATTGCTCAAATTTCCTTGCGGCTTCCATGACCGTCATCGACCCTTGCTGTAAACTGGTAAACTCATCTTGCTGAGCTGCCAATATCTCCGCATTGTAGTACATGGCCCGGAACTCCATCACAAAATCCTGTCAACGCATGGCCATGACATCCCGACACATCTGTACTGTCATCCACGAGTGTCGTGCGTCCTTCTTAAGGGCAAATGATGCACAGAGAACCTTCTCTTGTTCCGTGAGCCACATGAAATCCAAGATGACTTGGATATCAATCAACCAGTTGTCGGCGGCTACGGGATCGGTTGGTCCTTCAAATTCAGGCGCCTTCATCCGCCTGAATCGCTCATAGAGTAGATCTTCCCGCACCGGCTGTACATTAACTTGTCCTCCAACTAGTGCCATAGGAAACTCAGCATTTCGGGGAATCTCTGGTTGGACCTCTGGGACTGGAGGTACTACTGGCGGTACCTGATGGACTGGAGGTGCTTGGTGAACTGGAGGTGGAACCTCGTTCACTTGGGGTCTCTGATTCATTAGGGCTATCTGTTCCCGTAATCTGTTTGTTTCTTTCTGCTGTTCGAGCAGCTGCCTTTGCAGATTTGCTACAATTGTTGTAAAATCTGGCTCGGGCGGATTTACAGGCATTGTTCGGCGTGGTCGCACCATCCTATCAAATTATCAGAAAAGATATTATC
The DNA here is from genome assembly GCA_008635985.1 of Ficus erecta. Classification (NCBI taxonomy): domain Eukaryota; kingdom Viridiplantae; phylum Streptophyta; class Magnoliopsida; order Rosales; family Moraceae; genus Ficus; species Ficus erecta. The sequence continues at coordinate 179,328 of BKCH01000203.1, read as the reverse complement.
ATACTGTTAATATCCTTTCTTTCATACATAATTTATCGTATCATAACATAATATTTAACATCGCATACTTAACATAGCATTCATAATCATATCATCATACATATGCTTGTCATAGCGTTAATAATCACAACATATTAGTTTAACATAATTATCATTTCCGAACTTGTCTTTTTGTACATTTACGAAAAGTATTCATATTTACAATAACGTATGTACATATTTTTCAGCGTACTATATATACAGGGTCAAAAATATGGGATGGAAGGGTCTAACACTTTACCATCATACATAAGTACAAGCCTATATCCAAAATAATAAGCTAGTACAAACAGTCTCAAGATACAAAAATATATACATGATCAAGCGATCTAAACCTAATCTAACTCCACTACCGTAACGGCTGAAACATCAGAGTCAGCGTCCCCGTCATCATCCAGGATCTCCTCCGGATTCTCCTCGAAGTCATCTCCCTCATCGAGCCATCCTCCGAACCCCGGCTCATGTTCAGGCTCCTCCTCATCATCCTCATCATCGCTGGATATAACGTTGATTGGAGGGTGCTCAGGAGCATCCATGTCCTCATCCGCATCATGGTCATCGTCCTCGGCCTCGAACTCGGCCTCATGAGCAGGTATCTCCTGCACCGGGTCGGCGGGCATCGGGTCCTCTGGGTAGACTGGACCTGGCTCATACACCGGCTATGGCTCGTACACCGGTACCTCGGGCTCTACCATGTAAGCGTCAGCCTGCATAGCGTGGACAATGACCTCCGCACCCAGAATGTACTCGACCATATGCGCCACTGTCATGTCCAGCGTAGGTATAGGAGTGTGCTGTCGAATCGGGGGAGGTAACCCGTTCCGCAGAATCACTAGGGCCCGCATCCCTGGGCTAGGTATATCCTGAGGAATATGAGGCAACATAGCCTCCTGAAACCTCCGGCAATAATGATCCATCGTCTCCTGAAGGTATGCATTCCAGTCTGCGACAAATATGTAATATCGCTCATGCTGCATGTCCCGATAAATCTCGGGGTTACGATACGGCTCGTCTACCCCCTCCTCCGGTACCGGTCCGTAGCGTGTGATCATAGTGGCACGAAAATGTGCCCAGGTGCGCTCTGGTAGAGTCCCCTCTCCGATCGTCATCCACCATAATCTCGTGTCAGCTATCAGACACCGACTAGCTAACGAGACCTGAAGATGAGCCTCTATGTGGCAGAGGTAGAAGATTATCTCCAAATCATAAAGCCAGACTGATAACGATACTGTCCGAAGAGTGCCGTCAAATAACAGGGGCCGTGACTTGTAGAATGAAGCAACCGAGCGTCGGTCCTCCTCTACTTGTGCAGGGTCGATAACCGTGTATCTATCAATACATAATCGCATAGTAAAGATTAATATATGAAAATAAATTTTTAACTTACAATGATGGCGGGGATGGCAGGCAGACTGTGAAATTTTGATCGCAGGGAACCGCTCGGAAACCAACTCTGTAACGACCCGTCTAACACAGGCCGTTACCATACATACATTTCGTACTTATGTTCTTAACTTAAAGAGCGAAATTTTTTTTTTATATTGCGTACTCGCACACTTTCGTAATTACATACAGAAGCATAATAGATATTTAATAAAGTTGTTTGGGTTTAAATAATAAACATAAATAAAACGCATCAAAATAACAATACATATGGCGGCTTGATTCCCACATTTCACAGTCTGCCAGGCCATGCCCCTCCATCTTGTATCAACAGTTGCTAGCAGGTTGTTTACCTACAGCATAGACGTAAGACAGTGAGCTTTCGCTCAGCAAGTACAACTATCCTATACCGCGACACAACTAAGCATAACATATATAAACAACACATCCTAGCATAACATACTTAACATAGACCATAACATATCGTAACTTATCTTAGCATATGTATGAGCCATTTATGCTTCATTATGATTTCTTATTCATTCATATCTTTCTTATCTTAACTTATCTTATCTTATCTTATGGGCCCCATAACGTAAGTGTTCGTACCGGGCGCGCAACTATGAATTGGCTGGGGCGGCCAGTCCATTTCCAACTCAATCCATAGTCCAACCCGACCTAATTGCTGGTCGGTACGACACAGGCAAGCTTGCTTGCCATCATAACTTTCATTGTTTCATACTTGATCTTATTCTTGTTAATTGGTGAACATGCATCGTGATGTATCACACAATTAATTCATAATCTTATCTTTAGCATATCATAACCTTAACATGTTTCTAACATACTACCTAACATATCGCATAGCATTTGACATTTCGTAATCCATAGCATACAATCATAGCATTTCATATTTCATAGCATATTATAGCACTTATCATACCATAGCACATAGCATAACATTTTCCATAACATTTCCTAATATATAGCATATGACTTTTTATAACACTTAGCATGTAATATTTATAACACATAGCATTTTTATCATACTTAGGCAAGTATCCACAACAAAGCCTATGCTGTAGGCGGAGTTGTACTTACCTTGTTTGTGTTCACTGTGTCCGATATTGAGCTGAATCCCGTCAGGACACTATCTCGTACTATATTCTGTTATCCAATAAAAGTAAGGGTTAGAAATGTTGGTAGTGTAACCAACACTCTTATATAACCTTAGTTATATGCCCTTACTTAATCTTACGTCATCCTACTTGGTTACATTAAGTAACCCTAGGGTTTAAATCTACCATAATCGGATTGTTTTTAACTTTAGGTTTTAAAATCCCATTTTTAGAAAAACCATATATTTTTACGTATAAAAATCATTTGTTTGGCTTGAAAATTTAAAATCATAAAATAGTATTTGTAAAAATTATTGACTGTTGGAAACTGCCTTTGGAACAGTTTTACATTGTCAATTATCAGTGTATGTGCAGAATTATTCTTTTTCTGCACTGTTTCTAGAAATCCTGTACAGGAATTCCCTATTTCCTGTACAGTTTTAGAAATCCAATTCCATTTACAAATCAAGGCCGAATTTGAAAAAGTATTCTTCACGAAAGTTTTAGCTTTCGAAAAACCCTACAACTTTCATGTTTTGAAGAAAACCCAGTTTCGCTTGTATCCTTGTCAGTTTTCATTTGAAACTGGCTGGTCGTATAAACTAGGTCTGTGCAGACTAGTCTGGGACTTTTATAGAAACGGAGGCCATTGAAGCCTCATTTTGAGAAACCGTATGTGTTTTCCCCTAGGAAAAACCTTACTCTACAACTTTCATGTTTTAGGTTTTGTCCAATTCGGCCTCTAAGGGCCTCGAAATCTGTTTTTCCAGAAATTGGTTATTTTCTACCCGAATTGGCAGTTTTCGGTTTAACTTCGTTTTACGCCCTAGTTCGTGTATTCTAACCTCAACCGTTCACATCGGGAGCCTAAGAACAATCATGCAGCGTGTTTCTAATGTCCAATTTTCATCATCCAAATCAACATTAGCATCATGCATCAATCATATAGAACCCTAGCCAAGCAACAAACACTTAGCATGCAAATTTGAAACCACCAAACCAAAACCTTAATAAATCAAGCACACACCCTAAACTTCCTAACTAGGGCAGAAATTAAAAGTGAGCTTATGCTCATTACAACCCATGCTTAAATACATTTAAATTTCTCCAAATGAAATTTAAATGAAAGCTTTGATATTTAGGAATTATACCTTACTTTGGCCCAAGAACTTGGCTTGGCCTTTCCTCCCTTTTTCCTCCTCCAACAGGCGGCCTTCTTAGGTCAGTTGGCTCCTCAAAACTCCAGCCTTCCTTGCCCTAGAATCCTGTCACCAACTTACTCAAAATTTCTGGCCACACAAGCTCCAAAACCCGGTCACCCCTTAGCTTGATTCTTCCTTGTTCTTCCTCCCCTTCAACCGGCCTCTTGGCCAAATTTGGGCACCAAAATCCTTGGAGCTCTTGATTGATGCTCAAGGTAGAAAACCAAACACTCAAAACCCTAATCTCCCTTAGTTCTAAATTTTTTTTTTCTTCCTCCTTAGTTCCCACAACCGGCCTTGGTTAGGGAAAATGGGTGCCAAATTTTTTTTACACTTTTTGGCTTGCTCTCCAACAAGAAACCGACCAACACACTCTCTTTTTCCCTTGATCTTGGCTTGAATTTTTTCCTTTCCCTCTCCCTCAAGTTCGGTTTTGGTGAGTAGAAAATTTGGCAAAGTTTGGTTTGAATTTTCTAATTAATTTTGATTTTGGGGTCACCTATTTATAGAGGTTTTGAACTTCTTGAAATTGCATCTTTAGTCCTTAGAGAAATCAGAAATTTCACATTGGGGGGGGCATGTGGCCAGCCATGCATGGCTAGAACCACCAATTACTTTCCAAATTTTTTCTTAATTACATAATGATGTCATTAAACAAAAGTAAGGTGAGGTAAGCCACCTTTAGGTGTGTTTGGCTCTTTTCCTTATTGTACAGCCCATTTTTAAGTTAACACATGTATTTCCAATACTGGGTTCACTTATACACAGTATTGGTTTACTGAACTGCAGTCCAAAATTCATCTGTGTAAAAACGAACTGTATAAAAATTTTCTTATAACTGGAATCCACTTGGCCCAAGATATCCTAATTAATGTGCTTGATTTTCTATGGTGGTTTTAAATTCTAAATATATCATTTTATTCATAAAAACGGCTCTATACAGTATAATTTCTATACTGTGGATTATTTTACCGTACAGTCTTTTCTTTGACTTTTTGGGGTCAATCTTCGGCTTTTTCGTCCACCATTGACTTTCTTGTCAACCGTTGACTTCCTTGTCAAGATTTGACTCCCGTGGTTAACAGTTGACTTTTTGGTCAATTGTCGACGTTTTTTGTCAAACTTTGACCAACATAAAAATTTTGGCAATTTTACTCTTTTTTACCTAAAAGGTCATTTACTTGACTAAACAATCATTTTCGAGTCTTATAAAGGCATAAAAACTCACAAACATAATAAAACCCTTAACCAGACTTTTTCCATAAATACCTTCATGGTTCGTACAATTTCTTAGATCATAAGAAATCGTAATGTTACAGAAAAACTTGGTATTACAACCTCTACATATGTGATGAGTGTAGATTTAGCCCAAGCTACCTCTAAAAGAAAAATGGAAGGGGCTGGCCGGCATTGAAAAATCCATTCCCTTGACATTACTATCTTTGTTAGAAATAGATTTAGCCAAAGTGTAAGGAAGTTTCTTCAAATACAAAAATGATAGATCTTAATTAAGGTTTGGGCCCAAGCTACCTCTACATATGTGATGAGTGCAGATTTAGCCCAAGCTACCTCTAAAAGAAAAATGAAGGGGACTGGTTAGCTTTGAAAAATCCATTTCCCTTGACATTACTATCTTTGTTAGAAATAGATTTAGCCAAAGTGTAAGGAAGTTTCTTCAAATACAAAAATGATAGATCTTGATGAAGCCTGTGTGGCCCAAGCTACCTCTACATATATGATAAGTGTAGATTTAGCCCAAGCTACCTCTACAAGAAAAGCGGGGGGAGCTGGCTGGCATTGAAAAATCCATTTCCCTGGACATTACTATCCTTGTTAGAAATAGATTTAGCCAAAGTGTAAAGAAGTTTCTTCAAATACAAAAATGATAGATCTTAATTAAATTTGTGGCCCAAGCTACCACTACATATGTGATTAGGGTGGCAATACGGGTCGCGACACGACGACACGACTCGAAAACGACACGAATTTCGCGGGTTCGGGTTAGGAAAAATAGGTGACGGTTCGTGTTCGGGTTGGGAAAATTTGACACGAAAATTTCGCGGGTCGTGTTCGGGTTGGAATAGTTTTTTTCGTGTCAATTTCGTGTCAGTTTTCGTGTCAATTTCGGGTCAAGTTCGGGTCAATTTCGTGTCAAGTTCGTGTCAATATTTCGTGTCAGTTTCGTGTCAATTTCGGATCATTTTCGGGTCACTATTCGTGTCAATTTCGGGTCAATTTTCGTGTCGCGTATCAATTTCAAGTCAATTTCGGGTCAATTTCGTGTCAACGTCGTGTCAATTTCGGGTCAATTTCGTGTCGCGTGTCCATTTCGGGTCAATTTCGTGTCGCGGGTCCAATTCGTGTCGCGGGTCAATTTCGTGTCGCGGGTCCAGTTCGGGTCGTGTCGTGTCAAGCCATTACAGTTTTGTGTCGTGTTCGTGTCGCGGTTTCGTGTCACGGGTCGTGTTCGGGTTGGGGAAGAAAAAATTCGACACGGCTCAAACACGACACGAATCCGACACGTGACACGAATTGCCACCCCTATATGTGATGAGTGTAGATTTAGCCCAAGCTACCTCTAAAAGAAAAATGGAGGGGGACTGGCCGGCGTTGAAAAATCCATTTCCCTTGACATCATTATCTTTGTGAGAAATAGATTTAGCCAAAGTGTAAGGAAGTTTCTTCAAATACAAAAATGATAAATCTTAATTAAGACTGTGGCCTAAGCTATCTCTACATATGTGATGAGTGTTTTCAAAATTCCCCTTTCTCTTTGTGGTGAAATCAAATCTCTCATTTCTTGTTTGTGGTGAAATTAAATTATACAATACGGTGTAATTTCCTATTAAACTATACAATTCATTGATGTTATAAAATGTTGTATTATTTTAATTTATACAATATGTAATCCTATTGAGAAGTATCAAACATGCTCTTACTTTCGAATCATGACTAAAAATTGATAATGGGCATGTAAATTTTCCTCTTCCCTCTTTCTGTGTTGCTTCCAAAGTCATGTCAAATTTATTGACAGTAGAGAACACGTCCCATTTGCCAAGTTGTCTGAGCTGGACTTTGACGATTTCGGAGACTTTCAGAGTTGTTTTTGTAAGACCTCAACTATAGCTCCACCTTGGTCGGTGTAATTTACCTTTGAAGTTATCTTGAAGCACAAAGTAATGGTGTAAATGTGATACGAACCACACCAACTATGTGACGAAACCCTAACCAAATTGGCCTCCAAGATCGAATCCTAAACGACTTTGAATGGAACCACGACTCGATGCCTAACAAGAGGCACAAACCTTGGTATGTGAGGACGCCACAATTAGCTATGGACGGACTGATTGATAAGTCTTTTGAATGCTTCTCTGATAAGTTCAAGAAGTTTGTTTAAGAACCAAAGAGAATTAAGCCTCAAAATTTCATGTAAATTGATCTGCCTTCACCAAGAATTTCGTACAGTACATATGGTTATTTCCCATTGTGGATTTTTAGTCCTTAATTGCCCAAGGAATTTCGGCAATTCACTAAGCCAAAAAGGAAAATAACCATTATGAAGCAAATAAAGACAAAGCAAATAAGGTAAGTTCCCTAAATGGCTGAAAAGCTTTACAATATTCTAAAATAAAAGGAAACTAAATAATAAATCAATAAATACTGATCCTTGTCACCAATTATAGCCTCAAAACTGGAAATTCTCAAAACAAAAAAGCAACAGCTAGTGATCTTGCAAGCGTAATTACTAGGTCTCTTCTAGCATTTGAATCACGCATTTGTTGGGCCGATCATCGCTTGTAATTCCCTCGATGGGCCTCCACGCAATAGCTTCAGACCAAGTTGCTCGAATTAGCCCCATAAGTGCATCTTTGAATTTCTTCGCGCAAGCCCTTGTAATAGGACCAATGGGAACTAAAATTGATTCTGAATACGTCTCATCCCACGTGCTCTTGTCTGTGACGATGTTCTCATCAAAATGTGTTTTCTTTCTTTTACCTGAATTTATAGAAGGCCTTATGAGTGCTGGAATCTGTGTTCAAGTGACATGCTTAATATATATTGAAGCTTGCGCATAAGTCATTCACAAACGACTACTTCAATAAGCTTATTAAGAATTCTGCTTGGGCCTAGAAGTAAGGGAAAATTAGGGGGATCTGCTAAAGTTGCATTCTTCGCTGGAGATTGGAACTGCTCGCGTTGCGATCTTCGCCTCCACCATGCGTTGATCGTCACTATTGGTTCTAGTCAACTTAAAAGCTGTCAATCTGAGAACCCTATCCTCCAGACCATCAGAGACTGGTCGGCCGGTGTCCGATCAGAGGCCTATATTGAAAGTCCCATCTCCGTTGTGCCTCACCGGTGCAGGCGACAAACCGCCTCGTGTCTCGTATAGTGATGATGGGCAATCCTTATGGTGCCAAACTCGCGGTCCTTCACCCGAGCCACCGCTACCACCGTCGTCAGATTCAATAGTCAAATTGCAATTTTTTGCCTTTTGATTTTGATTTTGATTTTTTTAAAAAAAATTTTAGCTTTGATTTTTCTATAATTAATTTTTTTCCAAAATTGTTTTTGGTCTTTTGTGATTTTTATTGAATTTTGGTATATATGGTTTGTTTTTGTAGAATTTTGACGATATTTCATAAAATCTATTTTTCTTTCGTAATATTCTGGTGATGGAAGTCCGAAAATCCAACGAATTCGGAATACTTCAGTCGGTATTATTTGGTAACTAAGTTGTTACTAGTCGGCAGTCAGTAACCAACTGGTTACCAACCGGTTACCTGTTAGTGGCAGTGGTTAACTGATTACCTGTTAGTAGTTGATAACTAACTAGTTACCATTTAGTAACCAACCAGTTACTCATTGGCGGCGATGATTACCGATCGGAAACATACCGGCAGTCAGTAACCATCTGGTTACCGATCGGAACCTCGCCTATAGTTGGTGACCAATCTACAGATCTGGCATCACAATGTTGTTGATCATGACCAAGCCACTCAAGAGTGAGAGCCCTTTCGTACCTAAAACACTGACCTAGATCAAAACAGAGGACAAACTCAAATGAATCAAAACAGATGCACTACATAAGCCCAGAAAAAAAAAAAAAAAATCTTCTAACGATTTGTCGTTCATCGATAACCTAATCATCCAACGTGGTTACCTAGCTCTGGGGGTGGCCAAGATGCAAGAGGCTAGTGCACGGCTGAACATTGGCATGTGTCCTGGATAGTCTTATGTAATTTTTTTTTTCAATAAATTGGATAGTCTTATGTTGTTTAATAATGTGTTTGTATAAGAATTTATTCAAGTTGGTTTAGCACATTGTAAATGAGTTACTCCGCTGAAAACTGTCTACAATGTCAAAACATGAGACAGTTGCGGATGACGTAAAAAATTTGTTGGATATCAAAACGATAAATGCAACGGGATCAGATTTTTTTTAAAATTTTCATGACCATCTTATGATGCTATATGAAACAATTAGTTTTGTATATGATACAATGGAATGGCTAACGTTTTACCATTCGAGGGGCTTGTCGATCACTTTTTGAAATTCAGATTGCAAAGAAAAAAGGTAACCAAATTTCAAGGAAAAATAATACAAATGATCTGAAATGTTATTATTATTTGAATGGAATTAATAATGACAAAAATAACCTTTCTCCGATTGGAAGAAAGCGTCAAATAATCTTCTAAAATAATTAAAAATAATAAACGCATAAGAATCCTAAGAATGATAGTAAATAGTTACAAGGAAAAATCAGGTAGATAAACAGTTTTTTATCATGTATTAAAAAATTGACATAGCTTTTTTTTCTTTCTTTCTTTTTCTTTTTTTTTTTCAAAGAAAATAATTAGTGGTCATTAAAATATTGATTAACCCATATAATCGGTTAGTGATTGACTATAACATATTGATACTCACTTATTGACCTTTTTTAGAAAAAAAAAAAAAACATTTTATCAATCCTACAAAATTTTAGACATTTACATTGCTATAAAACCATATTGATACTCGTCACTTATTGACATTTTCTATAAAAACCAAATAAACATTGCCAAGTTCTAGGAATGCTCATGTGTGGGTGTGTAAATGCCAAGTCGATATACAAGCGCATTTCTATTTACTTACTAGAAAGTTTAAAACTATTTTGGATCGTAATTAGTCGTTTAACGTCATGATCTATAGAAAAACCACAACGTTTAATTCTTCTTTTTTTTTTTTTTGTGCTAATAGAAATTATAAAACAAATGTTCAGCTAAACGAATTCAAAGATTTTCCATTCATATCCCACAATTCAAATATTCTCCATGTCCCGGACTCCCGCCGTCATCTCTTGGATCTCCATTTTATGCTCCCCAAGCCCTTGAAGCTGTCAAAAGGATTATTGAACTTTAGAAAAACATTAATAAGGCAGTAAACTGTTAAAACTCAAAATGACCCAAGCAAGCTCAAGGCAAACTATACTCTCTGTGCTTCAATGAATTTCCATACGTCATTTCCAAAAATAAATAAATAAATAAATTATAAATAAATGCGTCCCTGTATCACATGATTGATAATTTTAGTGAGAAATCCTAGTTTCGATCTTGAGATGGTGTAAAAAATTTAATAATGAGTTAAACAAGAAGAATAGGGGTGCACATGAGTGCTCATCCTAGTTTATTTATTTATTTTTAAGTTAAAACATTTTTTTATATAATTACCTTTTTTTAAGCGTTTATTTTTAATCAGTTCAAGAAGGAGAAATAAAGGTACGACTGTGTGAAATTAGTTTTATTACGACGAAAATCACCTCCCTCTGTGTCAAAGAAAGCTTCTAAGAATCTCAAAAGCTTCAGAGATTCTGGTAAATACTTACAAATGGAAGCCCAAAAGTGAAATTGAGAGGTGTGTAAATTCTATAGTATGAATCAAAACACGTTAACCAAAAATAAAAAATAAAAAATAAATAAAAAATAAAAATAGGTTAACAAACAATTACAAGCTAAGTAATAAATGCCAAATTCTAGCATTACGTATGCAAGTGGTAACCCGTCCAATTAAAATATAATATGTGTTAGGGTGCAAATGTCAAGTCTCTATTGAGCTTTACTATAATGTTTTCTTTTAAAAAAAATTTAAATCTTTAATTTAAAAAACAAGCTTAAAACGGAGATGCGAACGAATTTTTTTTAATCTGAATTAACCTTTTCCAGAGAGGATCTTATCGCTATCGGCGCCAGCGTGCCAACTAAAGTAACAAAGCAATCCCCTGTTCTTAGCATAAGAAACCTTTCTTGATATACTCTGCCCATCAGCATACCCAATCCATGTCGTCCCGGCATAGCAATAGTCCATCACAACCGTCCCATTAAATACTTTCTGATTATCGGCGATGAATTTCTTGATCTCGGTATACCCCAATGTCAAGTCGCCGGCCAATGCAGGCGCATTCGCCGGCGTGTAAAGTCCGTTCCTATTCGCATCCACCCCTGGTGTAGCCATAAAAAGGAAGCCCCAAAACCGTCTTATTCAAAACCATTAGATGAGTAAACTGTTAGATCCCACATCGGTTGTGGACAGTGCCAAGATCCTCTTTATATATGGGTCCAAACCTCATTTCACAAGGTGCCTTTTGGGATGAGTTAGGGATTGTAATATGGTATCAGAGCCAAGGCCAATTTCCCCCGTTGTTGGGACCGGGTTTCCCCCGGCCCCCCATGTTCCCACAGTTGTTTGGCTTTGTCCACGCTGTGCGTGAGGGGGTGTGTTAGATCCCACATCGGTTGTGGACAGTGCCAAGATCCTCTTTATATATGGGTCCAAACCTCATTTCACAAGGTGCCTTTTGGGATGAGTTAGGGATTGTAATATAAACTAACAGCTGTTAGAAGTTTTAGAAATGCAACAATCTCATAATATTTGACGTTAAACATGACTTAATTGCAAAGATGTCATGATAATTAAAACTGTTTTGAATTAATTCAAAACCGAGGAATGATTTTGACATTTGACGATAGTTTTAAACATCTTTGAATGTGCATGTGTCAAATGTTGAACACTCACATGACATTTATCGTTCAAGAGTACCGGAGTACTTTTTTGGCTACACCAAGCAACATCACATGGCAGTTAATATCAACTCTCATGTCGTTAGTTGTCATCTTATTTGTAGGTTTAATTAATTGATGTATCAATCCTTCAAATATCTACCAATAATAAAAAAATGATAACTCACATGCCACAACGATATTCAGAAGTTGGGATTAAAATTGATGTCCCTAAATTTTTCTTACAAATAGCGCCAAAGTTAACGAGAAGGGCATTATTTATTACATAGTGTATAACATACATAGATGATTTTCAGTAGTACATGGTACAAAGAGTTTGACGGTAGCAACATGAGCTACTCATGATAATGAAAACAAAGTAAATGTTTCCACCACAAGCTAGCCGTTCTTTATTCGTCTTTATAAACTAAGTATTCTTAGTAACCTTCAGACCCTGCAATCCAGTAACCATTAATTAGTATCCATTTCAAAATGCAATTTGCGTGATCATCAGCCAGAGAGATAAGAAATTTATTTAAGGCTATATATGTGTAGCTTACTGAGTATACTGGATTTTGATTTTGCCCGCGTTAGGATCAGCAATCTGAGAAAAAGCCTCCTGCGATAGATCAATGGTGCCTTTGCAGCCCGGGGGGCAATAGTCGACAATTTTGACCACCACGCTTTTGCCTCTGCATGGTTGCGGCACACCAAGGTTAGTGGCCCCAGTGCATGTAACGCTGTACATTCTTCCACATGCCGCCCTATTGTTCCATATAGCATCACTTGCTGCCGCTATCATCACTCCATTGTCTTGGTATCCATAGCACGAAGAGGCTGTGTAATGCTCATTGTTAGATGCAAGGATTTAAGGGAATTTGTGTCATGCTGGTCAATAGATATAAAAAATGTGATTATTTGGTTAATTTTCTCATAAAAGAATTGGTTATAGCAGCCGTGCATAACTATAATGCTCAGCAATATGCACACTATATAAAAAAAATTTAAACTAATGTTTAGTCAGGGCATTTTCCTACAACATATTTTTGTCAAAACATTTTTGTGTGACTAATTAATATCCTTTTGACTAATATGCACTTAGCCACAAAATTGTTTTGTGATTAAAACTTTTAGCCATAAGGTTTTACCACGGTGTAACGAAAAAAATTTTCCGCAGCAAAAAGTCTTGTAACTAAAAGTATTAGTCACAACAAAATTTGTTACTGGTTGCATAGTTACAGGATTATGACTAAAAGTGACATTAAGTTGTAGAAAAAAATGTTCCTCTTCCTTGAAGACCTTGTACTGCTTATCTTTGTTGACGGTGTACACTACTTTACTGAAAGCGAATATTACGCTACACACCTTTGACGCTGGGAAGGCAAGGGTGGAAGGCTACTTGACATAGCCTTCGGAGAAGAATCAAGTCAAAGAAGCTGACGAATTAAACAAAAGCCACTACCAATCAGTTTGGATGAGTATTATCAAAACAAGAATCCTTTCCAATAAATTGGATTACGCTATCGTGACCCAAAGAGAAAAGTCCTCTAAAGGGGAAATTGGGAGGGCGGTTCTCCACCTGCAACCCTCACTCAGAAAAGAAAGAGCTTTTAGTCCCGATCAAAAGGAGACACAAGCAAAGGCAGATCCCGTTAGAAATTAATAATCCGGGAATCCCTTCCTATTTGAGAGACAATAGTGGATAAATTGTGATTAAAAGTGTTAAAATAATAATGTGACTAAAATTTAATTTTTCTGTAATGAAATCTAAACCATGGTGTGAACAAACCAAAACTAGTTCAACCAGTTATATTTTTCTTCCATCAATTTAACTTTTTAGGTAAAAATTTTGTCTTTTTCTTTTTTTCTTTTAATATAATGGCACATAGCTAAGGAATCCTTTGATTCTTCTTGCTACCTACTCAGTTAAAAAAAGGGAAGAAAAACTCGGCAGAAACTCCAAATACAAGGAAAAATAAAGCTTCGTTTGCCTGATAAATTTAACACCATAGACTTTTATATTGAACAAGTATATAAGCACTTTTAAGGGGTTTTAAGGGCACTTTTGATAAATTGCACAAAATCCAAAGCTTGGATTGATTTTTGTCACATAGGAAAAAGTACTTGCAAGAAATGACATAAATGACATCATAAATATTTATTTATCTATTTATTTTAAATATTAATTATAATTATTAGTTGGGATCCATCTGAGTTACCAATTGGTAACCAGTTGGTTACCGACCGCTAACAGGTTTCCGATTGGTAACCATCGCCGCTGGCGGATAACATGTTGGTTACTGACCTCTGGCAGATTTCTTCTCTGTAACTGCCACTACCGGCAGGTAACCAATTGGTTAGGGACTACCAGTGGTGTTTCCTATTGCCAACCACCACTGCCGACGAGTAACAAGTTTATTACTGACCGGTAACCACCACCGTCGGCAAGTGACTAGTTGGTTACCAACTGATTACCAACTGGAAACTTCCGATTTCGTAAGATTTTGCGGGTTTCATCATCGGAATATGTATATATAAAAGAAACCATCAGATTTTATCGTATAAACCCTAAACAATTCAACCAAAAATTACCAAATTTCCACAAAAATCATAAAAACATAGAATGCACAAACCACAAGAAAATAAACAATCCACAATCCAATAAGCAAAATTTTTCCAAATTCACCAAATATGAAAAATCGACTGAATCCAATAACCAAAACCAAAAATTTTCGTAAAAAAAAAAAAAAAAAAAGGATCTGCAGAAGACCGGCAGAAAGGCGATGGGCGGTGATGAGCAAAAAAGGCAACTTTTTTTTTTTGCTAAAAAAAAATATCTAGTGGTGGCTCTGTCATTTCCCGATTTTTAAGTGTGGTCACTGTGATTTGCGTGAGATTTCTTTTTCGTAGCCGTGAGGAGGAGATCTTCCATTAGTCGGGAGATCAGCCTCGCCGTGGCTGGAGATCTTCCCTGTAGCAGCCATGAGGAGGAGATCCGATAAGATCTTCTCCGCACACGGGGAAATCAGCCCCATCGTGGCTCTGGGCGGGAGATCTCTGCCATCGCGACCGGTAGTAGGAGATCGCGTGGCAAAACTTGCCGGGACAGAGGTAGGTCGGGACAGTCACTTGGGGCGGCGACAAGAAAGAAGCCGGCAGGGAGGAGAGACAAGCTGGTGGAGGGGTGAGGAGAGAGAGAGAGAACAGGGTGGAGGAAGAGAGAGAAAGCGAGAGAGAATAGAGAGAGAAAGAGAAAAAAAAGGATATTTGAATATTTTTAACTTAAATTAATATAAATATGATGTTAATTATCATTCTGGCAATTCTTGCAAAAAATTTTTAGTAGTGGCAATTTTCAATTTACATATCATTTCTATGACAGATAGCCTAATTTGCCCCACTTTTTATTTTTTATTTTCGTTTTCAAATGTATATATATAAGCAGTACTTTTGAGTTGTATACTTACGGACATATGGGGGAGTGTAGTAAGTTGCTGTTCCATCTGCTGCGATAGCTACCTGGAAAAGGCATGTCAAGAGCATGCCCAGAAACGTCATAAATCGCATTCCCATACCCATTTTCAGAGACCAAACAGTATTATCAAAATGTTTGTGTAGAAACTTGTGGTACAAGGAATAGACTGGTTTTTCCATTTTTATAGAGGGAAAGTTTAGCAGCTTTTGAAAAGTAAAAGAAAAATGGATGGGGCTGGCCGGCGTTGAGAAATTCATGTCCCTTGACATCACTATCTTTGTTAGAAATTAATTTAGCCAAAGTGTAAGGAAGTTTCTTCAAATACAAAAATGAAAACGGAAATTACAAACTAGATTTTTACTGCTCGAATATGCTCGCATATGCCAATTTCTCTCCTGTTTTTATTTTTTTTCCCTATGAAAAAATGTCGATATTCGTTAATTTGCTTGCAGCAATATACAATGAATGCGCCTTTCAGTTAATTTAATCTTCGATTTAATAACCGAATTTTTTAATGAAATGTTTTAGTGAATTGATTATAAAATATATCAAAATCTTTTTGTAATAAAGTTTATGTTACGTTTATAAACTAAGGTTATGAAATGAAAATATTTCAAATAAGTGTAGCAATTTAATAATATGTCACATAATATTAAGTCATAATATTATTATTCAAAATAAAAATAAAGTGACTTAATAGTTTAAGATATGGTAAGAATAAGAATATGTTCCGTCAGTGACAAATAATTTATGTCACATAATATAAGATCTCATAACTTTTGTTCGAAAAGTAAAAGGAAAAGTGACCAATTGACATAAATCATGATATGTCAAATCACAACAACCCACAATCTGAATAGAGTAACAAGTGAGAATTAGCAGTTTAAGTTTAAAACAGATAAGAAGAATACCGGTTGCTAAAATGCAATACTAGAATTTTATGGCCATGTCTAGAATGATAGAGAACTATATTGCTTACCTTTTTCAATAGATGAAAATTAGACAGCCTTTAGCAGTATTAAAACTATAATAAATCTTATACTGGCTAACTTTTTCGATATTAAAATTTGAAGGTCAAATTTTATAGCAGAGAAAAATTATACTGATCAATGTTTTCAGTGCAAGTACTTAATGAGGAAGTTTTTAAGACAACTTAGGATAAATACTATCACGTTGAAAAAATAGATCAAGAATTTAGGGAAGATTTTATCTGTTAAGACAAATATCTAGAAAGTTCCCTATTTAAATTAACTTAAAGAAAATAGTACAAGAATCAAGGGCTAGGATTGAACTAAACTTCTGGCCTCGTTTCCCCTTTGTGTGCGTCATCTCCCAAGTCAAAGATGCAAAAGAATTTAACAAAGTTTATGATGGAATTTAACAAAATTTCGTATGGAAGATAATCTACCATGAATAGTGATAATCTAATTTATGCATCTTGACGTTGACTCCGTCTCTGATCATGATTTAAATTATAGTTAATTTAGAATAAGAATAATTAAGTCTTCAAGAAGTATCAAGACCGTACTACTGAATTAATCAAGCACCATTAATTTTGATCTATAAATAATCATCATTCACCATAGCATTTAATCCTTAATCTTTTTAACCACAAGAAAAATCTCTTTCCAACTTTCCCTCACTTTCCCCCACTTTTGCACCACCCAAAAATTTTTTTGGTCTTATCTCTGCACCTTATTCGCCCCCTTAAGGTCCTAGGCTAGGGAAGGTTTTAGTAAATCATAGCTAAGAGATAACAACTTACCATTTGATATACGTCTTAATCAACTTGACACTTTGAGTTGGATTTGAATTTGTATTAGAATTAGTTAAGCTTCATTAAGCTTGGTTGGTGACACTAAGTGTGTCAAGATCACAATTAACCAGTTAACTATAAGAAAAATTATTACATTTTCCCATATTTACCACATATTTTTACCTTGTCATTCTCCAACAAAAGAAAAATTCTCTCTGTTTTTCCCAAACTTTCTTACATTTTCTCACCACCAAAACGCCCCCTTAATCTCCAAAACTCAAATAATTTCTTCAAACTTCCTCACAAAAATCAATCTCCAAGGCGTGAAAAACATATATAGATCCGGTCTTACATGATTTTTTAGTTAGTGTTTCTAGCTGATACATCATGATTTTATCTTCTAAATACCCACGGTTTTTACAAGTCTAGAAACTAAGAAATATCCACATCGAGGTAAAATGCTAGACTCAGTGTTTTTGTATATAAAACGTGTTTGAAATGATTTTTTAGCCTGATGATTTGGCTGTGTTTTGGTTATGATGGATTCTATGGTTATGAAGGTTATGCTGAATAAGTTTATGTGTATGGTCTAGATTTGATTAGGTCATGGTTAGTGCGAAAAAGATTTAGAATCATGATTTTGTTTGTTAAAAAAAATTACATTAAAACTTTTTACGAGTTAAAAACCACTAAGGAATATTTGAAAGAATTTGTGGAATAAGTGTTATGGTGTTTAAGAGCGTTACAAGTTTTCACAGTCACAAAATTTTGATTTGAAAATTGTAATTTCATCATTTTTGTAATAACTGTCAAAATTAATTTACGAAACGTTGATTTATGCATTTTTTAATGAAAACGGAGCTTTTATGGGCAAAACTAGATTTTTCACTGAACCTGAAATTTTAGATAACGAAAAAGAATATTTTTCATGAACAAAATTTTGTCAAAGTTCTTACGGTTTGAAAAATACGGATTTTTTCATGTTGAAAAAAACCTATAACAAAACAACCCTAGTGGGCCTGGACACTGCAGCGCCTGGCCTTTATACTGCTAGGAGCTGTTCAGTGCCCAGGGCACGGCGACACTAGCTGCAGGACACCTCGGCGCTGACTGGACCAAGTAACTGGTGCTGCAACGCTGGTGAATCACGGCTTTCTTATGTCTAGAAAATAATAATTTTAACTATGGAGTACCAAAATAAGAAATTTGACATAAAGTCTAGAAAAATGGGTTTAGATCCTCTAACCTAATTTTACTTGATTTAATTATAAATTATTTTAAGATCTAAGAACACCGCATCCTTATAATCATACTTAGCAAGGAATTAATGTAGACCAAGTTTCAATTTCCTTTAAATTTAATAATTAGGAATTTGGATAAGATTATATCCAAAAAAAAGTATTAACTTAATACTCGTTTCCAATATACTTTCAGGTAGCAAAAATTAGACCTTGAATTAGCTTAAAGTTTGATGAATTTTGTACACAAGGTATGCTCAAACCTTGTCTGTCTCGAAATCTGACTATCTTTGACCACAAAATCCAACCTTGACCACCATCCCAAAATCCGACCTAGACCTCAGTCCAGAAAGCCCTCCTCGACTAATGTCCTCAACCTAGACCCCGATTTCCACCCCGAAACCCAACTTGATCCCTATCCAGAAACTCAAGCCCCCCGAAATCCGATCCCGACCCCTCGTCCTAGAACTTGATCCCTACCTCGTCCAAAAATCTGATCCCAATCCCATCCCCATCCCCAAACCCAACATTGACGCCGAAATCTGACTCAACCCCCGTCCCGAAACTTGAACCCGAGCTCAACCCTGAAACTCGGTCCCGAAACCCAACTTGACCCTAGTTTCGAAACCCGACACAGATCCTGATTCTAAGACCCAACCCCAATCCCAATCCTTTTTCACAAACCGGATCTCGACTCCTATTCCGAAATCCATTATATTATGTGTTTTAAAGCAATCATTTAAATAAAATTATATAATACCGCCTAATACAGAGGTTTCATGTCATATTAGATGTCAAATTCTATATTGCAAATAATCCTAATTTTGTATTAAACTATACATTACATTGATATTGCAAAACATTGTATTAGATAACAGAATATGGAGTCCTAATACAATGTACCAAACATGTTCTTACTTTCCAAACGTGACTAATTGGCGAAGGGCATGTAATTTTTTCCTCTTCCCTCTTTCTGTGTTGCTTCCAAAGTCAATGTCAAATTTATTGACCATAGAGGACACGCCCCATTTGCCGAGTTGTTTGAGCTGGACTTTGTCGATGGTAAGACCTCAATTGTCGCTCCACCTTTGTCGGCATAATTTACCATTGAAATTATCTTCAAGCACAAAGTAAAAGTGATGGTGTAAATGTGTCATTCTTATAGAGTGGGTTTTACCTGAATTCGTAGAAGGCCATGTGAGTGCTGTAATCTGTGCTCAAGTGACGTGCTTAATACGTATTGAAGCTTGCACATAAGTCATTTACAAATGACTACTTGAACAAGCATATTAAGAATTCAGCTTCGGCCTAGATTTTTACCACTCCAGCGAAACAATCATCTATAAAAGTACCAAAATGTGGCACTGTAGCAGCTCCCCGTCGTCCAAAACGATAAGGAAACATTTTTGTATTTTTTTTTGGTCCTCTTTTTTGTCCACTTTTTTTTTTATTACTTTTTTTTTTCATTTTAGTCCTTTTTTTACTTTTGTATTTAGTTTTTGGTCCTCCATTTTTTTCCGGATCATTTGTTTTCATTTTAGTCCTTTTTTGTTTTTTTCCCCATTTTTTTCAATTTAGTCAGTTTTCATAATGATAATATCTTTCTTTTTATTCATTTTATCTTTTTTGTCTTTTTTTCATGGCTTTTTCTTGGGTCTTTTTTTGCATTTTTTTCTTATTATTTTAATTTTTCCTTACTTAGATAAATTTTCTCAAATTTGTCCAACATGTGCATAGCACATGCTAAAGTAGGACAACATGTTACATTTTTTCGAAGTTATTTTCAATTGACGGATAGCAATCTTGTAGATTATCACCGATAATCTATTGGTCATCTCACGCCATTGAAGATTAATAATCTAGTAGATTGAGAAGATTACCCTACTAGATTGTATATCTACCCGATCCCAATCCTTATGCTGAAACCGGATCTCAACTCCTGTCCCGAAATCCATTATATTATTTGTTTTAAAACAATCATGTAGATAAAATTAAATAATATTGCCTAATACCGAGGTTTCTTGTCATATTAGATATCAAATTCTGTATTGCAAATAATTTCTAATTTCGTATTAAACTGTACATTATAGTGATATTGCAAAACATTGTATTGAATGATAGAATATCGAGTCCTAATACATTGTACCAAACATGTTCTTAGTTTCCAAACGTGACTAATGGATGAAGGGCATGTAAATTTTCCTCTTCCCTCTTTCTGTGTTGCTTCCAAAGTCATGTCCAATTTATTAACCGTATAGGACACGCCCCATGTGCCAAGTTTTTTGAGCTGGACTTTGACGATGGTAAAACGTCAATTGTAGCTCCACCTTTGTCGGCATAATTTACCTTTGAAGTTATCTTCAGGCACAAAGTAAAAGTGTTGGTGTAAATGTGTCATTCTTATAGAGTGGGTTTTACCTGAATTCGTAGAAGGCCATGTGAGTGCTGTAATCTGTGCTCAAGTGACGTGCTTAATACATATCGAAGCTTGCACATAAGTCATTCACAAATGACTACTTGAACAAGCATATTAAGAATTCAGCTTCGGCCTAGATTTTTACCACTCCAGCGAAACAATCATCTATAAAAGTACCAAAATTTGGCACTGTAGCAGCTCCCCCTCGTCCAAAGTAATAACGAAACATTTTTGTACTTTTTTTTGGTTCTCTTTTTTGTCCGCTTTTTTTTTTTTTTTTTTTTTTTTTTTTCAATTTAGTACTTTTTTACTTTTGTATTTAGTTTTTGGTCCTCCATTTTTTTCCGGATCATTTTTTTTTTTCATTTGTCATTTTTTGTTTTGTCCCCCCCCCCCTCCCATTTTTTTCATTTTAGTCATTTTTCTTATTGATAATATCTTTCTTTTTATTCATTTTATCTTTTTTGTCTTTTTTTTCACGGCTTTTTCTTGGGTCCTTTTTTGCATTTTTTTTTCTTATTATATTAATTTTCCCTTACTTAGATAAATTTTCTCAAATTTGTCCAACATGTGCATAGCACATGCTTTAGACTAGTAGGACAACATGTTACATTTATTCGAAGTTATTTTTGATTGACTAATAGCAATTAATCTATTAGATTATCACCGATAATCTATTCGTTATCTCAGGTCATTGAAGAGTAATAACCTAGTAGATTGAGAAGATTACCCTACTAGATTGTATATCTACTCGATCCCAATCCTTATTCCAAAACCGGATCTCAACTCCTGTCCCGAAATCCATTATATTATTTTCTTTAAAACAATCCTTTAGATAAAATTAAATAATATTGCCTAATACAGAGGTTTCTTGTCATATTAGATATCAAATTCTGTTTTGCAAATAATTCCTAATTTCGTATTAAACTATACATTATATTGATATTGCAAAACATTGTATTAAATGATAGAATATGGAGTCCTAATACAATGTATCAAACATGTTCTTACTTTCCAAACGTGACTAATGGATGAAGGGCATGTAATTTTTCCTCTTCCCTCTTTCTGTGTTGCTTCCAAAGTCATGTCAAATTTATTGACCGTAGAGGACACGCCCCATTTGCCGAGTTATTTGAGCTGGACTTTGACGATGGTAAGACCTCAATTGTCGCTCCACCTTTGTCGGCATAATTTACCTTTGAAGTTCTTCAAGCACAAAGTAAAAGTGTTGGTGTAAATGTGTCATTCTTATAGAGTGGGTTTTACCTGAATTCGTAGAAGGCCATGTGAGTGCTGTAATCTGTGCTCAAGTGACGTGCTTAATACATATCGAAGCTTGCACATAAGTCATTCACAAATGACTACTTGAACAAGCATATTATGAATTCTGCTTTTGCCTAGATTTCTACCACTCCAGGCGAAGTTTTTCTCCAAAGACAAAAATAAAAAAGGAAATTACAAAACCAGATTTTTATTGCTTGAATGCCAATTTCTCTTTTTTTTTTTTTTTTTTTTTTTGTTATTTCTAAAGCCCAAGCCCAATACTTGTATCCTATGGTGTGAGTGGGCTCGTTTTGTGGACTCAAGCCTCACTTGGGGAACTCATGTCGATTGTGGTTTGATGGGCCATGAGTAATCAAATAGGCCCATTATTCTTGTCAAAGTTGGTTTTTTATCCCACTTGTAGGGTTTCAAATTGACTTCTCAAGATAAATGGGTGATAGAAAAATAACCAAGAAAACACATTCTCTTACCTTAGGTAGTCCAAAGTATATATATCCAACTTAAGTGACAGCTCAAAAAGCCCATCTTTTCTCTATTGTGGCCCAAAAGACCCAAAAGGTTGGTTCTAGAAGCTCCCTATAGCTATGTAAGCCGCTCCAGAGACCAAGACATTCTTTGACTAGTATCCGCAGCAGCCCCTAGTCTCGCTCCAGAGACCAGATGTTTCTCCACATTTGCTTTGGCTGTTTGCTTTGGACTAGTCCTTAGCAAACCACCCACTTCAGAGACGGAAAAGCTGACTATAGAAGCTTCTAGGCTTTTAAAAAGCACTATAACTTTGACTACCTAATTATCATCACTTTGTAATTCTAGTATTCCTTGAAGTCCAAACACATAGCCATCATCCCTTTGATACTAGAAATAGGATGGAGTGTGTTACATGCACTCCAGAACCCAGAGTTTTTCTATCCAAAGCGACCTCCAAAATGACTCTAGACTTCGTCTATAAATAGCTCTCCCTTCTCCAGAGCAAGACACTACACAATTACTCATCCAAACCCCAACACCAACCCATATCGCAACACAATCTCTTCACCTCAAACCAGCTCTCTCTCTCTCCATCAGAAACCCACCCAGAAGCTAATCTCTAGTGTTAAAAACTCCATATATTTATCAAGCTCCTCATTTCTGGAACATTTCTAGGGACCATAGAAGTCCATCTCTAGAGGCAGCTAGTGTCTGTCTCTGGAGCGATTTTGAGTCACACCCAAAACCACTCCAAAGACAGCAGCCCTCTCTCCGACTTACCTTATCACAATCTCCATCAACTACTCGATTACTCCTCCCACCTTTCTTCGATCTCATTGATTTCTTTTAGTTGATTCTCTTGTGCTTTATTGCAGATTCTTAAGGTGATTTGGCAACGAAGGACATCCTAGGAGCCATCCATCTTCGATTTCCTTCGAGCGTAATTGGACCCAAATCATGATGGTGGCCCTACCCTAGTCTTTTCTCCAGCTCCATTCAATGTCTCTGGCCACGCCGGAGTAAT
Organism: Ficus erecta; assembly: GCA_008635985.1. Taxonomy (NCBI): domain Eukaryota; kingdom Viridiplantae; phylum Streptophyta; class Magnoliopsida; order Rosales; family Moraceae; genus Ficus; species Ficus erecta. Next base: position 155,888 of record BKCH01000203.1, on the reverse strand, counting down.
CACTAGCCAGCCAAAGATCGCCACATCGACATCCCCGACACGTCACTCACCAGATCTACCGGGCCCCATCAATAGTAATGTTTTTGGAGATTCTAAAAGTCCTTTATACAAACTATGATGCAAATATTTTGTTTGGTAAAAGTACTCATACGTCATTTGTTTGAATACTAATACATATTAATAATTATTTAGAGAAGTTAGGATTTCTAACTTTTATTTCTAGCTTGCCAGAAGTAAATATAAAACTTCTACCAAAAGCACAACAACCCGAACTCACACATAGTAATAGAGTGATGTCTATCTAAAAAGGATATATTCATATATCTATTGATTTCTTTTACTCTGTCATTTTCTAAAAAGAAATAAATAAATAATTTGAACTTTAAAGCTGGTTTTTTTTAATTTATTTTTAAATATATTCGGTCACAACTCACAATAAAATATGACGCATGCCTATTGAATGTATTGTTTAATATCTATGACAAGTGCCTATCAATTTTTATATCTATGTATTAATTATTATAAGTAAATAACAAAGCATAGCAAAAACAATGCTATACTTGTAGCGAGTTTCTTTCATTTTGATATTTCATTTTAACATAACAATAAGTTTACAAGCCCATAAACTTTGAAAACAAAAACACTACGGAAAGTATCCTAGTACTAGGAGATAACATATGTAATGTAATAGCCAATCTTTTTACAAATTTACGATTTCCTTTTTAAGGAATCGAGGTCTGTACTATGTATGTTTATGTGAAATATATGGTCTGATTTATCAGAATATGTGTGAGTTCTTATAACATTATAAGACTCAATAATAGTTTACTTAGTCAAGTATGAGGCCTTTTGATGAAAGAGGCAGAATAAGGATTTATGATTTTATTTCAGTCAACATTTGACTAGGATGATTTAAGATATGATTAAGACGGTACTGCAATATAATAAGCAGTATAAAATTATACTGCGATAAATCGTCATTACAAATGAAGAAGTAAGAATAAGGCACGTGACCACTCTAGAAAAATTAGGTATAATATTTAGAGCAATAAGGACTTAGTAGCTTCAAGTCTTAAGAAAAACCTACACGCAGTTTAGTTAAGTTCAGATAAATTCTGGATTACAGTTTAGTATTGCAGTACTGTTAATAGTTAAAAACAATATTTGTAATATTGCATTAGTAAGAAAATGGACTGTATATTAAGAGGAAATGTCAAACGGAGCCCTAATGGGAGGACACCTCATCATGGATAAATATGTGAATTTTGGGATTTTTGGGAAAATTGGAAAGAATTAGGTGGATGATTATGAAGAGATTTCTTGGCCTACAAGGGCTCCACATGGCGGGCCACCTAAGTGGTTTTATGAGCAAATATTTTATTTTTGGGGACAAATATGCAATTTTAAGAATAAAAATAATTGTTAGAAATTAAAGATTTTTCACCTATAAATAGGTGATGTGGGGTTGCATGTGGACCATTTAGTTGAACCTCAAAATTTCTAGTTCTTTTCCAACTTCTCCTCTAGCCCTTAGGAACCGAAAAAAAAAAAGGAGAAAGCAAGGAGTGGCTGGTTGGTGTTGGTGGAGTGAGAAGGAAAAATATTTCTCAACCCAAAGTCTAGATCAATCATTTCAACTTAGAGGTATTTCTTTTAACCCTTTAAGCATTTCATTAAGTTTGATTAAGGATTTATGTGTATTTCAAACTTTGGTTGTAAGAGCATAAGCTCGTAATTTTTATGTTGCCCTATGTTATGGTTTTATATGCTTGGTATGGTCTAGATCTATGCTTAGGTAATTTGGTTGATAGCTCTAAGCATTAATATGGTTATATGCTCTAGAATGGGTTTATGGCTATGATTGCTTACCAAGTGTTTGTGAATTTGTTTTCACATGCTTGAATATGGATGGTTTGTGAATGATGGTTATGTGAATGATCTAAGTATGATGGTTATGAAATTTAACCACAAAACACAATTTGGTGAACTAGAAAGTTATCAAATGTTGTGTTTTCCATAAAGATGAACAAGTGAGTTATGGAATGTTAAGAATGAATCCAACGCGCTGTATGTTGATGTAGGCTCACGGCTTTATCCGTTTGAGGTAGTATGAAGGATTTTTAAACAAAAACCAATGAATTTCAAAATTGTCAATTTTCGGATTAAACTGGACAGTTTTATGAAAACTGAATTTTGAGCCCCTTACAGGCTGAATTTGGTAAAGGTTATAACTGCAAAGTTGTAGAAAATTGAAAATCCTAGGGGGCTTACTAAACTGTTTTTGAAAATAAGGCTCCAAAGGCCTCTGTTTTTATCAAAATCCGAAGCTGGTCAAAACAGACAGTGTACAAGGCCATAATTTTTCAAAAGGAAAAATGAGTAAGTTAAAGGCAGATTTAGGTTTTAGAAAAACATACAAAACTTGTAGCTTTTGATGAGATCTACAACTTTCATGAAGAAAGTTTTCCCAAATTATAAACCGATTTAAAGATAAAATGGGATTTTCAAACCTATGTAGAGTACATGAAATTTCCTGCACATATGCAGTCCAGTAAATTAAAAGGATGTTTTAAAAGTAGTTTTTAAGGTTTTATGATCTCTTTAAAAAGTGACTGAGATTTTATGAAAATGGTTTCAAAAAGGTTTAAATCTAATGGAATTTCCTAAGTGATTGTTAAAAACGTACTATGTTTTATGAAAGGCAATTTTAAGTATTATGGTAAGAAATACTTTGAGTTATGAAGTTATGATATTTTCAAAACATAAGAACATGGTAACAAGTGTATGAAGAATGATAATCGGGTGGGATACCGATTTGTTATGTTAGGGCCTGTATCCATGATTACCATTGGTACCCGAATAAGATACCGGTTTACTATGTTAAGGTATCAATAGTAATCGGATAGGATACCGGTTTACTATTTTACTATGATAGGATTTGTATCTATGATTACCAAAGGTAATCGGATTGGATACTGATCTAGTATGTTATGGTTTATAGTAAGATAGAACGGCTCTTATCTTACACCCTGTTTGAAACAGGATTATGACCCATTGTCGTGCCTTGATGGAACGATAGACCAAGAGCATAGGACAATTTGTAAGTACAACTCTACCTACAGCATAGGCAAAATGTTTTTATTACATTGCATGTTTTTCAAAAATTCATGAATTGATTTACATGATGTACATATGTTTTATGTTTTATATTTTATGTTTTATGTTTTATTATTGTGACATGATGAAAGCATGTTCACTAATAATAAATCACATGATAAGAACAAGAATAAGTTTTCAAGTAAAAAACAGTTAGGATTCAAGTTTTCAAGTATGATCAAGCAAGAATAAGATTTCATGTAATAAGATAAGACAAGTAAATTTTCTTGTGTCGTACCGACTTGCCACGAGGGCGGGTTTAAACGGTTTGGTCCATGGTTTGAGTTGAATTGGATTGGCTGCCCCAACCACTCCATGTTAAACGATTTGGTTTATGGTTTGAGTTGGATTGGACTTGTAATAACCCGAAATTTTGATGACTTGTGATTTCCTTATATAGAAAGATAATCTAAGTCTGAATCATGTATGTCAATATGAAGCTCCTGATCTGAGTTGAATATCAGTATATGTTTGAGTTCTCGTTTAATTAGCTACGAGACTCAGTAATAGTTTGCTTAGTCAAGCATTAGGCATTTTTGAGAAAAAGGGCAGATTAAGAATTTATGATTTTATGCCGGTCAATGTTTGACCAGGTTGACCTAAGGTTTGACTGAGTCGGTATTGCAGTGCAATTAACAGTATGAATATTATACTGTGATAAACCGTCATTACGGACAAATAAGTAAGAATAAGGTTCAAGACCACCCGAGAAAAATCAAGCACAGTATTTAGGACAATAAGGACTAAGTAGTTTCAAGTCCTAAGAAAAATTCATACATAGTCTGGTTAAGCGCAGATAAATTCTGGACTGTAGTCCAGTATGACAAAACTGTTTTTAGTAAAAAACAGTATTGAAATTATCTAAGTTAATAAAGAAATGGACTGCATAATTATATTAATGGATTTTTGAAATCAAGTGGATAATTATGCAAGAATTGGAAGCTAAGTGGCTCCACACTGGCCGATCACCCATAGGGGCTAAAGTGCAAATATTTTGTCCATAGGGGCCAAGTGCAATTTTTTAGAAAAGTAAGCATGATGATGTAAGCAAGATGATGTAAGCATGATGATGCAAGTTTGATGATGTAAGCATGATGATGTCATGATGATCCAAGCTTGATGATGTAAGCATGATGATGTAAGCAAGAAAATTTCCTTGCTCTCCAAGTAAATGGCCGGCCACCTAACTAAGGATTGGAAGAAAATATTTTGCTCTCGAGGACTAATGGGCAAATATTTTTCTCTTAAGGGCTATTATGCAATTTTTGGATTAAAAATAAATCCAAAAATTAAATTATTTATCACCTATAAATAGGTGATTTGGGGGGGGGGGGGCTTAGTTTGTTCTCAAAAAAAATGAGAAAACACCACAAAACCATGCCAAAATCTCTCCTCACTCTCTCCCTCCCCTAGAAACCGAAAAAAAAAAAAAAAGTAGAGAGAAAAAAAAATGTGAGGGTCGGTTTTTGTAGAAGGAAGCAAGGAGGAAAATTTTCCCAACCAAAGGGTAAATCCATTCTCTTGGATCTTGAGGAAGGTAACCTATTGAGGTAACCTGTCAGAACGACAGAATCCAAGACCTAGCATAACGGGTAAGTACAAACCTCACCTACAGTATAGAAATAGTAAACTAATTTCAAGTATATGACATGTTTTCATGTATGCCACGTTATGCTATGTCAAGTTATGTTATGCTATGTCAAGTCATGTTATGCCATGTCAAGTTATGTTATGCTATGTCAAGTCATGTTATGTCATGTCAAGTCATGTTATGCCATGTCAAGTCATGTTATGCCATGTTATGATATGTTAAGTCATGTTAAGCCATGATATGCCAAGCTATTCCATGATGTATGGTCATGTCATGTTGTAATAAATAAACATGCCACAAGTTATTTTATGCTATTCATCTTTAAGTCATGCCATGTCTATGTCGCATGTGTATCATGACAAATAAGATCACATGTAAAGATTCTTAGTCTTGGGGCAAAAAAAAAGGTAACAAGGCTAAGACTAAACCAAGACAAGCAAGGTGTCGTACCAACCTCCTGTTGATGCGGGAGGATCATGTATGTTCAAGAAAATTCTCAGACCTTCTGTTGAAGCAGAAGGGTTATGTTTCAAGATTCTCAGAATTGTTAGGGACCTTGCAAACCTTAACTTTCTGTAGAATGCGCGCAATCGGTACGTACACAAGGGGCCCACATGTTAAGCAAGATAATAAGTTCAAGTTTAAAATGGAGCATAAGACATTCATAATCGATCATAAATGGATCATGCATAAGTTATATGATGTTTGTTATGTTTTTGTGAGATTATGTTTGTACTTGCTGGGCGAAAGCTCATCAGTATATTTCATACTGTAGGTAAGATGCCTGCAGCTTTATTTGGTGGGCCATGAAGACGATGCAGCAAGTGAAGGGCGGTGTGGGATACCACTACGCAAGTTTTCCGCAAACTCTTTAAATTATGAATTAGTACAAGTATGATTAAGTAGTATGTACCAAGTTACGTATGTACTGTTTCAAGAGTTCGGTTTAAAAGGTTATGTGTGACCTTTTAATCGGTTTAACAAGTAATGGGTAGGTATGGTGAAGTTACCCATATGTATAAGTTTATTTGAGTTACAAAAAAAAATAATAATAAAGAAAAAATGTATTCTCAGTATTTCAAGTAAGTATGGTGACGGCCCACGTCTACGTAGTCGGCCCTACGTGGATTATCGGGGCGTTATAGTACTGACCGCCCTAATCACTCCATAGCTACGTGCCATGGTACGTGCACTCATGATATGATGTAAGGGAGCCCAAAACCAATTTAACATAAGATAACATAATTGATTCATAAGAAAGCATAATCGGTTCATGCATTCTTTTACTAAAAATGTTTTGCGGAATAGAAAGTTGTACTTACTAAGCATAAGCTCATAACTTACATTCATGCTGTAGGTAAGCAACCTATCGGCAATGCTTGATGCAAGACTGTGGAGAAATGACACTGCAGACTGTAAAATTTGGGTTGAACACCGCCACGGGCTTTGGAAATGTGTTATGTAAAATGTTTTGTGCTATGTTATGATAAGTCAATGGTACTAGTATATGATAACTAGTATGATTTGTTAAAATGTAGTTTGAAAGCTCGGTACTTGAGTGAGTATATATAAATAAGTATGAGTATAAGTTAAGTTTTTAAATTGAATTTTAAGAAGAAAGAATAAAGAAGAAAAAAAAAACATTTCCGTATTTTTACGTAAAGTAAGTTTTGAGATAAAGTATGTTTAAGAAAGCATGATAAGGTAACGGCTCCACGAAATCAGGTCGTTGCAAACTTGATATTTAAGTTAAGTAAGTACGAAGTCATGGCCCTACGTAGGTCGGGTCGTGACATAGATGATGGCATGAGATAGTGGCCGTGACGGAAGTAGGTCGGGACAATGGCTTGGGGCAGTGGCAAGAAAGAAGCTGGCAGAGCTGGAGGAGAGAGAAGCTGGTGGAGGGGTGAGGAGAGAGAGAGAGAACAGGGTGAGATAAAGGGAGAGAGATTAGAGAGAGAAAGAGAAAAAAAAAAGGATATTTGAGTATTTTTAACTTAAATTAATATAAATATGTTGTTAATTATCATTATGGCAATTCTTGCAAAAAATTTTTAGTAGTGGCAATTTTCAATTTGCATATCATTTCCATGACAGATAGCCTAATTTGCCCCACTTTTTATTTTTTATTTTCGTTTTCAAATATATATACATTAGCAGTACTTTTGAGTTGTATACTTACGGACATATGGAGCAGTGTAGTAAGTTGTTGTTCCATCTGCTGCGATAGCTACCTGGAAAAGGCATGTCAAGAGCAAGCCCATAAACGTCATAAATCGCATATTGCTGTACCCATTTTCAGAAACCAAACGCTATTATCAAAATATTCGTGTAGAAACTTGTGCTACAAGGAATACACTGGTTTTTCCATTTTATAGAGGGGAAATTTAGCAGCTTTTGAAAAGTAAAAGAATAAAAGTAAAAGAAAAATGGATGGGGCTGGCCGGCGTTGAAAAATTCATGTCCCTTGACATCACTGTCTTTCTTAGAAATCTATTTAGCCAAAGTGTAAGGAAGTTTCTTCAAATACAAAAATGATAAAGGAAATTACAAAACTAGATTTTTACTGCTCGAATATGCTCGCAGATGCCAATTTCTCTCCTGTTTTTATTTTTTTCCCTACGAAAAAAAGTCAATAATCTTTAATTTGCTTGCAGCAATATACAATTAATGCGGTTTTTAGTTAATAAATCTTCGATGTAACAACCGAATTTTTGAATGAAATGTTTTAGTAAATTGATTATAAAATTTATCAAAATCTTTATGTAATAAAGTTTATATTATATTTATAATCTAAGGTTATGAAATGAAAATATTTCAATACTTGTAGCAATTTAATAATATGTCACATAATATAAAGTCATAATTTATTATTTAAAATAAAAATAAACTGACTTAATAGTATAAGATATGGTAAGAATTAGAATATGCTTCATCAGTGACAAAATAATTTTATGTCACATAATTTAAGGTCCCATAACTTTTGTTCAAAAAGTAAAAGGAAAAGTAACAAATTGACATAAATCATGGTATGTCAAATCACAACAACCCACAACCTGAATAGAGTAACCAGTGAAAATTAGCAGTCTAAGTTTAAAACAGATAAGAAGAATACCGGTTGCTAAAATGCAATGCTAGAATTTTATGGATAAGTGTCTAGAATGATGGAGAATTATACTACTTACCCTTTTCAAAAGATGAAAATTAAACAGATTACCTTTAGCAGTATTAAAACTATAATAAATCTTATACTGCCTAACTTTTTTGACATTAAAATTTGAAGGTCAAGTTTTACGGCAGAGAAAAATATACTGATCAATGTTTTAAGTACAAGTACTTAATGAGGAAGTTTTTAAGACAACTAGGGATAAATACTATCACGTTGAAAAAATAGATCAAGATTTTAGGGAAGATTTTATCTGTTAAGTCAAATATCTAGAAAGTTCCCTATTTAAATTAACTTAAAGAAAATAGTACAAGAATCTGAAAATCTAATTTATGCATCTTGACCTTAACTCCGTCTTTGATCATGATTTAAAATATTGTTAATTTAGATTAAGAATATTTAAGTCTTCAAGAAGTATCAAGACCATATTACTGAATTAATCAAGCACCATTAATTTTGATCTATAAATAATCATCATTCACCATGACAGTTAATCCTTAATCTTTTCAACCACAAGAAAAATCTCTTTCCAACTTTCCCTTACTTTCCCCCCACTTGTACACCACCCAAATTTGTTTTTGGTTTTATCTGTGCACCTTATGCGCCCCCCTAATGAGACGCCCCGACTTCCCAAGCCGGGTTGACACCATACATACTTATACTTATCTTACTTGAAAATTTGAGAATAATTTTTTTTTCTTAAAAAAAAAAAACATATATAAATAGATTATCTTGTAGAGAAAAACTTGTCATGCATACAAACTATACTGAAAATACATTCTCAAGTCTTCAAACTTCATATATACTGCATAACTTAATTTACGTTTGAGATATATATATATATTAACTTAAAAGTGGTTGCGGAAAATTTTACGTAGTGGTATCCCACATCGCCCTTCATCCGCCGCATCGTCCACATGGCCCACCACTTAAGCTGCAGGCTTTTTACCTACAATATGAAATATACAAATGAGATTTCGCCCAGCAAGTACAAACATATCTCACAAAACATTTTAAACCTCTTAAAAACATGCCAATCATCATGTAATTTATGCATGATCCATTTTATGATCGATTTGAATGTCTTATGCTTCATTATGGACTTAATTTTGAACTTATTATCTTGTCTTAACATGTGGGCCCCTAGTGTACGTATCAAAAGCGCGTAGCCTTCAGACAAAGTTAGGGTTTGTAAGGTCCTAAACAGTTCTGGGAATCATAAACTTGACCCTCACGCATCAACGAGAGGTTAATAATTATAACTTAACTTGAACATGTATCCTCCTCGATCACGGGAGGTTGGTACGACACCTTGCTTAACTTGGTTTAGTCTTAGTCTTGTATATTCCAAGACTAAGAATCTTTAGTTGTGCTCTTATTAATCATGGTGCACATGTGACATAGACATGGCATGACTTATCATGACTTAGCATGATATGACATAACATACTTAACATCGCATGACTTAGCATAACTTCTCATGGTATAACATGTCATAGTATAACTTAGCACATCATAGCATGACATCACATATCATAGCATGACTTAGCATAACATAGCATGTATACTTGAAAATAGTATTTACTATTTTCCATACTGTAGGTGAGGTTGGTACTTGCCTGTTATGCTATATCTTGGGTTTCGTTGCTCCGGCTCAGGTTGCAACTGCAGGTTACTTCCTGCTATTAAAAAGAAAATAGGATAAGGATTCTATAAAATGTTGGTGACCTATCCAACATTCTAGTTATATGTCCCCCATACATGTCTTGACCATTTACTAGGTTACTAATTGTATGGTCGACCATACTTGATTTATTACTTGCTAGGTTACTTGAAGTAACCTTGGGTACTACACCCAAGCATACATGAATATTATTAGGTTACTATTCCTATTATTGGGCCTAAGCATAGTAACTGGGGTATCCTACCTGGTTACTATTGGTCATTATCTTATTACCAAATTTAAAGATGACTTTAGAGTCCAAAACTTGTTTTTCTCTTTGCTCTGGAAAAACTAGGTTTTATTTCTTTATTAAAAACCCTTGTTCAACTTTGAAAAATTGTAATTCTTTGAGAAAGGTTTGTAAAAATTATTAACTATTGGAAACTGCCTTTGGAACAGTTCCCTGCTATCAATTATCTGTGTATGTGCAGGAATGTCCTTTTCCTGCACTGTTTTAGAAAATCCTGTGCATGAATTTCCTGTTTCCTGCACAATTTTGGAAATCAGGTTTTAACTTTAAAATTTGTTTGGAATTTGAAAAATCTTTCTTCGTGAAAGTTTTAGATCTTGAAAAATACTACAACTTTGGTTCTTTACACAAAACCCAGTTTTGCCTTTAACTTGTTCATATTCTGAGTTGAAACTGGCTGGCCGTGCACAAAGTCTGGGTAGACCAGGCTCGGGTTTTTGTAAAAACGAAGGCCTTTGGAGCCTTATTTTGAAAACTGTCCATGTTATCCCCTAGGAAAATCCCTTCTCTACAACTTTCATGTTTTATGGTTTGCCTAATTCAGCCTCTAAGCGTCTCAAAATTGCCTTTCCAGAAAACTGGCCAGTTTTTCCCGAAAACTGACAGTTTTGTTCTTAACTTGGTTTTACGTCCCAATACGCGCACACTACCTCAACCGCCCACAGCGGGAGCCTAATATCAGTCATGCAGCGGTTTCTAACGTTCCATTCCATCATCACAAACTCATAAATCATTCATGCATTCACATGCAAACCCTTGGGTGTGCATGCACCAAGCTAGGGTTTGCATGATTCTAGGTTTGCCTAACCATTCATCACATCAAACACTTAGCATGCATGTTCTAGCATAAACTTAAACATACTTTGGGACATATAACTAAATCATGCTTCAAACATGTAAACTCTAATTTCGTGCAACCAAAGCATAAAATCATGCATACTTGGTAAATAGAACCACCTAAACCATAAATTCAAGCACCAACCTAAAAATTCTAAACTAGGGCATAAAAAGTAAATTGAACTTATGCTCTTACATCCAATGCTTGAAATACACTTAAATTTCCCAAATTGAAGCTCAATTTAAAAGCTTAGGATCAAAGGGTTTACCTCTAGGGTTTGGAATTTGGTTCTCAAGCTTGGATCCCAAAATTTTTCCCTTTTCCTTGGCTGCCACCACAACCGGTTTTCCCCTCCAATGGGGTTCCAAAAATCCAGCCACCCTTTGCTTTTTTTTTTTTTACCAAAAATCCGGTCTCCCTACACTTGTTCCTCTAGGGTTTCTATTTTTTTTTCACCCTAGGGTTCGATTTTGTGAGGGAGAGTGTGAGAAGAAAATTGGCAAGAGTTTGGCTAAATTTCTCTATTTTTCGACTAAAAATCCGCCCCCCCCCCCCCTCTCACCTCTATTTATAGGCTTTTTGAACTTTTCAAAATTTCTAAAAAGTCCTTGAACTAGGATTTAATTATTTTTCTAAAATTGCATATTGATCCTTGAAGCAAAAATATTTGTTAATTAGTCCCTACATGTGGTGGCCGGCCATTTTCTCCCTTGGTGCCCAAGTTTTGCTTACCTCATCATGATGACATCATCTTGATGACATCATGTGCTTACCTCATGCTTACATCATCATTTTTTCCAAAATTGCACTTTTTTGCCCCTAAAGAAAAAATATTTGCAATTTGACCCTCCAAGTGGCCTGCCATGTTGGGTGCAAGGTGGCAAAACTTTTGATTTCTTTCCACCATTTTTTTCTTTTAATCCAAAAATGATGTCATAAATCTAAGATAGGGTGATGTCATCATAAGGCCTCGTTTGGCTTGTTCCTTAATATGCAGTCCACTTTTAAGCTAACACAGATATTTCCAATACTGTGCTCACTAATACGCAGCATAGTTCAGTACTGTTATACTGAACTGCAGTCCAAAATTTATATGTGTATAGTCGGACTGTATAAAATTTTTTTCTTTTATTCAAAGCCATTTGGCCCTTAATACCCTAATTTAGGTGCTTGATTTTTCTATGGTGGTTTTAAATCTTAATTATGCTATCTTGTCCGTAAAGACGATTTTCGCAGTATATTTCCCATACTGCTTATCATATCACAATATCGTCTTATATTTAACCTCTTTGGTCAACCTTTGACTTTTCTGGTAAACTTTGACTTTTTCGGTCAAATTTTGACCAACATGAATTCATGAAATTTCGTCATGCCTTTTTCCTTAAAAGGCCTATTATGGAGTCTTGTGGCTAATTTATCGAGAACTCAACCCTATACCGATAAAATTATGAATTTTGTATTGATATTCAAAAGTTTCATAAAATATCACATAAACACATGGTACAAACTTAGATTTCTTATGTACAGGAAAATCATGAGTCCGTAAAATTTTGGTCATTACACCTAAGGTCCTAGGCTAGATAACGAAATTGAAATTTTAGATAACGAAAAAGAATATTTTTCGTGAATTTAAAAATTTTGAACAAAATTTTGTCAAAGTTCTTACGCCATGCCTTTATACTACTAGGAGCTGTTCAGTGCCCAGCGTACGGCGACAGTAGCTGCAGGACGCCTCGGCACTAACTGGACCAAGTAACTAGCACTGCAGCACTGGTGAATCACGACTATAGAGTAAGCCACACAAAAAAAATAAAATAAAAAAAATAAGAATAAAAAAATAAAGAGAGAGAGAGAGTTTGAGTTTAAGTAATTTTAAAGGAAATATTTCATATGTCTAGAAAATAAGAATTTAAATTATGGACTATCAAAATAAGAAATTTGATATAAAGTCCAAAAATTAGATCGTTTAACCTAATTTTACTTGATTTAATTAGAAATTATTTTAAGATCTAAGAACACCATATCCTCATAAACATACTTAGCAAGGAATTAATGTAGACCAAGTTTCATTATCCTTTAATCAAAAGGAATTTGGATAAGATTATATCCAAAAAAATATTAACATAATACTCGTCTCCGATATATTTTCAGGTAGTAAAACTTAGACCACGAGTTAGCTTAAAGTTCGATGAATTTTGTACACAAGGTAAGTTCGAACCTTGTCTATCTCGAAATTTAAGTTGCCCCTGACCTCAAAATCCAACCTTGACCCCCATCCCAAAATTCGACCTAGACCTTAGTTAGGAAAGCCGTCCTCGACTAATGTCCTGAAACCAAACCCCGATTTCCACCCCGAAACCCAACCACTTCTCTATCCCAAAACTCAACCCCCCTGAAATCCGATCCCGACCCCCGTCCCAAAACCCCATCCCGACCTCATCCCAAAATCCAATCCCAACCCCATTCCCATCCTGAAACCCAACAATGATTCGAAATTCGACTCAACCCTATCCCGAAACTTGAACCTGACCTCAAACCTAAAACTCGGTCCCGAAACCCAACCTGAACCTAGTTCCAAAAACCGATACTAATTCCGATTCTAAAACTCGACTCCAATCCCAATCCTTATTCCGAAACCGGATCTCAACTCCTGTCCTAAAATCCATTATATTATTTGTTTTAAAACAATCATTTAGATAAAATTAAATAATATTGCCTAATACAGAGGTTTCTTGTCGTATTAGATATCAAACTCTGTTTTGCAATTAATTCCTAATTTCGTATTAAACTATGCATTATATTGATATTGCAAAACATTGAATTAAATGATAGAATATGGAGTTCTAACACAATGGACCAAACATGTTCTTACTTTCCAAAAGTGACTAATGGATGAAGGGCATGTAATTTTTCCTCTTCCCTCTTTATGTTTTGCTTCCAAAGTCATGTAAAATTTATTGAGTGTAGAGGACACGCCCCATTTGCCAAGTTATTTTAGCTGGACTTTGACGATGGTAAGACCTCAATTGTCGCTCCACCTTTGTCGGCATAATTTACCTTTCAAGTTATCTTCAAGCACAAAGTAAAAGTGATGGCGTAAATGTGTCATTCTTATAGAGTGGGTTTTACCTGAATTCGTAGAAGGCCATGTGAGTGCTGTAATCTGTGCTCAAGTGACGTGCTTAATACATATCGAAGCTTGCACATAAGTCATTTACAAATGACTGCTTGAACAAGCATATTATGAATTCTGCTTTTGCCTAGATTTCTACCACTCCAGAGAAACTGTCATGTATACTATATCTAGAACTACCAAATTGTAGCACTGCAGCAGCTCCCCTTCGTCGAAAACGATTTGTGTTGGACGAAACTTTTTTGTGTTTATTTTTTTGTCCTCTTTTTTTCTTTCTTTCTTTCTTTCTTTCTTTTTTTTTTACTTTACTTTCTTCTTTTGAACCATTTTCATTTTAGTCCTTCTTTTACTTTTGTATTTTTATTTTGGTCCTCCATTTTTTTCCGGATCATTATTTTTTCATTTTAGTCCTTTTTTGATTTTTAGCCCTTTTTTTTTTCATTTTAAGTAATTTTTCATGTTGATAATTTCTTTTATTTTGTCCTTTTATCTTTTGTCTTTTTCTCACGCCCTTTTCTTGAGTCCTTTTTTTTTTGTTGCTTCTTATTTTAATTTTCCCTTACTTAGATAAATTTTCTCAAATTTGTCCAACATGTGCATAGCACATGTTTTAGACTAGTAGAACAACATGTTACATTTTTTCAAACTTATTTTCGATTGATTGATGGCAATCTACTAGATTATAACTGATAATCTTTTGGTCATTTCGTCTCATTGAAGAGTAATAATCTAGTAGATTGACAAGATTACCCTACTAGATTGTATATTTATATTTAAGATTTATGTTGAAATATAACATATTGCATACTTCCATGCTTGATGCCATGACTTACATGTTTTAAAGTTATCATGATACATGTCTCAGTTTTATAGCTTTGATATTTTACGTTGAAGTATGACATATGCATACTCACCATAAAATACTAACAAGACTAAGACAAGACAAGTTAAGGGTATCGTACCAACCTTCCATGGGGGGTGGATCAGTTCAGTTAATTTCAGTTGATCTGAAGCAAGTCCAATCTATAATCTTAGTGCTGTTGGGGACTTTGCAAACCCTCACAACTCGGTGATTGTGTGCATCCAGTACGTACACTAGGGCCTACAGATAAGACAAGATAAGAAAATCCATAATCAATAATAATGGATAATTCACAATCAAGCATAAACGGATCATGCATGTATTGTGCCATGTTTTTAATTATTTTGTGAGGATATGTTTACACTTGTTGAGCGAAAGCTCATTAGAAAATGCTCATACTGTAGGTAAGAAACTCGCAGTATAATAGCTAGACTAGGCAGGCTGCGAAGTAGAAGTGAAAGACATGATGGGATACCACTACAAAAAATTTCCGCAAATATTTTTAGTATTAAATTATACTAAATTGTAACGACCCACCTTAGCGTAGGCCATTACCATACATACTTACTTTATAATATGCGAAAATTTGGACTAAATTTTTTTTTAACACAAACAATATATAACTTGAATTCGGAAATCCTTTTATTACTTACTTACATATATATATGTACATATTTACTTATTTGCTTATCATAACACTGAGGTCTTGTACTTAAATACAATATATTTAAGATAATCATAACATAGTTTAACAAAAAGAAACGTAGCAGTTCCCGACCCGCAGTTTCACAGTTTTACATTGCCACGCTCCACCGTCTTGTATCATGTACTACCATAAGTTTGCTTGTCTACAACATAAACGTAAGTTATGAGCTTTCGCTCAGCAACCACAACTACTACTCCGAAAAATATTTTATAATAACATAATGCATGAACCATTTATGTTCCCTTATTGTTTTCTTAGGTTAGCATACTTTTTGGGCACTTACATAACATAAATGTTATACCATGGTGCGCAGCCATGGAGTGGTTGGGGCGGCCAGCCCTGTCCAACTCAAACCATGGACCAAACCCGACCTAGTGCGGGTCGATACGACATATAGCATCTTGCTTAGCATCATACTTGAAAATATTTCCTTAACTTATTCTTGCCTTTAAGTATAGAGAAAATTCTATTTGTATTTGAAAACATTTCATACTTATAACAGTTTCTAACTTGAAACTGGATTCTTACTCATTACCGAATGACTTACTCTTAATGAGCATACTTCGTGATGTCATAATATCAAAATAATCATCATAATAACATACAAGCTATCTACATATCAACATGAACTTGAAAACATACAAGCCATAAACATTTATCATACACATAACAACATGAACTTGAAGACATACAAAAGTAATCATTTTCGTTTATACCATAGGCGGAGTCGTACTTACCAGTTACACTAAACCTTGAATTTAAATGCTCCACTTAAACAGGTTGCTTTCCTGTTTTCAAGAAAATCATAGGATAAGAATCATCCTATCATGGCATTATAAATAATTCTAGTTACTTACTAATTGCATTACAAAACACAAACCCTAAAACTAAACTCCCTTTTTGAATTATAGTAAAACCCTAGAATCCTAAAAACTGTGTTTGGAATCAAATTCATAAATTTGGTCTTTTTCTTACAAATCTGTTTTAAATTTGAAAAAGTTTTCTTCATGAAAGTTGTAGACCTTGAAGGTTCCTATAACTTTTGTTTTTAACTCAAAACTCAATTCTATCCTTAACCTGCTTGTTTCTTCCTTTGAAAATTTTTCGACCATAAATACTATTCATAAGATTGGTCTCGGGTTTTGATAGAAATGAAGGTCTTAGAGGCTTATTTTCAAAAACAGTCCATGTTGGCCCCTAGGATTTTCCCTTCTCTACAACTTTATAGTTTTGAATTTTTCCAAATTCGGCCTCTAAAGGCCTCAAAATCTTGTTTTCAGAAAACTGTCCAGTTACAAACTCTAATCAAGCATACCAAAACCCTAGTGCATGAAACTTAACCACATGAACTCATGCTCATACATATTGAACATACACTTAAATCTTAACTAAAACTTGAATGAAGAACTAGAGGATAAAAAGATTTACGTCAAGTTCCACAGATGTAAGATCTAGACTAGGGTTTTGAAATTTTCTTCACACTAATCCAACACCAAAACCGAAATCTCTCTCTCACTTTCTTCTCTTTTCTTAAATTCGGCCCTGCAGGGAAGAACTAGAGAATGAGCTGCTTGTTTGAGTTTACTAACAAAATGCAATGAATCCACCTTCACCTATTTATAGGTGAACCAACATACTTCTTAAAATTGCCTAATAACCCCTAAGAGCAAAGTATTTGCCCATGATCCCTATGTGGTGGCCGGCCAATCTTGCTCATAGGCTAGGCTAGGCTTACTCCTCAAAGCTATGAGAATGAGTTGTCCTCTCCTTATGAGGCCAGCCATGTGTTGGGGCATAATGCTTATCCTAGTTTGCCAAGTAAGCCAAGCTAAGAGACTTACTCATCAAAGCTAAAAATGTAAGGTGTCATCTTCATGGAGTGGCCGGCCTTAGGTGGTGTGGTGTGCATTTCTTAGCTAGCCAAGTGAGCAAGGCTAGGTGCTTGCACATCTAAGCTAGGAAATGAGATGTCCAATGCTCAAGATGGCCGGTCCTTAGGTGGTGAGTTGTGCAAGCCTTAGCTAGCCAAGTGAGCAAGTGAGCAAGGCTAAGAGGGTTGCTCACTAAAGCTAGTCCATGAGGTGTCTTTCCCTCATGGTGGCCGGTTATGGGTGATGGCTTGGCATTGCCTAAACTAGCCAAGTGAGCAAGGCTAGGAGGGTTGCTCACCAAAACTAGTCCATGAGGTGTCTTACCCTCATGGTGGCCGGCCCTATGTGATGCCAAATGGTAACTTTTTACTTGATGATTTATCATACTTAGCCAAGTAAGCTAAGCTACATTGCTTACTAAGCAAAGCTAGGTTATGAGGTGTCAAGTCCTAATGACTTTCAAATTTTTCATACCTCATCTATTGGTCCTTAAAAGACAAAATTTTTCCCCTAGAACCATGAAGTGGTCGGCCATAGTGTGCCAAGTGAAGCAACTTGTTTGAATCACAAAACATAGCCAACAAAGCAAGGCTAAAGTGCTTAGTCACTAAGCCTAGGGCATGATGTGTCAAATTTTAGTGACACTCAAATTTTCACAATTTGCATAATACTTCTTAAGAGCAAAAATGCTTGCTCATAAGACCATGAGGTGGCCGGTCCCTAGGGTGTCCATGTGGAAGGATAGGATTGGTCCATTTGGAATCATCCAATCCTAACTTATTTCCTTGGTTTCCAACTAGGTTAACCAAACTTGTAATTGATCATTGACTTAGTTGAAATTGGAGTCTTAACTAGAAAAATCCATAGTTCCAAAAATTTACAAATTTACTTATAAAATCACAATTTTCTCAAAATTACACATTGGCCCCTAAAGGCAAAATATTTGCACTTTAGTCCTTATGAGGTGGCCGGCTAAGGTGAAGCTACTAAACATCCAATTCTAGCTTAATCATCCCTGAAAAGATTTTCTTAATTTCTAAAAATTAATAATCATGAACTTTTCTTAAATTTGCATATTGACCCCTAAACATAAAATATTTACATTTTGGTCCCTATGAGGTGACCGACTATGGTGGTGACACTTGTCATACTATTAAAGACGAGGTGTCATCCTAAAAGGCCTCGTTTGGCTTACCTCCTAAATGCAGCCGATTTTCATACTGACATAAATATTCATATATTGTTTTCAATTGTTAACAGTATAATTATACTGGACCATTATTCAGAATTTATCTGAACTGCATATAAGATCATCCTAAAACTAGAAACTACCAACATAGAATCATAAATCATAAATTTGCCTTTTTTAACAAAAGGTCTTAAACTTGCATAAGTAAGTTATCGAATCTTTTAACAAAGATTCAACAAATTTTTTTTATAGAACAAGTCAAATATATCACATAAACATACATAACACAAACTTTGATTCTTAACAAAAGAAATCATAAGCTTATAAAAAGGTTGGTTATTACATAAATAGTAATGTTTAAAAATGTAAACATTTTAAAGGTACTTATTAGTAAGTAATCATTTAGTAATGATCATTAAGTTTGTATGTTAAAATGTTAGAATTGTTTTGTTAATTATCATGATATGTACATATTAATTATATGTCATGTAGGAAGTATGTATAAAAAAATATATGTATTTATCTTTCGTAATTTTCAAGTATTAAAGTTAAGTAAGTACAATAAGTAAGTATAGTAACTGTAATAACCAAAATTTTTATGGACTCATGATTTCCTTATATGTAAAAAAAATTTAAGTCCGTACTATGTATTTATATGATGTTTCATGAAAATTATGGATATCAATGTGAAATTCATAATTTAATTATTAGAATATGTTTGAGTTCTTATAGTATCATAAGACTCAATGATGATTTATGTTTTTATTCTGGCCTATGTATGACCAGGATAATTCATGACCTGAACAGGACGGTACTGCAGTGTCTTAAGCAGTATTGAAATTATACTGCAGTCAACCGTCATTACGGATGCAAAGTTAAGAATAAGGAATGAGATTGCTCTAGAATAATCAGGAATAATATTTGGAGCAATGAGGACTAAGTAGTTTTAAGTCCTAAGAAAAATCCATACGCAGTCCAGTTAAGTGCAGATAAATTATGGACTGCAGTTCAGTATAACTGTACAATTTATAGTTAAAACAGTATTGATACTATCTAGATTATTAAGAAAGTGGACTGTGTATTAGGAGGGAATACCAAACATGGCATTACTTGGAGGCCAACTAAGTAAAGATAAATATGTGAAATTTGGGATTTTTGAAAATTGGAAGGAATTATGTGGAAGGTTTTGATTGGTTAATTTAGTGGATAACTTTGAAGAGATTTTTGGCCTAGAATTGCTCCACATGACCGGCCACCTAAGGGGGTATTTGAGCAAATATTTTGTTTTTAGACCCTAATATGCAATTTTAAGAATAAAAATAATTGTTGGAAAATCAAGAATTTTCACCTATAAATAGGTGATGTGGGATTAGTTGTGAACCATTTAGTTGACCCCAAAAATTTCTAGTACACTTCCAACCTCTCATCTAGCCTTAGGAACCGAAAAAAGAAAAGAAAAAGAGAAAGAGTGAGTGTGTAATACCCGAAATTTTGATGACTTTAGATTTACTTTGAAACAAGGAAAACCTAAGTCAGAATCATGATCGGAGTGGAGTAACAGTATAGGTTTGAGTTCTCGTTTAATTAGCTACGAGACTCAACAATAGTTTGCTTAGGCAAATATGAGACCTTTTGGAGAAAATGGCAAAATAGGAATTTTGAGACTCAACAAGGTTTGATCAAGGTTGACTTTAGGTTGACCAAAGTTGACTAAGATGATACTGCATCATAATTAAACAGTATGGAAATTATACTGCAGAAAACCGTCTTTACGGACGAATAAGCTAGTGAGGATTAAAGACAGAAAGGGCTCGGAAAAATAAGAAAAAATTAATACTATCCATTTTTACACAGATAAATTTTGGACTGCAGTACAGTATAAAAATACTGTGTTTAAGCAAACACAGTATTAGAAATATCAGTGTAGCGGAAAAATGGACTGAATATTGAGGGAAAGCCAAACGGGGCTTGGTATGGATGTCATCATCCTATCCTCAATTTATGACATCATAATTGGATTAAATAAGCTTGGAAAGAAAGCCAAGAACTCTCTAGAACATAATGACATGGCCGGCCACCTAGAGGGCATAAATGCAAGAATTTTAACTTTTGGGGCCAAAGTGCAAATTTTGGAAATATGGTGATGTAAGCATGTGATGTCACCAAGATGAGGTCATCTTGCCTTGCTCTCCAAGTAGACCGCCGGCCACCTCACCCTCCCATTGTGTAATTTTTAATTTTTTAAGGGTTTTTGTGCAATTTAGCAAAGTTTTCAACCTCTATAAATAGGGGTGGTTGCTATTCACTTTTATTCAAAAATTTGGGGAGGTTCTTGCCAATTTTCTTCTTGAAAATCAGCAACCAAGGAAGAGAGAAAGAGGAGAGAAAAATCAAAATTTTCATAGGGCTTTTACTTAGGAGAATTCGGATTTCAGCTAGAGCCAAGAAAAAAGTTTGAAAATTTTTTTGGAACCCATGCTAGGATAAGTGGCCGGTTGTGGGAAAGCAAGAAAGGGGAAGAGAAAAGTGAAGAAGGAAAGTGTGGAGAGTGGCCGGATTTGATGGGATCAACCACCAAGTGATGCCAAATTTTCGGTACCCATTGGAGGGTGAAAACCGAGTGGAAGGGGGACAAGGAGGAAGGGAGAAATTTTTGGTGCCCAAACCCTAGTCTTGAGCTAAGGTATTTATCTTTAAGCCCTAAGCTTGCAATTGAGCTTTCAATTTGAAATTTATTTGTATTTCAAGTTGAAAAATGTAAGGGCATAAGCTCAAAGTTATTTTATTGCTTTATGTTAGTTTTGGTGGTTTGGCTATGGCTTTATTTATGCTTTGCTTGCTATATGTTTATGCTTGCTTGCATGCTAGGATTTTTGCATGATCAGATGGTTGGTATGTGCCCTATTTGTGCAAGCCGGTTGTGGCAATTATGCTAGGTTGCTAGTGCTAGCCGAGAATGGCATGAGATGTATGAATGGAATGTGATGCAAACCTAGATCATACAAACCCTAGGTTAGGGCAGATCTATTTTGGTTTGCATGGAGACGTTAGAAATACATGATGGTTCATGTGGGACGTTAGAATATGCTGCGTGTATGCTATTTAGGCTCCCGAGTGTTTGGTTGAGTTAGACTTCGTGGATTAGGACGTAAACCGGACTTAACAACCGAAACTGCCAGTCCGGATTCAAAACTAGCCAGTTTTGGGAAAGTGGAAATTTAAGGCCTTTAGAGGCCGAATTGGGTGAAACGTAAAACATGAAAGTTGTTCGGAAGAGTTTTTCCTAGAGGGCAACGATGACGGTTTCTCAAAATGAGGCTCCAATGGCCTCCGTTTCTATAAAAATCCGAGACTAGTCTGCCCAGACCTAGTTTACATGACCAGCCAGTTTCAAATGAAAACTGACAAGGATACAAGCGGAACTGGATTTTTCACAAAATATGAAAGTCTTAGGATTTTTCGAGAGCTACAACTTTCGTAAGATAACTTTTTCAAATTCTAAATGGATTTTTAAACTGAGATGGTTTTCTGAAATCGGTGCAGGGAACAGGAAATTCCTGCACAGGATTTTCTAAAAAACTGTTTCAGAAAAACTATATTTTTCTAATTTTCACTGTTTTGACAATGGAGACTGTTCCAACGACTGTTTTCAACCTCAAATGATTGTACAAACCCCATTTTAAGAATATGGATTTTTTTACAAGTCAAGTAAAGAGTTTTGGGATTAATTTCCCCAAAATTTCCAAGTTAAGGAAAAATAAGACTTTCAAGCTAAAGTTTAGTAAGTAAAGCGATTACGCATGGTAACCGGGAAGGATACCCGAGTTACTGGGTCAAGCCCAAGTCCCAAAAGGTTGACCCAAAGAGGGTTGACCATAGTTGACCGTAGTTGACTTTGGTTGACTAACAATATTGACTTAGTTAACCTTAAGGGTCATCTAATGTAACCCAAAAGGATACCCAATGAGTTAAGATAAAGGGTTAATGGACATAACCCGTTAGTTGTGGATTAAAGAAGAAGTCTAAGGTTGGAAGATGATTTAACCCTAATGGTATGTTGTGGGCTTAGCATATAAGGTTACCCAATGTAACCTTTTAAAGAAACAAATTCATAACCATAGGGTTACTAAGTGTAACCAAGTAAGATTTTATGAACAAAGGGACATACAACCAGGATCATGTAAGCATGTTGGTTAGGTCACCAACATTTTACGGTTATGACTAGAGCTCCTTACCTATGTCCTTTATTATAGCAGGGGATTGTCTGCTATTGTATCCTGACGTGGAGCAGCAAAGGACATAGTATACGAGGTAAGTACAAACCTCACCTACAGTATGGAAAATAGTAAACTATTTTCCAATATATGATATGTTTTCATGTGTGTTATGTTATGCCATGTTTTCAAGAATGCATGTTTTCAAGAATGCCATGCAATGATATGTTAAGATATGCTATAATATGTTATGCCATGTTACAAGAATACCACGTTTACAAAAATGCCACGGTTTCAAAAAAATGTCATGTTTTCAAGAATGCCATGTTATGGCAAGTGTTAGGTATGATATGACATAGTGACATCATGAGGCATGTTCACTAAGGTTGAACCACATGGTAAGATAAATCAAGTAAGGTGTCGTACCAACCTCCTGTGATCGTGGAGGCTACATGTTTCAGTTGTGATATTTACCTTCTGTGATCGTGAAGGGTCAAGTTATAATTCCCAGAACTGTTAGGGCCTTGCAAACCCTAGTTTTGTCTGGAGGTTGCGCGCTTTTGGTACGTACATTATGGGCCCACATGTTAAGACAAGATAATAAGTACAAGATTAAGTCCATAATGAAGCATAAGACATTCAAATCGATCATAAATGGATCATGCATAAATTACATGATGATTGGCATGTTTTTAAGAGGTTTAAAATGTTTTGTGAGATATGTTTGTATTTGCTGGGCGAAAGCTCACTCTTATATTTCATACTGTAGGTTAGAAACGTGCAGCTTAAGTAGTGGGCCATGCGGACGATGCAGCGGGTGAAGGGCGGTGTGGGATACCACTACGCAGATTTTTCCGTAACCGCTTTTTGAGTCAAAATGTATATATCTCAAAAAGTAAATTATGTTTGGATGTAAGTATGAGGTTTGAAGACATGAGATTGTATTTTCAGTTTGGTGTGTATGCATGATAAGTTTTTCTCTACAAAATAATTTATGTGAATATGTTTTAAAAAAATAATGTTCTCAAATTTTCAGGCAAGTTAAGTACAAGTAGGTATGGTATCGACCCGGCTTGGGAAGTCGGGGCGTCACAGAGTGGCCGGTTGGTGATTAGTGGAGCAAGGAAGGGAAAAAATGTTCATCCTAAAGTCTAGATACCACCAAGCTTTAGAGGTATTCCTCTTAACCCTCTAAGAATTTCCATTAAGTTTGATCAAGGATTTATGTGTATTACAAACTTGGGTTGTAAGAGTATAAGCTCACCATTTTTATTTTTGCCATATTTTATGATTTTATGTGATTAGAATGGCCTAGATCTATGCTTAAGATGATTTGATTTCTAGATCTAAGCATGGGTTTGAATTTTTGCTCTTGAATGAGTGTTATGGGTATGATTGCTCACCATGTGCTTGTGAATATGTTTTTCACATGTTTGAATATGGTTATTGGTGAATGATGAATATGGATATAATCTAAGTGTGTTGGTTAAAGAATTAACCTAAGAACACAATATGGTTAAGTTGAAGGTTATCCAATATTATGCTTTCATGATGATGAAACAAGTGTATGAATGAATGTTAAGAACGAATCCAAAGAACTGCATGTTGATGTAGGCTCACAGTTTTTTCCGTTTGAGGTAGTGTGCACGGATTTTAAGCAAAAACCAACCAAATTCGAAACTATCAATTTTCGGGTTAAAATGGACAGTTTTCTGAAAACTGAATTTTAAGCCCCTTAGAGGCTGAAGTTGGAAAAATTCAAAACTACAAAGTTGTAAAAAATTGAAAATCCTAGGGGGTTAGATAGATGGTTTTTAAAAATAAGGCCCTAAAGGCCTCTTTTTTTTTTTTTTTTTTTAATCAAAATCCGAGACTGGCCTGTACAGATAGTATACAAGGCCATAAATTTTCAAAAGGAGAAATGAGCAAGTTAAAGGCAAATTCAGGTTTTTGACAAAAAATAAAAGTTGTAGGTTTTGATGAGATCCACAACTTTCATGAAGAAACTTTTTCAAATTCTAAATCGATTTAAAGATAAAACTGGATTTTCAAAACTGTGCAGGGTACAGGAAATTCTTGCACAAGATTTTTAAAACTGTGCATGGTACAAGAAATTCCTAAACATGCACCTTCAGTCAAACTACAAGGCTATTTTCAAAAGCAGATTTCAAAGTTTTATGATTTCGATTAAAAAGGAACTATGATTTTACAAAAATGTTTTATAAAAGGTCAGTTCATGTATTATGGTAAAAAAAATATACTTAAATTACATTTTCAAGTAAACAAGATGTTTTTAAGGAAGGAAAATACACTAAGTTACATAGGAATATGGTAACAGTTTTATGACGGATAGTAATTGGATAGAATACCCAAGTTATTAGGTTGGGCTTTGTACCCAAGGTTACTTATAGTAATCAAATGGGATACCGATTTGTTATGTTAGGGACTGTATCCATGATTACCAATGGTAACCAGATAGGATTTGTATCTATGATTACCAAAGGTAATCGGATTGGATACCGATCTAGTATGCTATGGTTTATAGTAAGATAGAACAACTCTTATCTTATGCCATGTTTGAAAGAGGAATATGACCTGTTGTTGTGCCTTGATAGAACGATAGACGAAGAGCGTAGGACGACTTGTAAGTACAACTCCGCCTACATCATGGGCAAAATATTTTTGTTGCTTTGAATGTTTTTCAAAAACTCATGTCTTGATTTAAATGTTTTTACTGCTTTGCATGTTTTTCAAAGCACCATTTGTTAATGTATGTAATGCATATGATTTATGTTTTATTATTGTGGCATCATGTAAGCATGCTCACTAATAATAAATCACATGACAAGACTAAGACTAAACCAAGACAATAAAGTGTTGTACCAACCTCCCGTTGATGCGTGGAGGATTATGTATGTTTAAGAAAATTCTCAGACCTTCCATTGATGCATGAAGGGTTATGTATATGATTCCCAGAATTATTAAGTACCTTGTAAACCCTAACTTTCTGTGGACTGTGCGCATTTGGTACTAAAAATGGAAGCATAATTGATTAATAAGAAAGCTTAATTGGTTCATGCATTATCAATTCATGCATTCTTTTACTAAAAATGTTTTTGCGGAATAGAAAGTTGTACTTACTGAGCATAAGCTCATAACTTACGTTCATGTTATAGGTAAGCAACCTACTGGCAATGCTTGATGCAAGACTGTGGAGAGATGGCACTGCAGACTGTGAAATTTGGGTTGGACACCGCCACGGGTTTTGAAAATATGTTTTGTAAAATGTGGTTTGAAAGCTCGGTACTCGAGTGAGTACACATAAATAAGTATGAGTATAAGTTAAGTATGAGTTTTGAGTTTTAAGTTGAGTTAAAAAAAAAAAAAACATTTACGTATTTTTACATAAAGCAAAAGTAAGTTTTAAGATAAAGTATGTTTAAGTAAGCATAGTAAGGTAACGGCTCCACGAAATCAATTCGTTGCAAAGTTGGTGTTTAAGTTAAGTACGGTGTCACGGCCCTATGTAGGTCGGGTCGTGACAGTAACGGCCATGTAAGTATGGTCGTTAATTGAATAGTCCCTGTAACATTGATTAGAATTAGAAAACGACAGGGGAGAATAGCCTCTGTAATATTGGTTAGAATTAGAAAACGAAAGGGGAAAATAAAAAAAAGAAGAAGAGGATGAAAAGATATTGAAAATACTAGTAATTAGTGCCTGACATGTACAAAAGTAAGGGGAAAAAAACGACAAATTTTTTGCTTTCAATTTGGCTCTGTCCATTAAACTTTGTTAAGAATAGCTGATGTATCAAGTTCAATGAGGTGTCAAGAATTAATAGGGAAGACAACAAAGGGGACAACCAAACCGGTACCGCAGATCTGGACCCGATATTTGGTGTAAGGTAAAAAGCTGATGTTCCATCTGCAGGATAGCTACCTGAGCAAGGCATGTCAAGAGCATGCCTAGAAAAATCATAACCCACATTCCGATACCGTTTTTAGAAACCAAACACTATAATCAAAATATTTTACGCAGGAAAATTCTAAAAGCTTTTGGAAAGTAAAAGTAAAAACGGAGGGGGCTAGCTGCGGATGAAAAATTCGTATCCCTTAACATCACTGTCTTTGATAGAAATAAATTTAGCCAAGGTGAAGTTTTTCTCCAAAGACAAAAATAAAAAAGGAAATTACAAAACCAGATTTTTATTGCTTGAATGCCAATTTCTTTTTTTTTTTTTTTTTTTTTTGGTTTATTTCTAAAGCCCAAGCCCAATACTCGTATCCTATGGTGCGAGTGGGCTCATTTTGTCGTGGACTCAAGCCTCGCTTGGGGAACTCGTGTCGATTGTGCTTTGATGGGGCCATGAGTAATCAAATAGGCCCATTTATCCTTGTCAAAGTTGGTTTTTTTATCCCACTTATGGGGTTTCAAATTGATTTCTCAAGATAAATGGGTGATAGAAAAATAACCAAGAAAACACATTCTCTTACCTTAAGTAGCCCAAAGTATATATATCCAACTTAAGTGACAGCCCAAAAAGCCCATCTTTTCTCTATTGTGGCCCAAAAGACCCAAAACGTTGGTTCTAAAAGCTTCCTATAGCTATGTAAGCCACTCTAGAGACCAAGAACTTTGACCAGTCTCCACAGCAGTCCCTAGTCTTGCTCCAGAGATCAGATGTTTCTCCACATTTACTTTGGTTGTTTGCTTTGGACTAGTCCTTAGCAAACCACCCACTTTAGAGACGGAAAAGCTGCCTATAAGAGCTTCTCGGCTTCTAAAAAGTACTATAACTTTGACTACCTAATTATCATTACTTCGTAATTCTAGTATTCCTTGAAGTCCAAACTCAGAGTCGTCATCCCTTAGATACTAGAAATAGGATGGAGTGTGTTACAGGCACTCCAGAACCCAAAGATTTTGTAATAACCCGAAATTGTGATGAACTTATGATTTCCTTAGAGACAAGGAAAATCTAAGTCTAAATCATGTATGTCGATATGAAGCTCATGATCTGAGTTGAATATCAGTATATGTTTGAGTTTTCGTTTAATTAGCTACGAGACTCAATAGTAGTGTGCTTAGTCATGCATAAGGCCTTTTGAGGAAAAAGGCAGAACATAAATTTATGATTTTTAATCCGGTCAAAGTTTGACCAGGTTAACTTTAGGTTTGACTAAGACGGTACTGCAGTGTGATCAACAGTATGGAAATTATACTACGGAAAACCATCATTACAGACAAATGAGTAAGAATAAGCTATGAGACCACCCTAGAAAAATCAAGCATAATATTTAGAGCAATAAGGACTAAGTAGTTTCAAATCCTAAGAAAAATTTATACACAGTCCAATTTTATGTAGACGAATACTGGACTGCAGTCCAATATAATTATACTGCTATTAGTTGAAAACAATATCGGTAATATCTGCATTAGTGTGAAGATGGACTGCATATGTATATTAAAAGATGTTGGGAATTAAGTGGATAATTATGCGTGAATTAGAGGCCAAGTTGCTCCACCAAAGCCGGCCACCTCACAGGGACTAAAGTACAAATATTTTATCCTTAGGGGCCAAAGTGTAATTTTAAGAAAAGTAAGTAGGTATGTAATTATTGATTTATGAAATTTATAGATATTCCTAACCAAGTCTCCAACTAGGCCAAAGATAGCCTCCAACTAGGCCAAAGATTGGGTTACAAGCTTTGTTACATTGGAACAAGGAATTGAGTTAGAGATAAGTATGGAAATATTTTTGGTTCGTTCAAGCCAACACATGGCCGGTTGTCAAGGGTTGCTTGGTAAGCAAGCAATTACCTTTGTGAGGTAAGCAAGGTGAGGTAAGCTTGGTGAGGTAAGCAAGCACTTGCCTTGGTGAACAAGTAACTTGGTCTCCAAGGAATCCAATATGGCCGGCCACCTCACAGGGGGTATTGAGCAGATATGTTGTTTTTAGACCCCAATGTGCAATTTTGAGAATAAAAATAATTCTAAAAAGAAATTATTTTTCACCTATAAATAGGTAATGGTGGAGAGGGGGTGTTGGATCATTCTATTCCACCCCAAAACTCTGCCCAAATTCCAACCCTCTCTCTCCCTCCCCTAGGAGCCGAGCCAAAAGAGAAGAAAAAGAAAATATGAAAAAAGTCGGATTTTTGAGAAAGAAAAGCAAGAAGAAAAGTTTGTGACCCAAGTTGTAGATCCAATCTCAAGGAGTTAAGGTAACTCTCCTAAACCCCCTAAGTAATTCAATTAAGTTTTGATTCAAGATTTATGTGTATTTCAAGTTGGGTTTGTAAGAGCATAAGCTCACCCTTTATTTTCCATGCAAAAGCTTAGGGTGCATGATATGTGCTTGATTAGGGTTTGGTGGTTTCTAATTATGTTTTGGTGCATGGTTATGATGTTATATGTTAAAGTATGTGTGGTATGTATGAATGCCTAGAAGGTGTTTGTTATATGTCACCATATGTTCAAGAAAAAGTATGTTATGCATGGATGATGGAATGAGATTAGTAAATTGCATGTAGGGTTCAAGGAATGAAATAAATGAAATAAGCCAAGTCTTGTGGTAAACAACTATATGACAAATAGTAACCGAGAAGGTTACCAACTTTTAATAGGCTAAATAATTTAAGATACCCAAGCTATTGGGTTGGGCCTAAAACCCATGATTATCAATAGTAACCTAGTAGGGTATTACTTTAAAAAGTAATTAGGCCTTAGTGAAATTAGTAACCTATTAGGGTATGGATCTAAGTATAATTGGGCTTAGGCCCAAGGTTACTAATAGTAACCTAATAAGATACTATTCACGTATGACTGGGCCTGGTAACCAGGGTTACTTGAAGTAACCTAACAAGATACTATTTAGGTTTGGGTTGGCCATGAGCCCTTAGGTTACAGCAAGTAACCGAACAAGTTGTCATGAAGATGTGGGGGACATATAACTAGGGTTACTCCTAGATGTTGGTTAGGATACCAACATTTAATGATTATGATTAATGGTAGGATAGAATGTGAATGCCTCTTATCTTACACCCTGTTTGGAAATAGGAGTATGAATTGTTGTCGTGCCATGTTTGGACGATAAACCAAGAGCGTAGGACGACTTGTAAGTTCAACTCCGTCTACAGCATGGACAAAACGTTTTTATTGCATGACATGTTTTCAAGAAATCATGAATTTATTTACATGATTTACATATGTTTTATGTCATGATGTTTTATGCTATGGTTGATATTATGTTATGTTATATGTTTTGATATAGTGACATCATGAGGCAAGTACACTAGTATTAAACCAATGATAAGAATATGTTTTTAAGTCATAAGATAAAATAAGACAAGCTAAGGTTATTCTGTCATACCGACTTGCCACGAGGGCGGGTTTAAACGGTTTAGTCTATGGTTTGAGTTAGATTGGATTGGCTGCCTCAACTAATCCATGTTAAACAATATGGTTCATGGTTTGAGTTGGATTGGACTGGCCGCCCCAATCATTCCATGGTTACATGCCACGGTATGTGCACTCATGTTATGTAAAGGGCCCAGAAACAAGTTGATATAAGAAAGCATAATAGGTTCATGCATTCTGGCACTAAAAAAGTTTTGCGGATTGAATGTTGTACTTACTGGGCAAGCTCATTACTTACGTTCATGCCGTAGGTAAGCAACCTACTGGCAGTACTTGATGCAAGACTATGGAAAGATGGCGCTGTGGACTGTGAAATGTGGGATGGACACCGCCACGTATTTTAGAAAATATGTTTTGTAAAATATGTTTGTAAAATGTGTTTATGTTACGTTATAATGAAGTAATGATATAGGTAAGAAAAAGTTTCAAGTATGATGGTAACAAGTTGCCTCGTGTTGTACCAATCGGCACTAGATCGGGTTTGGTCCACGGTTTGACTATGATAGCTTTCAAATGAGGTGTGAAAGCTCAGTACTTGAGTAAGTGCCTATAAATAAGTATGAGTATAAGTATGAGATTATGTCAAGTTTAAGTTTGAGTTTAAAATAAAGTTTAAAAGAAAAAAAATAATTTTACTCTGGAATTTTCGGTAAGATTAAAGTATTTGAATCAAGAAGTAAGTGAAGTAAGTACGAAGTCACGGCCCTACGTAGGTCAGGGTGTGACAATTTTTCTATCCAAAGCGAACCCCAAAATGACTCTAGACTTCATCTATAAATAGGTCTCCCTTTTCTAGAGCAAGACACTACACAACTACTCATCCATACCCCAACACCAACCTATACCACAACACAATCTCTTCACCTCAAACACAACTCTCTCTCTCTCTCTTCATCAGAAACCCACCCAGAAGCTAATCTCTAGTGTTAGAAACTCCATATATTTATCAAGCTCCTCATTTCTGGAACATTTCCAGGAACCACCAAAGTCTGTCTCTAGAGGTAGCTCGTGTTCGTCTCTGGAGCGATCTTGAGTCACACTCAAAAACACTCCAAAGATAGCAGCCCTGTCTCCGACTTACCTTATTAAAATATCCATCAACTACTCGATTACTCCTCCCACCTTTCTTTGATCTCATTGATTTCTTTTAGTTGATTCTCTTGTACTTTATTGCAGATTCTCATGGTGATTTGGCAACGAAGGACGTCCCAGGAGACATCCATCTTCTATTTACTTCGAGCCTAATTGGACCCAAATCATGATGGATGTCACGACCCGACCTATGAAGGGCCATGACTTCGTACTTACTTAACTTAAATACCAACTTTGCAACGACCCGATTTTGTGGAGCTGTTACCTTACCATGCTTACTTAAACATACTTTATCTTAAAACTTACTTTTGCTTTATGTAAAAATACGGAAACATTTTTTTTCTTTATTCTTTCTTTTTAAAATTCAATTTAAAACTTAACTTATACTCATACTTATTTATATGTACTCACTCGAGTACATACTGAGCTTTCAAACCACATTTTTACAAATCATACTAGTTATCATATACTAGTACCATCGACTTATCATAACATAATATAAATACATTTTACATAACATATTTTCAAAATTTGTGGCGATGTCTAACCCAAATTTCACAGTCTGTCGTGCCACCTCTCCACAGTCTTACATCAAGCATTGCCGGTAGGTTGCTTACCTACAGCCTGAACGTAAGTTATGAGCTTGTGCTTAGTAAATACAACTTTCTATTCCGCAAAAACATTTTGGTAAAAGAATGTATGAATTGATAATGCATGAACCAATTATGATTTTTTATGAATCGATTATGCTCCCATTATGAACTTATTATCTTGCTTAACATATGGGCCCTTTGTGTACGTACCAAATGCGTGTAATCCACAAAAGTTAAGGTTTGCAAGGTCCTTAACAATTTTGGAAATCATATACATAACCCTTCACGATCTACGGAAGGTTTGAGAATTTTTTTTAAACATACATAATCCTCCGCGATCTGTGGGAGGTTGGTACAACACTTTATTGTCTTGGTTTAATCTTAGTCTTGTCATGTGATTTTATTATTAGTGAGCATGTTTACATGATGCTATAATAATAAAACATAAATTATATTAACACATGATGCTTTTAAAAAAGATGCATAGTAGTAAAAATATTTAAATCAAGGCATGGCTTTTTGAAAAACATGTAAAGCAACAAAAACATTTTGCCCATACTGTAGGTGGAATTGTACTTACCGGTTGTCCTAGGTGCTGGGTTTGTTGTTCCAACGAGTCACAACAACAGGTTACCCTCCTGTTACCAAGTAGGGTGGGTGCAAGATAAGGATCATCCTATCTTACTATAAGCTATAACATTCAATGTTGGTATCTTATCCAACATTCATTAGTAACCCCTAAATACAAGCCCAACATATTCAAGCGGTATCCCATTTGGTTACTATAAGTAAACTTGCGTACAAAGCCCAACCTAATAACTTGGGTACTCTATCCGATTATTATCCATCATAAAACTGTTAACGTTTAAGAAATCTTGGGCCTTCTCTCTTTTTCTTAAAAAAAATACATTGTTTTCATAATTTCAAGTATTATCTTGATTTAATACTTGAAATTACCTTTTAAAACCACTTTTAAAATCCTTTTAAAACTGTTTTCTTTGTAATACCGTTATTTCTTTTTAATCGCAATTATAAAATCATAAAACTTTGAAAACTGCTTTTGAAAATAGCCTTGTAGTTTAACTGAAGGTGCTTGTGCAGGAATTTCCTGTACCATGCACAGTTTTAAAAATCGTTTGCAGGAATTTCCTATACCCTGCACGGTTTTGAAAATCCAGTCTTATCTTTAAATCGGTTTAGAATTTGAAAAAGTTTTTTTTCATGAAAGTTGTAGATCTCATCGAAACCTACAACTTTTTGTTTTGGCAAAACCTGAATCTGCCTTTAACTTGCTTGTTTCTCCTTTTGAAAAATTCTGGCCGTGTACACTGTTTGTACAGGCCAGTCTCGGATTTTGATGAAAATAGAGGCCTTTAAAGCCTTATTTTTAAAAACCGTTCACGTTACCCCGTACGATTTTCATTTTTTTACAACTTTTCAATTTTGACTTTGTCCAGATTTGGCCTCTAAAGCCTCAAAATTACGTTTCCATATCACAGTCCCATTTGATCCAAAAGTTGATAGCTTTGTTTTTGATTGGTTTTTAAGTAAAAATTCGCACACCCTACCTTAAACGGTCGCAACCGTGAGCCTACATCAATTCATGCAGCACGTTACGTATATTCTTATCATCCTTACACTTGATCATCTTACCTAAAACCCAAATAGGTAATCCTTACTTGTCTTACCAAATTAGGGTTTTAGGTTAGTTTTTAACCCTTCATTTATCATACATCACTACCATCATCATCATTCATACAATGCTTCTTCTTAAGCATGTGGGGACATATCACAACACAAGATAGGCATACAAAAATTCCACATTCTTTCTAAAGCATAAAATCAAATGTATGCTTAAACTTATCAATCAAAACCATCTAAACCTAAATCAAGCACATACAAAGCACATAAAACCATTGCATGAAAAATAAAAAGGGTGAGCTTCTGCTCTTATAAACCCAAGCTTAAAATACAAGTAAATCTCTAATTGAACTTAAGGAAGTGCTTAAAGGGATTAAGAGAAATACCTCTAAGTTGGGATGATTGATCTAAGCTTTTGGTTGAGAAACATTTTCCTTCTCACTCCACAAACACCAACTAGCCACTCCTCTCTCTCACTCTCTCTTTTTTTTTTTTCAGTTCCTAAGGGCTAGAGGAAAGTTGGGAGAGAACTAAAAACTTTGAGGCTCAATTAAATGGTCCACATGCAAACCCACATCACCTATTTATAGGTGAAAATTCTTGAATTTCCAACAACTATTGTAATTCTTAAAATTGCACATTTGTCCCTAAAAACAAAATATTTGCTCATAAATCCCCCTTAGGTGGCCGGCCATATGGAGCCCTTGTAGGCCAAAAAATCTCTTCATAATCATCCACCTAATTCTTTCCAATTTTCCCAAAAATCCCAAAATTCAAATAATTATCTTTACTTACTTGGCCTCCAAGTAATGCCATGTTTGGCATTCTCTCCTAATATGCAGTCCATTTTCTTACTGATGCAGATATTACAAATATTGTTTTCAACTATTAACAGTACTGCAATATTGAACTGCAATCCAGAATTCATCTGCACTTAACTGGACTGTGTGTAGATTTTTCTTAAGACTTGAAGCTACTAAGTCCTTATTGCTCTAAATATTATACCTAATTTTTCTAAAGTGGTCTCATGCCTTATTCTTACTTCTTCATCCGTAATGATGGTTTATCACAGTATAATTTCCATACTGCTTGCTATATTGCAGTACCATCTTAATCATATCTTAAATCATCCTGGTCAAACGTTGACTGGAGTAAAATCATAGATCCTTATTCTGCCTCTTTCATCAAAAGGCCTCATACTTGACTAAGTAAACTATTATTGAGTCTTATAATGTTAGAAGAACTCACACATACTATAATAATCAAATCAGATCATGAGCTTCATATTGACATATATGGTTCAGACTTAGATTTTTCTTGTATTTAAGGAAATCACAAGTTCGTCCAAATTTTGGGTTATTACAATGGAGGCCCTACCCTAGTGTTTTCTCCAGCTTGATTCAATGTCTCTGGCCACATCGGAGTAATCACTAGCCAGCCAAAGATCGCCACATCGACATCCCTGATATGTCACTCACCGGATCTACTGGGCCCCATCAATGGTAATGTTTTTGGAGATTCTACAGGTCCTTTATACAAACAATGATGCAAATATTGTGTTTGGTAAAAGTACTCATACATCATATGTATGAATACTAATGCATATTAATAGTTATTTAGAGAAGTTAGGATTTCTAACTTTTGTTTCTATCAAAAGCACAACAACCCGAACTCACACATAGTTATAGAGTGATGCCTATCTAAAAGGGATATCTTGATATATCTATTAATTTATTTTACTATGTTACTTTCTTAAAAAATAAATAAATAATTTGAACTTTAAAGCTGGTTTTTTTTTAAATTTATTTTTAAATATATTCGGTCACAACTCACAATAATATATGACGAATGCCTATTGAATGTATTGTTTAATATCTATGACAAGTGCCTATCAATTTTATATCTATGTATAAATTATTATAAGTTAATAAAAAAAGCATAGGAAAAACAAGTCTCTATTTGTAGCGAGTTTTTTTCATTTTGATATTTCATTTTAACATAACAATAAGTTTAGAAGCCTATAAACTTTTAAAACAAAAACACTACAGAAAGTATCCTAGTACTAGAAGATAGCATATGTCACTACTACAAAAGTTGGCTTAGACGACGGAGATTACATGACCGTTTTACAAACACCGTCGTCTAAAACCTAATTACATGATGGTTTAGGGAAATCGTCGTGTAATCTTCCGAAAATCACTCTAAAAACTTGAAATTTTGTGCTTCGAAATTCGTGCATAAACCCTTAACTTAAATCCACTTTCCTCATCCTTTCTCAACATTTTCATCTTTCTCCTTCTCGACCATTTAAAGATTTCTCCTACCCACTATCTCCTTCGCACGCCCGCCGACAGCCCCGCTGCCTTCCCCGCTGCCGCCTTACCCTCTCTGGTGACGCCATAGCCACCCTCCCCTCCTCCTCATTCGACCGTCGCCTACAACGCCGTCATCCCCTCCCCCTCATTCTCCCATTGCCATCAACTCCGCCCTCCCCTCTCTTTCCTTTTTCCGTCGCCGCCGTCACCACCTCCACTGCCACCCTATCTTCCCATCAAGGCCATGACTATTTTTCATCAAAGAAAGGCAAGGTGACTTCCATATTGCTCAATTTCTTGTTTTCCAACAAAAACACAAACACACAATTCTTTTATAACTTGCTTGGAGTGTAATTAGTGTATTTATTGTTGTTCAATTTTTTTTTTATTGTTGCTCTATGGAGAGGAATCCTTTGTGCAATTTTTTAGCATTTTAAGATCTACAAACACACAATATTCTAAGCATTTTTTTTCCGCCCACCACATGCTCGATGAAATGTCAAAATGGAATTTTGTTTGATTTAATCTTAATGGTATGCATCTTAATTATTTTGAATTTTGCAAACTTATTAGGGCCCTAATGGATTGGAAACTTATAGTCGGAGAAGTGATTAAAAGGAGACAAGACTATACAACAAAAATCTCGGATCGTCCTTGTCCTCACCAAGAGGGAAGTGTTGAATGTGGTTATTTTGTTTTAGGTTTTATGAGGGACGTAGTGTTGAATGGAATTGACGTACTTGAAAGAAAATTATTTTATACTTGGGATGATATGGATTTGATTAGGGGAAAATGAACTAAATTTGTAATGCAATTCATTGATTATGATATGTAAACTGGCAATGTAATGGATGGTTTTTTACTTTGATACAATGTAGCTAATATTTTATCAATCATATCCTGAGCCGTGTATTGGATAACACACTGGTTAGGCCACCCGTGGGAAATCACCAAAAAATGCCAAATTATTTTTTAATTCATGTTGGACTTTACACGACGGTTTTTGTTCAAAACCATCGTGTAAATCGTGTAAAGTTCCCACTTTAGTGAAATTTGCTCCCTTCTTTCCCTATTCGACGATGGTGTGAACCGTCTTAGAATATTGAGATACCACAGTAGTTAATAAACCATTGTGGTATCTCAAAACATTCCATGATGGTTGTCTAACCGTCATGTGAACTTTAGATGATCAAATCCATAATTTTTACTAGTGTGTACTAGGTCAACATAAGTGTATGGACCACGCTTGAAAGCTTGCCTACGATACATGCAAACTCTTTTTCCATAGTGTCACGTGACATACTTGTTAACGATATTGGCAAAATTGATATTGTCAATACTGGATTGACTCTTGATATTTGTAACATTGTTGAATAGATTAACCTACGTATTATCGGCAAAGAAAAATAAAATCTACGTGTCTCACGACTATATCATACAATCAATATGTGCAGTGGTGAAGTCACATTGGGCCTTAGGCAGCTGTCCCCCTTGGCCCAATAGGCTCTTTTAGTTTATTACCCCTATTCTATTAATTTTTTCAATTAGGTCTCTAATTTACCCCTCCCGAAATTTTAAAATTACAAAATTTAATAGATTTTTTAAAAAAATTTCACTTATGCCCCAATATTTGATATATAAATACACATTATTTCACACTTAAAATCTCAAATAAACAAAAAAGTCCATTGCACTACTATTTAGATTCGTATTTAAGTTATTTTAGATTATGAAGTTTACATAAGAAGAAAAGAATATTATAAAGTCGAATAATTTTTTAGTTTAAAATTTAGTTTAACTCACGTCCCCATGAAATTTTTTTTTGGCTCTGCGCACAAGTAATGTCCATATTAGATGAGTAAAATAACAGCTGTTATAAGTTTTAGAAATGTAACAATCTCATAATATTTGACGTTAAACATGACTTCATTGCAAAGATGTCATGACAATTAATGTTTTGACGTTAATTGTCATGACGTTAAACATGACTCACGTCCCCCGTGAAAAAGTAATGTTCCTATTCGCATCCACCAGACGCCAGACGTAGCCATAGAAAGGAAGCCCCAAAACCGTCTTATTCAACACCATTAGATAAGTAAACTAACAGCTGTTATAAGTTTTGGAAATGTAACAATCTCATAATATTGACGTTAAACTGATTTAATTGCAAAGATGTCATGACAACTAAAACTGTTTTGAATTAATTCAAAAACGAAGAATGATTTTGATATTTCACGATAGTTTTAAACTTCCTTGAATGTGCGTGTGTCAAATGTTGAACACTCACATGACATTTATCGTTTAAGCGTACCGGAGTACGTTTTTGGCTACACCAAGCAACATCACATGGCAGTTAATACCAACTCTCATGTCATGAGTTGTCATCTTATTTGTAGGTTTAATTAATTGATGTATCAATCCTTCAAATATCTATTAATAATAAAAAAATGATAACTCACATGCCATAGCGATAGTCAGAAATTGAGATTAAAATTGGTGTCCCTAAATTTTTCTTACAAATAACGCCAAAGCTAACGAGAAGGACTTTATTTATTACATAGTGTATAACATACATAGATGATTTTCATTAGTACATGGAACAAAGTGTTTGACGGTGGCAACATGAGCTACTCATGATAATGAAAACAAAGTAAATGTTTCCACCACAAGCCAGCCGTTCTTTATTCGTCTTTATAACCTAAGTATTCTTAGTAACCTTCAGACCCTGCAATCCAGTAATTAAAGATTAATTAACCATTAATTAGTATCCATTTTAAAATGTAATCTGCGTATCATCAGCCAGAGAGATAAGAAATTTATTTAAGGCTATATATGTGTAGCTTACTGAGTATACTGGATTTTGATTTTGCCCGCGTTAGGATTAGCAATCTGAGAAAAAGCCTCCTGCAATAGATCGATGGTGCCTTGGCAGCCCGGGGGAAAATAGTCGACAATTTTTACCACCACGCTTCTGCCTCTGCATGGTTGCGGCACACCAAGGTTAGTGGCCCAGTGCATGTAACGCTGTACATTCTTCCACATGCCGCCCTATTGCATCACTTGCTGCCGCTATCATCACTCCATTGTCTTGGTATCCATAGCACGAAGAGGCTGTATAATGCTCATTGTTAGATGCAAGGATTTAAAGGAATTTGTGTCATGCTGGTCAATAGATATAAAAATGTGATTATTTGGTTAGTTTTCTCATAAAAGAATTGGTTATAGCAGCCGTGCATAACTATAATGCTGAGCAATATGTACTAAATAAAAAAAATTTAAATTAACGTTTAGTCAGGGCATTTTCCAACAACATATTTTTGTCAAAACATTTTTGGGTGACTAATTAATATCCTTTTGAATATTTTGCACTTAGTCACAAAATTGTTTTGTGATTAAAACTTTTAGCCATAAGGTTTTACCACGGTGTAACAAAAACTTTTTGCCGCAGCAAAAAGTCTTGTAACTAAAAGTTTTAGTCGCAACAAATTTTGTTACTAGTTGTATAGTTACAGGATTATGACTAAAAGTGACATTAAGTTGTAGAAAAAAATGTTCCTCTTCCCTGAAGAGCCTGTATTGCTTATCTTTGTTGACGGTGTACTGATAAGTTAGTTTTAGACTAATTAATTGGGCACTTTTAACTTATTATTTTGTTGGTTTTCAATTTGTTTCTAGATTCTTTCACTTCGTTTTATTCTCTTTTGAAGGATTTAGGTAAAAAGGTGGATTCGTTGTTTTTCGGTGCGATTGGAGCTAAAATGGAGTATTTGGCATACTTTGGTGTGAAGTTTATGTTTTGAAGAGTATGGGCGTCGACGCATCAATTTTATGGGCACCTGGGTGCTTGACTTAAGTTTTTCAATAAAAAAACCCAAGAGCTCAAGGCCTAGGAATTATTTCAGTAGCGCCTGGGCGCCAAAAGAGATTTCCGTCTACTTAACTTAGGGCCTAGGCACTGATAAATTTGTGCCTAGGTGCAGATCGTGGTTCCTCAAGCATAATAGTTTAGGGCCTAGACGCAGAAAAAAGAGGGCCTAGGCGCCAGATGTAGAATTACGTGAAATTAATTTTGATTATCTGAATTTGAAATTCAAAAATCAAATCTTTCGGTCCATGGCTATAATTAGAATCCTTTTAGGGTGAAATGGAGAAGAGGAGTAGCAATTCCGGAGACGGAGCGCAACAATTCCGATTCATAAACCAGATTTTTTCCATTTCTCATCATGTTTAGAACTTTTATTTAGGATTTTGTTTAGCTTCATTATGAACTAAATTTCTTTTTCTAGGGCTACGACGTAACCGGATTGTGAATGTTCAAATTCATCGTGGTTTAATTCAATTTTGATGTTTATTCATAGCTATGCTGAGTGTTTACTCTATTTTTAATGCTTGTGAAAATGTGCGCGCCCTTTCCCATTGATTTTTGATCTAATTTGAGACCGAGAAGTGATAGTTGGATTAGATTTTGATTAAATACCATAAGATTGTCATAGGATAGAGATATCTCTATGAGGCTTGTGTGATACTATGAATTTCTTGTTCTTAATAAATCATGATAGGTTTGAAGTTTGAGACCGAGAGGTGAAAACTGGCTTGTTGTGGTAGTTTGCTAATGCTTGAGAAATATTAGTGATTACATTAGGGAAGTTTGTCATCAGCATAGGAATAAACAGTGGTTGATTAAATTTGGTGCTTTGAGCAGGATTAATCCGGTGAAATCGGAAACCCTAGATATCGTAATATATTGAATTTCTTCTTGCTAAATTTGTGTGTTGTGTTTATTTTAATTTTCTTTTATTTTATTGCATCTCATAATTTTATTGTTCAAATAGAATTGAGATTAAAGTAATTTGGTACTTAGTAGTAAATAGTCCTCGTTGGGAACGATATCTTTTTATCACTTTATTACTTGAACCAGCTTATGCACTTGTGAAAAAAATATCCTATCAAGTTTTTGGCGCCGTTACCGGGGACTATTGAGTCCTACTAATATCGTGTCAAATAATTCTGATTTTACTTTGAATTCCTTTTATTTATTATTGTCTTTGTTTCTACTTTTCAGGAGTATTCCTTAGGTGCATGTGAAAGTTTGGAAGCGAGAACTTACTTTCCTTTGATCCTAAAATCGAGCGTTCTTGTCGATGAAACATAAGGGAAAAAAGAGAAGTAGTTAGACATCCACAAGAAACTATGGGTAACACTGGTGGAGTGAGAAACGAGAACAACCCGCCACCTGCGCTACGGGACTATGCATTGCCTACTGCAGTTGGTTTATATTCGGCCATAAGAAGACTGACTATGGCTGCGAACAATTTTGAGATCAAGGCGGTGCAAATGCAGATGATCCAAGCAACTCAATTTAATGGGCTATCTTCTGAGAATCCCAATACTCATATTGCAAGTTTTCTTGAAATTTGCAATACATTCAAGTATAATGGCTTTACTGACAAAGTCATTCGGCTTCTACTATTCCCATTTACTCTTAAGGATCGAGCAAGAGATGAGTTGACTTCCTTGCCTACAGACTCAATCACTACTTGGGCGGATTTAGTGCATAAATTTCTAGCAAAATTTTTCCCACCAGCGAAACTGCATATAGAGTTAACAATTTTGCTCAATAGGATGGCAAACCATTGTATGAAGCTTGGGAGAAATATAAGGAGTTGTTAAGAAAGTGCCCTCACCATGGCTTGCCTAAGTGGATGATAGTCCACAATTTTTACAATGGGCTGAATGGCACTGCAAGAATTGTAATTGATGCATCTGCGGGAGGATATTTCATGAAGAAATCTGAAGATGATGAAGCTTATGAGTTGCTGGATGACGTAGCCACCAAAAATTTTTAATGGCCAAGTGTGAGAGGGTTGTATCAAAGAAAGCAGCTGGAGTTTATGAGATTGATGCTATAACTGCTTTGACTGCTCAGGTTGCCTCTCTTACTAAACAGCTTTAGAATAACCATTTGGTTGCCAACTCTATTCAGACTCTTCCAATTATGTGTGACTACTGTCAAGGGATCCATCCCATTGAAGAATGTCAAATAGGAGCTTTCACTCAGCCTCAGCCAGAACAAGCACAATATGTCGGAAATTACAACAGGCAACAAAATATCCCTTTCTCCAACACATTCAATCAGGGATGGCGTAATCATCCAAACTTCTCTTGGAGAAATAACCAAAATATGAGCCAGCCTCAGCAAGGAGTGCCACCTCAGGAGAAGAAGTCTG
Source organism: Ficus erecta (assembly GCA_008635985.1). Lineage (NCBI taxonomy): Eukaryota > Viridiplantae > Streptophyta > Magnoliopsida > Rosales > Moraceae > Ficus > Ficus erecta. The sequence goes on along the minus strand of BKCH01000203.1, from coordinate 113,899 downwards.
AATTAGAACAAACAATGCTCCAGCTAACCAAGCACAATGACAAGTTCATGGCCGATACCCAGACCAACTTCCAGAATCAAGCTGCACAGAACTGAAACTTAGAAGTTCAAGTTGGTCAATTGGCTAACATGCTCAATGGTCGCCAACAAGGAAACTTGCCTAGCACTACTAAAGTAAATTCAAAATAACAATGCAAGGTGATAACTTTAAGAAGCGGAAAAGAATTGGAGACTCCTTCAACTGGTGAAAAAGCTAATAAAGATGTTCAAGAGCAAACTGAAACCATCCCTGAAGTTAGGCCATTGCCTTCTCAAAAACCAGGCCTCAAGGTTCCTTTTCCTCAACGTCTTAGAAAGAGCAAACTTGAGAAGCAATTTGCCAAATTATTGGCTGTCTTCAAGAAGCTTCACATCAACATCCCTTTCGCAGATGCACTTGAACAAATGACAAGTTATGTGAAATTCATGAAAGACATCCTATCAAACTAGAAGAAATTGGAGGACTATGAAACCATAGCACTTACAGAAGAGTGTAACGCTATCATCCAGAGAAAATTACCCCAGAAGCTCAAAAATCCAAGGAGTTTCACTATTCCTTGTTCTATTGGAAACTCTATTTTTGAAAAGGCATTGTGTGATCTTGGTGCTAGTATTAATTTAATGCCTCTGTCTATTTTCAGGAAGCTTGGATTAGGTTAAGCAAGACCTACTACGGTCTCATTGCAGTTTGCTGACCGATTTATTAAACATCCGAGGGGAATTATTGAAGATGTCCCTGTCAAAGTGGACAAATTTATCTTCCCTGTGGATTTCATTGTATTAGACATGGAGGAGGATAAAGAAATCCCTATTATACTTGGAAGACCTTTCTTGGCTACCGGCCAAGCACTCATTGATGCGCAAAAAGGTGAATTGTGGCTTTGGGTACATGAAGAATAGGTAACTTTTAGCGTGTTCAATGCTATTAAGTACGCAGGCGTGAGTGACACTTGTTTCTGCATTGATGCTCTTGATGCCTTGGTTTCTGAACACCTAGGCCAACCAAAAGAACCTTTGGAATTGAGTTTGGTTCATCCACATCCATCCATCTTGGAAGATGAATGTAATACCTAGTTTCTCGACAATTATGATTTCTTGTATAAAAATTCAAATTGTATCTTGAGGATATTATGAAAAAGCCCGGTTAAGGGTTTTTATGTGGTTTTGTGAGTTCATATGATTGTATGAGACTCAAAAATGATTGTTTAGCCAAGTATATAACCTTTTAAGTAAAAAGGAATGAAAATTTGCCAAAATTCTATGTTGGTCAAAGTTTGACCAAAAACGCTGACGGTTGACCAAAAAGTCAACTATTGACCACGGGAGTCAAATCTTGGCAAAGAAGTCAACGGTTGACAAAAAAGTCAATAGTGGACGAGAAAGCCAAAGGTTGACCCAAAAAGTCAAAGAAAAGACTGTACGATAAAATAATCCACAGTATAAAAATTATACTGTGTAGAGTCATTTTTACGAATAAAATGATATGTTTAGGATTCAAAACCACCATAGAAAAATAAGCACATTAATTAGAATATCTTGGGCCAAGTGGTTCCAAGTTATAAGAAAATTTTATACAGTTCGTTTTTACACAGATGAATTTTGGACTGTAGTTCAGTGAACCAATACTGTGTACAAGTGAGTCCAGTATTGAAAATATCTGTGTTGATTTAAAAATGTACTGTGTATTAAGAAAAAGAAGCAAACAAGCCCTAAGGTGGATGACATCACCTTACTTTTTATTAATGACATCACATTTATCAAAACAAAAATTTGAAAAAAATTGGAGCCTTCTAGAGCCACCCATGACCGGTCACCTAGGCCTCCCAATGTGCAAATATTGGTTTTTGTGGGGTTATTTTGCAATTTTGAGAGAATCCCCCACCACCTATAAATAGGTGGACAATTGTTCACAAAAAAATTAGAAAATCTAGTGAAACTTTGCCAATTTTTCTCCAAGAAAGCCGAACTCTTGGGAGTGAACCAAGAGAGAAATTCAAGCCAAAAACAAGAGTTTGAAGTTTAGGTTGGTCTGATTTTGAGTGGAAATCAAGAAAGAAATTGGAAAAAAAAAATTTGGTACCCATTGAAGGCCAATAGGCCGGTTGTGAGGTAGGAAAAAGGAAGGAAGAGAAAAACCATAGGTGGTTGGATTTTTGAAGCTTGTGGTGACCGGATTCTAGGGCAAGGAAGGCTGAAAATTTTTGGAGCCAATGAACCCTAGTGGCCGGCTGTTGGTGAAGGAAAATGGGGGAGGAGAAGTCAAGCCAAATTGGATCTAAAGTGAGGTATAACTCCTAAATCCCCTAAGCTTTTCATTTGAATTTCAATTGGGAAATTTAAATGTATTTCAAGCATGGTTTGTAATGAGCATAAGTTCACTTTCAATTTCTGCGCTAGTTATAAATTTAGGGTTTGTGCTTGATTAATTAGGGTTTTGATTGGTGGTTCAAATATGTTGCATGTTAGGTGTTTGTTTGGTTGCTAGAATTTTTTCTATGCTTATGTATGTTGATAATGTTGATTTGTATGATGAAAATTGGACATTAGAAATGTGCTGCATGAATGTTCTTAGGCTCCTGATGTGAACGGTTGAGGTTAGAACAGACGAATTAGGGCGTAAAACGAAGTTAAACCGAAAACTGCCAATTCGGGTAGAAAATGACCAGTTTCTGGAAAATCAAATTTTGAGGCCCTTAGAGGCCGAATTGGACAAAACCTAAAACATGAAAGTTGTGGAGTAGGATTTTTCCTAGTAGAAAATGAGACGGTTTCTCAAAATGAGGCTCCAATTGCCTCCGTTTCTATAAAAATCCGAGACTAGTCTGCCCAGACCTAGTTTACACGACCAGCCAGTTTCAAATGAAAACTGACAAGGATACAAGTGGAACTGGGTTTTCCTCAAAACATAAAAGTTGTAGGGTTTTTCGAAAGCTAAAACGTTCATGAAGAATACTTTTTCAAATTCGGCCTTGATTTGTAAATGGAATTGGATTTCTAAAACTGTACAGGAAATAGGGAATTCCTGTACAGGATTTTCTAGAAACAGTGCAGAAAAAGAATAATTCTGCACATACACTGATAATTGACAATGTAAAACTGTTCCAAAGGCAGTTTCCAATAGTCAATAATTTTTACAAATATTATTTTATGATTTTAAATTTTCAAGCTTAACGAAGGATTTTTATACGTAAAAATATATGGTTTTTCTAAAAATGGGATTTTAAAACCTAAAGTTAAAAACAATCCGATTAGGGTAGATTTAAACCCTAGGGTTACTTAATGTAACCAAGTAGGATGACGTAAGATTAAGTAAGGGCATATAACTAAGGTTATATAAGAGTGTTGGTTACACTACCAACATTTCTAACCTTTACTTTTATTGGATAATAGAATATAGTACGAGACAGTGTCCTGACGGAATTCAGCTCAATATCGGACACAGTGAACACAAACAAGGTAAGTACAACTCCGCCTACAGCATAGGCTTTGTTGTGGATACTTGCCTAAGTATGATAAAAATGCTATGTGTTATAAATATTACATGCTAAGTGTTATAAAAAGTCATATGCTATATATTAGGAAATGTTATGGAAAATGTTATGCTATGTGCTATGGTATGCTAAGTGCTATAATATGCTATGAAATATGAAATGCTATGATTGTATGCTATGGATTACGAAATATCAAATGCTATGTGATATGTTATGTAATATGTTAGAAACATGTTAAGGTTATGATATGCTGAAGATAAGATTATGAATTAATTGTGTGATACATCACGATGCATGTTCACCAATTAACAAGAATAAGATCAAGTATGAGACAATGAAAGTTATGATGGCAAGCAAGCTTGCCTGTGTCGTACCGACCCGCGTTAGGTCGGGTTGGACTATGGATTGAGTTGGAAATGGACTGGCCGCCCCAACCAATTCATAATTGCGCGCCCGGTACGAACACTTACGTTATGGGGCCCATAAGATAAGATAAGATAAGATAAGTTAAGATAAGAAAGATATGAATGAATAAGAAAGCATAATAAAGCATAAATGGCTCATGCATATGCTAAGATAAGTTACGATATGTTATGGTCTATGTTAAGTATGTTATGCTTAGTTGTGTCGCGGTATAGGATAGTTGTACTTGCTGAGCGAAATCTCATTGTCTTACGTCTATGCTGTGGGTAAGCAGCCTGGCAGCAACCCCTGATACAAGATGGAGGGCATGGACTGGCGGACTGTGAAACGTGGGAACAAAACTGCTACGCATTTTCGATAATATTATGTAATTATATTATGAGTTTTTATTTTACACCCGAACAACTTTATTTAATGTCCGATATGCTTACGTTTATATTTCGTGTGCATGTTCACTGTAAAAAAAAAAAAATCTGCTGTTCAAGCTAAGTAATTAAGTACGATATGTATGTATGTACGGTAACGGCCTGTGCTAGGCGGGTCGTTACAATGAAGAAGTTGTAGATTTTGTGAATTGGTTGGATTCTTTTGATCCCAACAACAGGAGATACTTTGAAGATTTGGGAACGGGTCCATCAAAACCACTTCCATCAATTGAGAAGCCACCGGTTCTTAAGTTTAAGCCTTTATCGGATCATTTATGCTATGCTTTTCTGGGAGAATCATCAACTTTACCAGTAATTATTTCTTCTATACTTTCTATTGAAGAAGAAGAGAGGTTATTGAGAGTGCTGAGAAGATATAAGATGGCTATTGGGTGGTCTCTAGCGAATATAAAAGGGATTAGTCCCTCTATGTCTATGCACCGTATTTTGATGGAAGATAATAGCAAACCATCAGTGGAAGCCCAAAGACAACTTAATCCAACCATGAAAGAAGTAGTTCATAAAGAAGTGCTGAAATGGTTAGATTATGGAGTTATTTACCCTATTTCTGATAGCTCATGAGTTAGCCTAGCGCAAATAGTTCCAAAAAAAGGAGGCATGACAGTGGTGAAGAACGAGAATAATGAGTTGATTCCAACAAGAAGTGTCACTAAATGGAGGATTTGAATAGACTATCGGAAATTGAACAAAGCAACTCGGAAAGATCACTTCCCATTGCCTTTCATTGATCAACTGTTGGATCGATTAGCGGGTCATGAGTACTACTACTTCTTAGATGGTTATTCAGTGTATAACCAAATAGCCATAGCACCGAAGGATTAAGAGAAAATGACGTTCACATGCCCTTACGGTACATTTGCCTCAGTGGAGGCCCAAAGAAGACTTAATCCAACCATGAAATTTTTGCAAAAAGAAAGATAGTTTACAATGGATGACTTAACCTTTGCTCCTTCCACATCAATAAGGAGAATGACGAGGAAGAAGAAGATTGAGCACTCACGACCTTTAGTTGAGGGAGTATTTTTTCTCTTTTATTTTCTTTCTTTTTTCTCTTCGTTTTTCTTCACATTGGGGACAATGTTTCGTTTAAGTTTGGGGGTAGTTGTTCTACGTTGGTATTTTTATTTTATTTTGATGTTTTATGTCTCTAGTCATTTAGGCTTGTCTATAATTTTCTTTAATGTTTAGGTGGGCCATGCGTGAGTTTTTCCTTAAAAAAAATAGTGTCATTTTGAGCATTAATTTTAGTTTGAATCGTAGAAGGTCGCTGATTTGAAACTGATTGAAATTGGATATGTTTTTGAGAAGATGAAAACTATTGCTTTTGTGTGTGTGCTTGGTTCTTGTGTGGCTTTGCTATGTCCTGAATTATTTGACACTTTTGAGCACCCAAGCAATAATCACTTAGATTATCTGTTATTTAGATGAAGTTTATGTTGGTTGAGTAATTTCTTAATCTCAAAACGAACTCTAGAACCTATTTGATATTCACTTGAGGCGAAATCCAAGACTACACTTTGCCAAGGACATGATTTAGGCCATCTTTGGATCGTTTGAGCCTTTCTAGCTGACCCTTTTACATATGCATATCCCTAGTCACCCATTTGAGCTTAGTTTTTACCTTTTCTTTATTACCCACATCTTTAAGCCTAGCTTTTTAATAATTTCCAACCTTTTAACCCTTAATCTTAAGCATGTTGACCATTCTAAGAATTATCTTGAGCTATGTTAAAGTTTGGGAGGATGGGTGGAGTTAAGAAAAGCTTGCAGTGTTTGTTAGTTTATTCAAAAACAAAAACAAAACAAAACAAAACAAACAAAATACAAAACAAAACAAAGCAAAAAAAAAAAAAAAACAATATATATATAAATATATAGATATATAAAAAATAAAAAAATAAAAAAAAGGATGACAAAGTAAGTTGAAATCAAGTTTGGGGGTGTTATTGGGAGTTTTAAGAAAGCTCCACAAAAGATCCTAGAATGGTTACATGTTTAAGGTGATTTGAGCCTCATTATTATCCATGTCACACCGTTACCCTAGCACGACAAGCTTAAAAAGACCTAATGATCCTTGATAATGTGTTTGTCGACATTAGTAGAAAGTGAGTTGAAAAATAGGCTTATGGAGTTCGAAATATTTCCTTATCCTGAGATCTTCTCAAAAGTCATTGGCTGACATAAACCAATCCAAAGACAAATAAGTAAGTGTTAAAAGCTTTGCACACACACACACAAGGAATTCGGGTATGTTAAGGTCATCATTTGAATTGAAATTCTACATGATTGTGATGGTTAGAGTTTCCTTTGAATCATATACTTTATGTAATCTTTGAGGCCATTATGATGAAAAAAACTAAAATTTGATGTTCAATTCTTTGTTTGTCTTTCTTTTCTTTTGCTCGAGGACTAGCAAAGTCTCAAGTTTGGGGGTATTTGATAAGTTAGTTTTTGACTAATTAACTGGGTACTTTTAACTTATGATTTTGTTGGTTTTCAATTTGTTTCTAGGTTCTTTCACTTCGTTTTATTCTCTTTTGTAGGATTTAGGTAAAAAGGTGGATTCGTTGTTTTTCGGTGCGATTGGAGCTAAAATGGAATATTTGGCATACTTTGGTGTGAAGTTTGTGTTTTGAAGAGCATGGGTGCCTACGCATCAATTTTATGGGCTCCTGGGCGCTTGACTTAAGGTTTTTAGTACAAAAACCTGAGAGCTCAGGGCCTAGGTGTTATTTCAGTAGCGCCTGGGTGCCAAAAGAGATTTCCGTCTATGTAACTTAGGGCCTAGGCATTGATAAATTTGTGCCTAGGCGCAGATCGTGGTTCCTCAAGCAAAACAGTTTAGGACCTAGGCGGAGAAAAAAGAGGGCCTAGGCGCTAGATGCGGGATTATGCGAAAATTCATTTTGATTCTCCGAATTTGAAATTAAAAAATCAAATCTTTCGGTCCATGACTGTAAATAGAATCCTTTTAAGGTTCCAAAAGGGGATTTTTTTTTTCGGCGGAAAAGAGAGGAGTGAAGGAGAGGAGAGCAATTGGTGAATTGGAGAAGAGGAGTGGCAATTCCAGAGACGGAGCGCGACAATTCCGATTCATAAACCAGATCTTTTCCTTTTCTCATCGTGTTTAGAACTTTATTTAGGATTTTGTTTAGTTTAATTCTGAACTAAATTTCTTTTTCTAGGGCTACGACGTAGCTGGATTGTGAATGTTCAAATTCATCATGGTTTAATTCAATTTTGATGTTTATTCATATCTATGTTGAGTGTTTAATCTATTTTTAATGCTTGTGAAAGTGTGCGCGCCCTTTCCCATTGATTTGTGATCTAATTTGAGACTGAGAAGTGATAGTTGGATTAGACTTAGATTAAATACCATGAGATTGTCATAGGATAGAGATATCTATGAGGCTTATGTGATACTATGAATTTCTTGTTCTTAATAAATCATGATAGGTTTGGAGTTTGAGACCGAGAGGTGAAAACTGGCTTGTTGTGGTAGTTTGCTAATGCTTGAGAAAGATTAGTGATTACATTAGGGAAGTTTGTCATCAGCATAGGAATAATTAGTGGTTGATTAAATTTGGTGCTTTGAGCAGGATTAATTCGGTGAAATCGGAAACCCTAGATATCCTAATATATTGAATTTCTCCTTGAAAAATTCGTGCGTTGTGTTTATTTTAATTTTCTTTATTTTACTGCATCTCATAAATTTATTGTTCAAATAGAATTGAGATTAAAGTAATTCGGTACTTAGTATTAAATAGTCCTCGTTGGGAACGATATCTTTTTATAACTTTATTACTTGAACCGGCTCGTGCACTTGTGAAAAAAAATAACCTATCATGTACACTACTTTACTGAAAGCGAATGTTACGCTACACACCTTTGACGCTGGGAAGGAAATGGTGGAAGGCTACTTGACCTAGCCTTCAGAGAAGAATCAAGTCAGAGAAGCTGACGAACTAAACAAAAGTCACTACAAATCAATATGGATGAGTATTATCAAAACAAGAATCCTTTCCAATAAATTGGAATACGCTATCGCGACCCAAAGAGAAAAGACCTCTAAAGGGGAAATTGGGAGGCCGGTTCTCCACCTGCAACCCTCACTTGGAAAAGAAAGAGCTTTTGGTACAGCAGTCCTTGGTAGGGGTGGTGCAGGTGTTGGAAGGTAATGGCCTTAGTCCCAATCAAAAGGAGACACAAGCAAAGGTAGATCCTGTTAGAAATTAATAATCCGAGAATCCCTTCCTATTTGAGAGACAATAGTGGATAAATTGTGATTAAAAGTGTTAAAATAATATTGTGACTAAAAGGTTATTTGTCTGTAATGACATCTAAGCCCTGGTGTGAACAAACCAAAACTAGTTCAACCAGTTATATTTTTCTTCCATCAATTTAACTTTTTAGGTCAAAATTTTGTCTTTTTCTTTTTTCTTCAACCAGTTATATTTTTCTTCCATCAATTTAACTTTTTAGGTCAAAATTTTGTCTTTTTCTTTTTTCTTTCTTTTAATATAACGGCACGTAGCTAAGGAATCCTTTGATTATTCTTGCTACCTACTCATTAAAAAAATGGGAAGAAAAACTCGGCAGAAACTCCAATTACAAGGAAAAATAAAAAGCTCCATTTGTCTGATAAATTTTACACCATCGACTCATATATTGAACAATTATATAAGCAATTTTTAGGGCACTTTTGATAAATGCCTCAAAATCGAAAACTTGGATTGATTTTTTTCACATAGGAAAAAGCTCTTGCAAGAAATACCATAAATGACATCAAAAATATTTATTTATCTTTTTATTCTAATAATCAATTATAATTACTAGTTGGTATCCATCTGAGCTACCAAATAGTAAACAGTTGGTTACCGACCACTAATTGATTTCCAATTGGTAACCACCACCGTTGGTGGATAACCTGTTGGTTACTGACCTCTGGTAGGTTTCCTCTTAGTGACTGTAGCTACCGGAAAGTAACCAAATGCTTACGGATCACCGTTTATGAGTAATTGGTTGGTCACTAACTAGTAACCACCATCATCGACAGGAAATTAGTTGGTAACCGACTGTCGGTCGGCAAGTGACTACTTGGTTACCAACTAATTACTGACCAGAAACTTCTAATTCCGTCGGATTTTGTGGGTTTCATCATCGGAATATGTATATATAAAAGAAACCATCATATTTAATTCTATAAACCCTATAAAATTCAACAAAAAATTACAAAAATTCCACAAAAATCATTAAAACATAGAATCACAAGAAAATAAACAATCCCCAATCCAATAACAAAATTTTTTTTTAAATCCACCAAATCTGAAAAATCGACCGAATCCAATAACCAAAACTTTTTCCAAATATATATATATATATATATATATATATCTACCGAAGACTGGTAGAACAACAATGGGCGATGACGAGCAAAAATGGAACCTTTTTTTTTTTTTTTGGGCTAAAAAAAAGGATCTGGTGGTGGCCCTGTTATTTCCCGTTTTTTAAGTGTGGCCACTATGATCTGCGCAGACCTCTAAGTGCTGGGAGAGTAGCCCCACTGTGCCCTCGGGTAGGAGATTTCTTTATCGAGGCCATAAGGAGGAAATCCTCCATTCGCTAGGAGGTCAGCCTCGTCGTGGTTGGAGATCTTCCCTAACGCAGCCACGAGGAGGAGATCTAAATGAAATCTCCTCCGCATACAGGGAGATTAGCCCCACCGTGGCTCTGGGCTAGAGATCTTAGCCATTGTAACCGGGAGGAGGAGATCGCGTGGCAAAACTTGCCTGTCGGCATGGGAATGGGGAGAATGAGGAGAGATAGGAAAAACTTGCGCTGATCTCCTCCACCGTCTATGATCTACTCTGGTCCAATCTACACCATCAAAGATAGCGAAAATTGAAGATTGGTGAGACCTAGAGGACGGCATGAGATAGTGGCCATGATGGAGGTAGGTTGGGACAGTGGCTTGGGGCAGCGGCAAGAAAGAAGCCAACAGAGCTTGAGGAGAGAGAAGTCGGTGGGGGGTGAGAGAGAGAGAGAGAGAACATGGTGGAGGAAGAGAGAATAAGGGAGGGAGATTAGAGAGAGAAAGAAGAAAAAAAAAGATATTTGAATATTTTTAACTTAAATTAATATAAATATGATGTTAATTATCATTATGGCAATTCTTGCAAAAAATTTTTAGTTGTGGCAATTTTTCAATTTTCATATCATTTCTATGACAGATAGCCTAATTTGCCCCACTTTTTGTTTTTTATTTTTGTATTCAAATGTATTTACATAAGCACTGTTGAGCTGTGTACTTACGGCTATATGGAGGAGTGTAGTAAGTTGCTGTTCCATCTGCTGCGATAGCTACCTGGAAAAGGCATTACAAGAGCATGCCCAAAAACATCATAAATCGCATTCCGATATCCATTTTCAAAAACCAAACGCTATGATAAAAATATTTTGTGTAGAAACTTGTGGTATAAAGAATAGACTGGTTGTTTCCATTTTTATAGAAGGAAGAAAAATGGAGGGGGCTGGCCGGAATTGAAAAATCCATTTCCCTTGACATCACTATCCTTGTTAGAAATAGATTTAGCCGAAGTGTAAGGAAGTTTCTTCAAAATAGATCTTAATTAAGGCTGTGGCCCAAGCTACCAATACAAATGTGATGAGTGTAGATTTAGCCTAATTATGCTACCTCTAAAAGAAAAATGGAGGGGGCTGGCCGGTGTTGAAAAATCCATTTCCCTTGACATCACTATCTTTGTTAGATATAGATTCAGCCAAAGTGTAAGGAAGTTTCTTCAAATACAAAAATGATAAATCTTAATTAAGGCTGTGGCCCAAGCTACCTCTACATATGTGATGAGTGTTTTCAAAATTCCCCTTTCTCTTTGTGGTGAAATCAAATCTCTCATTTCTCGTTTTTGGTGGGGTGGTGATGTTGATGATAGGAAGATACATTGGTTACGGTGGGAGAAATTGTGTGGGCCTAAATCTAGGGGTGGTATGGGATTTCGGGATTTCTCAACTTTCAACCGGGCTTTGGTTGCTAAGCAATGTTGGCAGATTATTACCACACCTAATTCTTTGATGGCTAGAGTTCTTAAAGAAAAATACTTTACTATGTCTAGTATCTTGGAGGCTATTGAGGGTCATAATCTTTCTTATACGTGGCGGAGCATTTGTTGGGGGCTAGGCTTAATTGTTAAAGGTCTAAGATGGAAGATTGGATGCGGTGATGATGTACGGGTTTTTCAAGAACCGTGGTTGCCGAGGCCTCACATTTTTCATCCGATCACTACCCTTCTGTCGAATTTGTCCTACTTGAGCGTCTCCTCCCTTATTATGGATACTGGTTGGAATCAAATGATTGAGGAGATATTTTGGCTAGTAGATAAGGAGAGTATCTTGAGCATCCCTTTCAGTGCCAAGAAAAGGGAGGATTGTTTGAGTTAGCATTTTGATTCTAGAGGTGTTGACTCTGTGAAATCGGGGTATAAGGTGGAAATGGAAGAAAGGTGGGTGGCATGTGGCATTGGACATAAATCTAAGGTTTTTTGATGGAAGAAACTATGGTCGGCTAGAGTTCCAAGTAAGGTCAAAATTATGGTGTGGTGAGCTTTTCATAGAGCTCTTTCAGTCCGCTCTTACTTGGCTAGACGAGATGTGACAGTTGACTTAAACTGTCCATGATGTGGAGATATGGAGAAGGACTCTTGCCATGCTCTTTGGCTATGTCTTGCGGTCCGGTAGATTTGGATGCAATAAGCCATTGGCGGTGTCTTGGAATGTTTTAAGGGTGGGCCAGTTAGTGCCTTATGTCTTCATGTTGCAACTTATTGCCATAAAGATGACTTTGATGTCTTTTGTATGATCCTCTGGGCTATTTTGAGCAATCGCAATAGGCGCATCTTTGAGGGCAGATTTGATGAACCAAAGGAGGTTGTGGTTCGAGCTGAGAGATTGCTTCGGGATTTCTTGGTCTGTAATGGTTTAGATGAATTTGGTAAACCAAAACAAGTCGTTTCTGGGCATAAATGGAAAGCTCCAAAGCATGGATGTGTTAAGCTTAATGTGGACGTTGCAATCGATGATGTTCTTGGTTCTTGGTTTTATTGGTTCGAGCTGAGAGATTGCTTCGGGATTTCTTGGTCTGTAATGGTTTAGATGAATTTGGTAAACCAAAACAAGTCGTTTCTGGGCATAAATGGAAAGCTCCAAAGCATGGATGTGTTAAGCTTAATGTGGACGTTGCAATCGATGATGTTCTTGGTTTTATTGGTATTGGAGTTGTGGCGAGAGATGATCGAGGGGTAGTACTTGGGGCAGTATCTAGGTTAATGACTGGGCTTTTCTCTCCTCATGCACGTGAATGCTTGGCGATTAGGGAATGTGTGTGGTTAGCTCTATCACGTTAATTCTCAAAGTAGATCATTGAAACGAATGCTCTTAATGTTTATAATGCATTTTACTCTCTAATTCAATGTTCTGTTGAAGTAAATGTCATTGATGACATTTGCAATTCTTGTTTGCAAGTAGGAAGTGGTATGGTTTGCTATGGATCTCATGAAGGAAATTCAATAGCCCACTTTCTTGCTAGGTTAGTGTTGTCTAATTCTTGTTCTTGTATCTGGCATGATGTATTGCCCAAATTTCTGGGCTCGTTTTTTAAAACTGATATCATTGGTTTGGAATAAAATTGCCAGATTTTCCTAAAAAAATTATAAAGTAAATTACTATACATGATTTTAATTACTCGAATATGCTCGCGTATCCCAATTTCTCTATTTTCTTCCCCATGATATAACAAGATGATAATTCTTTAATTTGCATGCATCAATATACAATAAATGCTTTTTCAACAATTCATTTGATTTTCGATGTAATAACCGAATTTTTTTATGATCAAAATCTTCATGTAATAAAGTTTAGGTTATATTTTATGAAATGACAATATTTTAATATTTCATGGTATAATAGTTTAATAATATGTCACATAAGTCGCAATATTCCTTTTAAAAATCAAAATAAATTGACTATATGGTATAAGATATGGTAAGCATTATAAGAATATGCTTCAGCTATGACAAATATTTTTATTTCACATAATATAAGGTCACATAACTTTTGTTCCAAAAATAAAAAGAAAAGTGACCAATTGACATAAGTCATGGTATGTCAAATCACAGCAACCCATGACCCTGAACAGAGTAACCAGTAAGAATTAGCAGTCTAAGTTTAAAACCGATAAGAAAAATACTGGTTGCTAGAATGCAATATTGGAATTTGATGGCCAAGTGTCTAGAATGATGGATTAATTATTCTGCTTACCCTTTTCAACAAATGAAAATTAGACAGATTACCTTTAGCAGTATTAAAACTATGAGGCCAAGTTTTGCAGCAGTTAAATCTTATATTGATTAACTTTTTCATTATAAAAATTTGGAGGTCAAGTTTTGTGGTAGACAAAACTTATAATGATCAATGTTTTCAGTACAATAACTTAACGAGGAAGTTTTTAAGACAACGCAAGATAAATGCTGTCATGTTGAGAAAAGAGATCGAGATTTTATCTGTTAAGACAAATATCTAGAAAGTTCCGATCCGTATTTAAATTAACTTAAAGAAAACAGGAATTTTTAATCTAATAGCTAGAGACCCCATTAGTACAAGAATCAAGGGCTAGGATTGAACCAAACTTTTGGCCGCATTTTCCCCTTTGTGTGTGTCATCTCCCTAGTCAAAGAAGCAAATGCTTTCATTATAAGTTTATGATGGTTTATTTAACAAACTTTCTTATGGAATATAATCTATCATGAATACTGACAATCTAATTTATGCATCTTGACCTTGACTCTATCTTTGGCCATGATTTGAATTATGGTTAAGTTAGATTAAGATTAGTTAAGTCTTCAAGAAGTATCAAGACCATAATACAATCATGCACCATTAAATTTGGTCTATAAAAAGACTTCATTCACCGCAAAATTTAATCCTTAATCTTTTTAACCACAGATAAATTTCACTCCTTGTTTCCCTCACTTTTTCACCACCCAAAAAAATTTTTGCTCTACGACCTTATGCGCCCCCCTAAGTTCCTAGGCTAGGGAAATTTTTAGTAAATCCTAGCTAAGAGATAACAACTTACGATTTCATATATGTCTTAATCAACTTGACCCTTGGACTTAGGTTTGAATTTGCATTAGGCTTACTTAAGCTTAATTAAGCTTGTCGGTTGTGATACTAAGAGTCACGGCCCTACGTAATTTGTTGGTTTTTGCTTAAAAATCTGTGCACACTACCTCAAATGGACAAATCTGTGAGCCTACATCAACATGCAGCGCGTTGGATTTGTTCTTGACATTCAATCATATGCTTGTTTCATCTTTATGAAGACACAATATTTGATAACTTTCTAGTTTATCAAATTGTGTTTTTAGGTTAATTCCTTAACCAACATACTTAGATCATTCACATAACCATCATTCATAAATCATCCATATTCAAGCATGTGAAAACAAATTCACAAACACTTGGTGAGCAATCATAACCATAAAACTCATTCTAGAACATATCACCAAATAAATGCTTAGGGCTATCAACCAAATCATCCTAAGCATAGATCCAGGCCATAACAATCATATAAAACCATAACATATAAAAATTATGAGCTTATACTCTTACCACCCAAGCTTGAAATACACATAAATCCTTAATCAAAACTTAATGAAATTCTTAGAGAGTTAAGAGGAATACCTTTAAAGCTTGAGGGGTGGATCTAGACTTTGGGATGAGAAAATTTTTTCCTCCTTACTCCACTAACACAACCGACCACTCTTGCTCTCTCTCTCTCTCTCTCTCTTTTCGGTTCCTAAGGGTTAGAGGGAAAGTTGGATGAGAACTAGAAATTTTGAGGTTCAACTAAGTGGTTCACATACAACCCCACATCACCTATTTAAATGTAAAAATTCTTGAATTTCCAACAATTATTTTTATTCTTAAAATTGCACATTTGTCCCAAAAAACAAAATATTTGCTCATAAATCCTCTTAGGTGGCTGGCCATGTGGAGGCATTTTAGGCAAAGAATTCTCTTCATAGTTATCTACTAAATTCTTTCCATAATTTCCAAAAATCCCAAAATTCACATAATTATCTTTACTTACTTGGCCTCCAAGTAATGCCATGTTTGGCATTCCCTCATAATACACAGTCTATTTTTTTAATAACCCAGATGTACCAATACTGTTTTAACTATAAACAGTATAGACATACTGAACTGCAGTTCAGAATTCATCTGCACTTAACTGGACTGCGTATGGATTTTTCTTACGGCTTGAAACTACTTAGTTCTCATTGCTTCAAATATTATTCCTGATTTTTCTAAAGCAATCCCATACCTTATTCTTAACTTTGCATTCGTAATGATGGTCGGCTGCAGTATAATTTCAATACTGCTTAATACACTGCAGTACCATCCTAATCATATCTTAAATCATCCTGGTCAAACGTTGACTGAAATAAAATCGTAAATCCTTATTTTGCCTCTTTCATCAAAAGGCCTTATACTTGACTAAGTAAACTATTATTGAGTCTCATAATGTTATAAGAACTCACACATACTTTGACAATCAAATCAGATCATGAGCTTCATATTGACATACATGATTCAGACTTAGATTTTCTTTATATATAAGGAAATCACAAGTTCATCAAAATTTTGGGTTATTGCACTAAGTGTGTCAAGATCACAATTAATAAGTTAAACCAATTATCATTAGCTAAGGCATAAAAATAGGCGACATTTACCACATATTTTTAAACCTTCAGTCATTCTCCAATAAAAGAAAATTATCTTCGTTGTTCCCAAACTTTCTTACATTTTCCCACCACCAAAACGTCCCCTTAGTCTCAAAAACTCAAAAGAATTTCATCAAACTTCAGTCATAAAAATCGATCTCCGAGGCATGATAAATATAGATGTGGTCTTAGAATGATTTTTTCTAGGTAGTGTTTCTAGCTGATACATCATGATTTAATCTTCTAAATACCCATGATTTTTACAAGTCTAGGAACTTAGAAATACCCACGTCGAGGTAAAATTCTAGACTCAATGTTGTTGTATGTAAAAAGTGTTTGATATGATTTTTTAGCTTGATGATTTGGCTATGTTCTGGGTATAATGGATTTTATGGTCATGAAAGTTGTACTGAATAAGTTTATATCTATGTTCTAGATTTGATTATGTCATGGTTAGTGGGAAAAAGTTAAGGAACGAACAAAAATCGACGACCTTGAATCATAATTTTGCTCGTTAAAATGATTTACATTTAAAACGGGTTTTTACGAGTTAAAAACCACTAAGGAAAATTTGGAATAATTTATGGGATAAGTTTTATTTATATATAAGTGTGCTATAAGTTTTTACTGTAATACCCGAAATTTTGATGACTCTAGATTTCCTTTGAAATAAGGAAAACCTAAGTCTGGATCATGATCGGAAGAGAATGATGGTATAAGTTTGAGCTCTCGGTTAACTAACTACGAGACTCAACGATAGATTACTTAACCTAGTATGGGCGTTTTGAGAAAAACAGCATGACAAATTTCATGATTTCATGTTGGTCAAAGTTTTACTAAGAAAGTCAAAGTTGACCAAAAAGTCAAGGGTTGACCAAGAACAGTCAAAGGTATGACTGTACAGTAATAGGAAAAGCAGTATGAGAAATATACTGCGAAAATTATCTTTTTGGACAAGATAGCTGGAATAAGCTAAGAGACCACCCTAAAAAAATCAAGCACACTAAGTTGGATATCAAGTCCTAATGACTTTCAGAAATAAGAAGAAAATTTTTACAGTCCATTTTTACGCAGATAAATTTTGGACTGCAGTCAAGTATAACAGTACTGAATTATAATGTGTATTAGTGAAAACAGTATTGGATTTATCTGTGTTAGCTTAAAATTGGACTGCTTTTTCAAAAAGTAGCCAAACGAGGCCTTAGGATGACATCACCTACCTTTTTGATTTGTGACATCATCTTATTTGGATTTATGACATCATAATTCCATGAACCAAGCCTTTTAAGACAAGTGTCTTGTTCTAGAAAGTTCTTTCTTGTTCTCCAAGCTACAAGGCCGGCCACCTAAGGGGTAAAAATGTAAATATTTTGTCTTTTGGGGGCAAAAGTGTAATTTTGGAAAATATAATGATGTAAGCGTGAGGTAAGCACATGATGTCATCAAGATGACGTCATCATGATGAGGTAAGCAAAACTTGGGCTCCAAGGCATGCAATGGCCGGCCAACACTTGTAGGGGTCAAAGTGCAAATATTTTTGCTTCAAGGACTAAAGTGCAATTTTGGAAAAGTAATTAAATCCAAATTCAAGGAATTTTTAACAATTTTGAAAGTTCAAAATCAGCTATAAATAGGGGTAAAGGGGGGCGGATTTTTGTGCGGAAAAATTGGAAAAACAAGCCAAACTATGGCAAAATTCTCCCATACCCATTTTCTCTCTAAAACCGACCCTAGGAAGAGAGAAAAAAAATTGGTTGGCTGGATTTTTGGTAATGGCCAGACCTTGTGTGAGTGTGTGAGGCTCAATTTAATTGACCAAAAGTTTTGGAACCCCAATTGGAGGGGAGGCCGGTTGTGTGGAGCCAAGGAAAAAGGGAGAGAAAAGTTGGAATCAATCAAGCCAACCTTTTGGATTGATCTAGGTAAATCTCTAAAACCCTTAAGTTTTTCTATTGAGCTTGAAACTAGATACTCAAGTGGTTGTTTTTCATGAGGAATGGCCGAAAATTGGAACCCATTTGGGGGAGGAGAATCGGCTGCAATGGTAGCCAAGGGGGGAGTGAGGAAAAAGTTGGAATCCAAGCTTGGGAACCAACATCCAAGCTCTAGAGGTAAACCCTAGGCCCTAAACCTTTTTAATTTGAGCTTAAATTTGGGAAATTTAAGTGTATTTCCATGTTTGGGATGTAGGAGCATAAGCTCATTTTCTTATGCCATACAATAAGTTTTGTACTTGATTATGTGCTTGATTAGGGTGCTAAGGTCTCAATTATGGTTATGGTGCATGAGTTGCTAATTATGCTTGCATGATTATTAGGGTTTCATGCATGCACATAAGGTGTTTGATATATGTCCCCAATATGCCTAAGAAGTTATAGGTCATGCATGTTTATGTTTGAGCTAGATTAGAAGCTTGATTGATGAATGGTGATGCAAATCAAATGTTTTGCAAAACCTAGTTTGGTGCAAGAACACCCAAGGGTTTTGCCTTGAATGGATAAATGTTTTACGTTAGAAAGCGCTGCATGACTGATATTAGGCTCCCGCTGCAGGCGGTTGAGGTAGTGTGCGCGTAATAGGACGTAAAACGAACTTAACAACCGAAACTGCCAGTTCGGATTCAAAACTGGCCAGTTTCCGGAAAGTGGAAATTTAAGGCCTTTAGAGGCCGAATTGGGTAAAACGTAAAACATGAAAGTTATTCGGAAGAGTTTTTACTAGGGGACAACACTGACGGTTTCTCAAAATGAGGCTCCAATGGCCTCCGTTTCTATAAAAGTCCGAGACTAGTCTGCCCAGACCTAGTTTACACGACCAGCCAGTTTCAAATGAAAACTGACGAGGATACAAGCGGAACTGGATTCTTCACAAAACATGAAAGTCTTAGGATTTTTTTGAGAGCTACTACTTTCACGAAGACAACTTTTTCAAATTCTAAATGGATTTTTAAACTGACATGGTTTTCTGAAGTCGGTGCAGGGAACAGGAAATTCCTGCACAGAATCTTCTAAAAACTGTTTCAGAAAAACTATATTTTTCTAATTTTCACTGTTTTGACAATGGAGACTGTTCCAACGACAGTTTTCAACCTCAAATGATTGTACAAAACCCCATTTTAAGAATATGGATTTTTACAAGTCAAGTAAAGAGTTTTGGGATTAATTTTCCCAAATTTTCCAAGTTAAGGAAAAATAAGACTTTCAAGCTAAAGTTTAGTAAATAAAGCGATTACGCATGATAACCGGGAAGGATACCCGAGTTACTGGGTCAAGCCCAAGGCCTAAAGTTTGACCCATAAAGGGTTGACCATAGTTGACCGTAGTTGACTTTGGTTGACTAACAATATTGACTTAGTTAACCTTAAGGGTTAGTCAGGATAACCCTAAAGGATACCAAGATTAATAAATTGGGCTAAGATATAAGGTTAATTGAGGTAACCCAATAATTATGGACAAGAATAAAGCCCAAGGTTAGGAAGGTAACCTAACCCTAATGGTATGTATAAAGGTTTAGCAATTAGCACATGAGGGTATCCAACGTAACCTCTTAAAGATTAATCCATATTGGGTTGTTTTTAAAATAATAGAGTTATTATTTGTAACCCAGTAAGACATCTAGTATCGGGGACATACAACTAGGATTATGTAGGCATGTTGGTTAGATCACCAACATTCCACAATACTAATTAAAACCTCACCTATGTCATTCAACAAGCAGGAGGGAACCTGCAGCTGTACTCAGAAAAGGAGCAGCACTACGCAGGACATAGCAAGAGAGGTAAGTACAACTCCGCCTACAGCATAGGCCCTTTGTTGCTACTTGCCTAATGTGATGGTATGTTATGGCATGTGATGATATGTTATGGTGTGTAATGTTATGGTATGTTATGAATGAGGTTATGTTATGTTATATGTTGTAATATTGTGACATCATGAAGCATGTTCACTAATGTTAAACCACCTGGTAAGAACAAGACAAGTAAGATGTTGTGTCGTACCGACTTGCCACAAAGGCGGGTTTAAATGGTATGGTTCATGGTTTGAGTTGGATTGGATGGCTACCTAAACTACTCCATGTTAAACTTTGTGTTTCATGGTTTGAGTTAAAACGGACTGCCGCCTTCAACCATTCCTTGGCTATGTACCACGGTATGAGCACACATGATAAGTAAAGGAATAGAACTAAGCTAAGTTATGAATCCATATTTGATGCATTAGAGGTCATAATTGGTTCATGCATAATGATATGTGTTTTGCGTCGCGAATGTAACAGTTGTACTTGCTGAGCGAAAGCTCACGTCTTACGTCTATGCTGTAGGTAAGCAACCTGCCAGCAATCTCTGATGCAATACTGTGGAAGGCTGGTGCTGCGGACTGTGAAATGTGGGATGGACACTGCCACGGATTTTGAAAAAAAAAAAAATATTCTATAAAATATGTTGTAATGAAAAAGGGTTTTCATATTTTCATGATGTTTTAAGTATGAATGACAAAGTTTATATATGTATGGCAAGCAAGTTGCCTCTTATGGTACCAATCCGCATTAAGTCGGGTTTGGTCTACAATTTGATTATGATGGCCTTCAAAGAGGGTTTGGAAGTTCGGTACTCGAGTAAGTACCTATCAGTAAGTATGAGTTTGAGAATGAAGTTCAAGTTCAAAGTTTTAAAATAAAGTTTAAAAGAAAGAAAAATTTCTCCCATATTTTCCACAAGTTTAAGTTAAGTATGTAAGTAAGGTGATGACCCGGCGTGGGAAGTCGGGGCATTACAGAGATGATATCAGAGCAGAGTTCCTGCCATCTAGTTTCACAGTTCTGCTGCCAGCGCCACAGTTTTGTAAGTTTGTTTTCTTACTTTGTTTTATAAGATTATTATAATGGCATGTATCTAGTGTTAAATTTGGGTCGGACTAAAGAAGACCACGAGGCTCCGTTGACATTCCGAGGAATGGAGGAGAAGCTTCGCATCTTCAATAAGACTCAAGGAGTGGTTGCACGATATGGAGACCCTCCTCAGATTATGTCATGCAGGGACGTATCTTCAGGATATGCTTGCCAGTCGAGCCGACGTCTAGTTAAGGAAGCTCGTGCAAGGAGCCTTGGCCAAGAGGATCTTGAGAGGAGATTCCTAAATGGATTTCTTGACGACAGCAATGATCGCCCAGACTCTGATTCTGAAATCCGACCCCGACCCCGACCCCGATCTTGTTCTTGAAACCCGACCATAATCCTATTGAGAAACTGGATCCTGACTCCTGTCTAGAAATCCATTATATTATGTATTTTAAAATAATCATTTAGATTAAATTATACAATACGGTGTAATTTCGTTTTAAACTATACAATTCATTGATGTTATAAAACGTTGTATTATTTTAATTAATACAATATGTAATCCTAATACGAAGTATCAAACATGCTCTGACTTTTGAATCATGACTAATAATCGATAACGGGCGTGTAAATTTTCCTCTTCCCTCTTTCTGTGTTGCTTCCAAAGTCATGTCAAATTTATTGACAGTAGAGAACACGTCCCATTTGCCAAGTTGTCTGAGCTGGACTTTGACGATTTTGGAGACTTTCGGAGTTGTTTTTGTAAGAACTCAACTATAGCTCCACCTTTGTCGGCGTAATTTACCTTTGAAGTTATCTTGAAGAACAAAGTATTGGTGTAAATGTGTTTTCTTTCTTATAGAATGGGTTTTACCTGAATTTATAGAAGGCCTTATGAGTGCTGGAACCTGTGTTCAAGTGACGTGCTTAATATATATTGAAGCTTGCGCATAAGTCATTCACAAACGACTACTTCAATAAGCTTATTAAGAATTCTGCTTGGGCCTAGAAACAAGGGATAATTAGGGGGATCTGCTAAAGTCGCAATCTTCGCTGGAGATTGGATCTGCTTGCGTTGCAATCTTCGCCTCCACCACGCGTTGATCGTCACTATTGGTTCCAGTCGACTCAAAAGCTGTCAATCTGTAGAACCCCGTAGTCCAGACCATCGGAGACTGCTCGGCCAGCGTCCGATCAGAGGCCGAGATCGCAAGTCGCACCTCCGTTGCTCCTCACCAGCGCGGGTGACGAACCGCCTCGTGTCTTGCATAGTGACGATGGGCGATCCTTCCGGTGCCGAACTCGCGGTTCGTCGCCCAAGTCACCACTGTCAGATTCAATAGTCAAATTGCATTTTTTTATTTTGATTTCGATTTTTTTTTTTTTAAATTTAGCTTTGATTTTTTTGTAATTAATTTTTTTCAAAAATTGTTTTTGGTCTTTTGTAATTTTTATTGAATTTTGGTATATATGGTTTGTTTTGTAGAATTTTGATGATATTTCATAAAATCTGTTGTTTTTTCGTAATATTCCGGTGATGGATATCCGAAAATCCAACGAATTCGGAATACTCCAGTATCATTTGGTAACTAGTTGGTTACTAGCTGGCAGCCAGTAACCAATTGGTTACCAACCAGTTACCTATCGGTGGCGATAGTTACTGATCGGAAACCAACTGATTACCCATTGGCAGTCAATAACTAACTGGTTACCATTTGGTAACCAACTGGTTACTCACTGGTGGCGACGGTTACCGATCAGAAACACGCTGGCAGACAGTAACCATCTGGTTACCAAATGGTAATCAACTAGTTATCCATCGGTGGCGGCGGTTATCGATCGAAACCTCGTCAATAGTTGGTAACCATCTACAGATCTGGCATCACAATGTTGTTGATCATGACCAAGCCACTCTAGAGTTAGAGCCCTTTCGTACCTAAAACACCGACCTAGATCAAAACAGAGGACAAACTCAAATGAATCAAAACAGATGCACTACATAAGCAAAACAAGAAACCCTACTCATATGAATCAAAACAGATGCACTACATAAGCCAAAAAATAAAATAATAAATAAATCCTCTAACGATTTGTCGTTCGTCGATAACCTAATCATCTACCAAGCTCTGGGGGTGGCCAAGACGCAAGAGGCTAGTGCTCGGCTGAACATTGGCATGTGTCCTGGATAGTCTTATGTCATTTTTTTTTTTTTTTTTTTTTGGATAAATTGGATAGTCTTATGCTGTTTAATAATGTGTTTGTATAAGAATATGATCATGTTGGTTTAGCACATTGTAAATGAGTTACTCCGCTGAAAACTATCTACAATGTCAAAACATGAGACAGTTGCGGATGACGTAAAAAATTTGTTGGATATCAAAACGATAAATGCAACGGGATCAGATTTTTTAAAAAAATTTCATGACCATCTTATGATGCTATATGAAACAATTAGTTTAGTATATGATAGAATGGAATGGCTAACGTTTTACCGTTCGAGGGGCTTGTCGATCACTTTTTGAAATTCAGATTGCAAAGAAAAAAGGTAACCAAATTGCAAGGAAAAATAATACAAATGATCTGAAATGTTATTATTATTTGAATGGAATTAATAATGACAAAAATAACCTTTCTCCGAATGGACGAAAGCTTCAAATAATCTCCTAAAATAACTAAAAATAATAAATGCTTAAGAATCCTAAGAACGATAGTAAATAGTTACAAGGAAAAATTAGGTACATAAACAATTTTTGACCATGAATTAAAAAAATTGACATAGCTTTTTTTTTTTCTTTTTCTTTTTCTTTTTTTTTTTTAAGAAAATGACTAGTGGTCATTAAAATGTTGATTAACCCATATGATCGGTCAGTGATTGACTATAATATATTGATACTCGTCACTTAATGACCTTTTTTAGAGAAAAAAAAAACGATCATGTTTTCAATCTAACAAAATCTCAGACATTTACCAAAAAATTTTAAAATGATCATTTACTAACATATCCCTAATTATAAATAGGCCTCCAAATGGGAACTTTAATGGAGTGGAATTTTATAATAAAAATCAAAACACGCTAGCGTACAAATAAAAACCAAATAAACATTGCCAAGTTCTAGGAATACTCATGTGTGGGTGTGTAAATGCCAAGTCGATATACAAGCGCATTTCTATTTACTTATTAGAAAGTATAAAACTATTTTGGATCGTAATTAGTCGTTTAACATCATGATCTATAGAAAAACCACAACATTTAATTCTTTTTTTTTTATGCTAATAGAAATTATAAAACAAATGTTCAGCTAAACGAATTCAAAGACTTTCCATTCATATCCCACGATTCAAATATTCTCCATGTCCCAGACTCCCGCCGTCATCTCTTGGATCTCCATTTTATGCTCCCCAAGCCCTTGAAGCTGTCAAAAGGATCATTAAACTTTAGAAAAACATTAATAAGGCAGTAAATGTTAAAACTCAAAATGACCCTAGCAAGCTCAAGGCAAACTATACTCTCTGTGCTTCAATGAATTTCCATACGTCATTTCCAAAAAAAAAAAATTATAAATAAATTCGTCCCTGTTTCACATGATCGATAATTTATAATAAGAAATCCCAGGTTCGATCTTGAGATGCCGTAAAAAATTTAATAATGAGTTAAACAAGTAGAATAAGGGTGCACATGAGTGCTCATCTTAAAAAAAAAAAATAATAAAAAAAATAAAAAACATACTAGCAAAGTATACTGTTTACTTAAAAAAAAACATTTTTAAAAAAATATAATTACCTTTTTTTAAGTGTTTATTTTTAATCAGTTCAAAAAGGATAAATAAAGGTACGACTGTATGAAATTAGTTTTATTACGACGAAAATCACCTCTCCCGGTGTCAAAGAAAGCTTCTAAGAATCTCAAAGCTTCAGAGATTCTGGTAAATACTTACAAATAGATGCCCAAAAGTGAAATTTAGAGGTGTGTAAATTCTAAAGTATAAATCAAAACACGTTAACCAAAAAAAAAAAAAAAAAAATCAAAACACGTTAACAAACAATTACAAGCTAAGTAATAAATGCCAAATTCTAGCATTGCGTGTGCAAGTGGTACCCCCATCTAATTAAAATTTAATGTGTACAAGTGTGCAAATGCCAAGTGTCTATTGAGCTTTACTATAATGTATTCTTTTAAAACATTTTAGAACTTTAATTTAAAAAACAAGCTTAAAACGGAGATGCAAACGAATTTTTTTATCTGAACTAACCTTGTCCGGAGAGGATCATATCGCTGTCGGCACCAACGTGCCAACCAAAGTAACCAAGCAATCCCCTGTTCTTAGCGTAAGAAACCTTTCTTGATATACTCTGCTCATCATCATACCCAATCCATGTCGTCCCGGCATAGCAATAGTCCATCACAACCGTCCCATTAAATACCGTTTTCCCAACATTCTGATTATCAGCGATGAATTTCTTGATCTCAGTATACCCCAATGTCGACTCGCCGGCCAATGCAGGCCCATTCGCCGGAGCGTAAAGTCCGTTCCTATTCGCATCCACCAGACGCCAGGCGTAGCCATAGAAAGGAAGCCCCAGAACCATCTTATTCACCGGAAAACTCTCATTAATCCACGTCGAAACCCCGTCATCGCCTCCGTATCTTTCCGTTGCATCTTTGTACAGTGAAGCCGGTGGTTTCGTCAGTGTTGGCGATGAGTTTGGTGCGGGAGTGTAGAAGTCATAAGCCATTACGTTGATCCAATCCAAGCTTCTTGCAAGCGCCGGGACGACGTAGTGGAACGAGTAATAGTCCGAGGAGTAGAAGACCGCTGCAGCGAGGAGCAGCGGGGAGCGGCCGGTGTTGTTCGCCTCCTCGGCAACAGCCGTACGCCACTCGTCAACGAGGTAGCCGAATTGGGTCATCTGGATGGTGTCGGAAGGGTATTCCCAGTCGAGGTCGAGGCCGTGGAAGTTATTTTCCCTCGCCAGCGTTATCGACGACTGGATGAAGGCCTGGCGGCGGTTCCAGTCACTTGCCATGGCGATGTAATCGGTCTTGTTCGCTGTACCGCCACCGATCGAGATGAGGGTCTTGACGGACGGGTTTCTTTTCTGCACTGTTGATGTGAAGGTGGCGAACTTTTGAGTAAGCTCAGGTGGAATGTAGACTTGGAAGGTTTGGTTGTTGAGGTGGGCGAAAGCGCAGTAGAGGACGGTGAAGAGAGAGGAGTCTATGCTGTCGGCGGGGAATTCGAGCTCCGAAAACCAGTAAGCAGCTTTCACGTCTGTGGATTGGGCGGCTGAGAAGTGGTGTTGTTGGAGGAGTAAAATAGAAAAGAAGAAGAGACTCTGTTTTGAAGCCATGGTTGAGAGAAGAGTTTTTGCCTAGTTTCTCCTTATCTTGGTGTTTAAAAGGACTTGGGCTTGAAGTGTGTATATATCAATGGCTTTTGGGAGGCGTGTAAATTACTACTCAATGTCGTCAATTTGTCAGTTTTGTCATGCGGATTAAAAATAAGTTTGATCAATATTTTTCTGATACGACTTTTATTTATTAAACAAAAATAAAACTAGTTTTAGATTTCGAATTTACAAAGTTTCTACTCAAATTTTGAGCTGTCAGGGCGTCATATCAAACTTATTTGGATATTTAACTTGTGTCCCTCTTACATTTCTTAGATTCACACCCATTTCCATTTTGGTGGCCATAATAATGGCGGTACTTGTAGGGTACTCCGGCAGACGGTATTGGAGGTAGCCCACAAGATTTATGTCCGTAACTCACTAAACTATTTCCAACGACCAAATCCTTTGGACAGAATAGGTATGGATATTTGACACCTGCTTATTGGCTATATATACACATACAATATTAATAAATACACCTGCCGAATAAATGTTTTTTTTTTAATAGTTTGGTTTCCCTTTTTCTCTCTTCACCTCTTTCTCTCAAAATTTTCATAAATTAGGGTTTCCCTTTGTGTGGAACTTCCGCTGCCGCCACCGTCGTGGCTGGTGAAGGTGATTGGCGGTTTGATGATCTCGGCAAGGATGAAGTCGGAAGCTCCTATTGGGAATTTCTTGACCAGATCTAACCAGCGAGTTTTTGGCGATTTAGGACTCAGCGAGGCCTTGGTGATCCGATGGTTGGTGCAACGATCTCTTACCTCCAATCGAATCGATTGATTTCCTCTGAGTTGTGACGTGCGGCGGAGTGGTTATGTGGGGCGAGAATTTTGCGTGCGATGTTATTTTATATTCATGCTTTGTTTTTGTGTTTAAGTTTTAGTTTTGTAATAAAGGAGGTAGTTCTTCCACCTCCGGCTTATTTTTGTGTGTGTGTTTCGCTTGAGTTGTTTTCTAGTGATATATGTCTGTGGGTTCTGTTAGTATTAGGGCTATATGGAGTTTGTTACAATCTTTGTGCAGCGAGTGACTGTCTCTCGATCGATCGTAATATTATGGGTTCAAATAATATCTCTCTTTCTAAAATTTTGGCACTTTTATCTTAAAAAATTACTATGAACTAAATTGTTTAGAAAAAATCAAGAATAATGTGTTAGCCCATAAAAAATTTAGAGATATATGTACAGATAAACCTATTAAATATTTGAGAAGGATTACTCAAAATATATATATATATATTTGGGAAGGACTTGTTGCTTTTCCTATTTAAAAACATAACATCTTAATTAACATCCAATCATGATTAGATAATTAAAGCTATATATGAATCAATCAATACGAATCAGATCAAGTAATATTTTAGTATCTTTGGGAAAATAAATACTAAGTTCAGGAAATTAAACGAGTGATAAATGTTACAATCTTAGAGAAATTAGTATTCATGAATCAAACGCGTTGTCCAGATAGGCAGAAGTTAGGAATTTTTATCTATAATTTGAAAAGGTATGGAATTAGGTTGTTAATTGAAAAATCTGTGTACTATACCTGAACAGGTACTATACGTTTCTTTTTTTTTGTTTTTTTGTGTTTTGTGTTTTTTTTTTTTTTTTTTGTTTTTTGCTAATTAAGGGCTCGTTTGAGGCACGTCTACAGATGATATTTTATATTGTGGATTTCAAATCCCAACTTTAAATCAAACTTTCTCTCTCTTTCATTTTCAAAATATTCAACTTTAAAAGTCTATAACTTTCTCATTTCAAATCGAAATCAGATTATTTTTATGTTAAAATGCTCGTATCGATGAGATGAACAAGACAAGATCCATTTTACATTTTTTTTCTAAACACATTTCAAATTTTTGCGCTATTTTCTATATCACATAACATTTTCAAAAGTTTTCCCCTCAAACACACATTTCCAACTCAACCTTTAAAACACCATCTTTAGATGTCCCCCAAACGGGCCCTTAAAGTTTGTTTGTAAGATCTCGAAGGTTTGTTTTAGTCAAATCTTGTTAATGTGTCATTAGGGCATTTGTTGTTGTTATTAGATCTTTTACAATTAAGCAAAGAAAATTTTTGTTTGAACTTTTTTTGGACCCTACTAATTCAATTTTGTTATTAGATAAATAGAATTTTCTTCTACCACTCGTCATCAATCCTTGTTTTCTTCAAAGTCCTTTAGTCCGTGGACTATGTAAGTCTTTGAGAAATGAGAAGTCATATAAAAACAATCCATTAGGTTACAGGACCCTTTCTGTGATCTTTCGTAGACGTATATATTTTGTATGGAAAGATAGTGATGGGAAATTTTCTTTGCTGCAGTTTACAAGAAAACTATGAATTTCCTACTGGAGCCGTCATCAATCCTTGTTTTCTTCAAAGTCCTTTAGTCCTAATGGTCCGTTTGGTTCGCAAGTTTGAGTTGATATTTGAAGTTGAAATAGTAAATTTTGTTGACTTTTCAGAAAAGACAAAAAACTTTTTGCGAAAAAGACAAAGACTTTTGAGGAAAAAGACAAAATTTGAGTTGAAAAGTTGGAGTTGAACTGGTGAACCAAACGGACCCTTATCCTTTGAAGTTTACAAGTTAAATTCGGCACGTCTCTCTTCTATTTTGCCATGTCTTTATCTTTGACTTTGCTGATGATTTGTTTTATTGACTCATCATTTGTTGAAACTTTTTTTTTTTTTTTTTTTTTTTTTTTTTTTTTTAATGATCAAACCAAATGTAACATAACAAATTTCCATGGCGATCAAGATAGTTATGATCATTCTTGTCCTCGTTTTCCGTTTCTCGAAATTTCAACCTTCGAGAGCACAGCCTTGGATCCGAGCAGGGTATTGGTACGATGACACTGATCTCTCCAGTTTGGACATAAATTCAGCACTCTTTACTCACCTCATTTGTGCTTTTGCTGATATAAACTCTTCTTCATATGAGCTCATCTTCCCACATGAGCAAAAATTCTCTACTTTTGCAAACAATGTAAAACGAAATAACCCGTCAGTCACGACACTTCTGTCCATTGGCGGTGGAAGTGCAGATTACTTGGTTATCTCCGACATGATCAGCAATTCATCTCACAGAAACTCTTTTATCGACTCTTCGATAGAACTGGCCAGGCTCTATGGTTTTCAAGGCCTTGACCTATGTTGGATTTCAGCAAACACAAGCTCAAACATGGCAAACATGGGAAACTTATTCAAGGAATGGCGAGCTGCTGCAATTTCCGAGGCTGCAAATTCCAGCCAGCCAGAACATATGTTGACTGCCGCGGTTCAGTATTCACCAGATGTTGAAGATGCCTCTTTTCCTGTTGACTCAATTCAAAGCTACTTGGATTGGGTACATGTCATGGCCTATGACTACTATACACCTGAGTGGGCACACTTCACTGGTGCTCATGCTGCTCTATTCGATCCTTCGGGTGGGACTAACATGGATTCCGGTATCAGGGCATGGATTGGTAGGGGACTACCTGCTTCCAAATTGGTTTTGCGATTCCCTTACCACGGCTATGCTTGGACCCTAGCAAATCCCAATAAAAACAACATTGGAGCGCCAGCAACGGGCCCTGCTACTTCCGAAGATGGATCTATTGAAAAAGGTGGAGCCATTGAGGTACAAGCT
Source organism: Ficus erecta (assembly GCA_008635985.1). NCBI lineage: Eukaryota > Viridiplantae > Streptophyta > Magnoliopsida > Rosales > Moraceae > Ficus > Ficus erecta. The sequence continues at coordinate 83,846 of BKCH01000203.1, read as the reverse complement.
CATCAAAAGATACATTGAAAAAAAATAGTGCTGAAGTGAAATACAATGCTACTTATGTGGTAAACTACTGCGTTGTTGGATCTACTTGGGTCGGTTTTGACGACATTGAAGCAGTTAAAGTTAAGGTTTCTTATGCGAAGCAGAACAACTTGCTTGGCTATAATGCCTGGCATTTGGCAAATGATGACAATTGGTTGCTTTCTCTTGCGGGTAAGAAACTAGCATAGTTTTTTCGCTCAATTATTTCCCACAAATCTAGAAATTTTTGCTTTTCATTTTTACTGATTGTTTGGATTGTTTTAGCCAGCGGAAGGAAAATAACAATCGTTGAATTTTGATCAAATTGCCAAGTTTATACTAGTCTCAATTATCAAAACGTAACCATATGGTTTGAAATGACTCCCCGTGCTTTACATTCGAATAGGAAAATAGCTGAATGCATAATGTGCCTTTAGGAAAAACATTGAGGCTATGTCTGGCAAGAGGGAAAGAGAATAGGAAGAAAGAAAGATCTATAATCTACGTGAGGAAAATAGAGAGGAAGGGAAAGAAGTTTCTCTTTTTTTGATGTGGATTCCCTCCTGTAATATTGAATGAAGATATTAAAGTCAAGGATTTTTTTCGAAGGATTCAAAATTATCCCCTCCTCTTTTCTCTCCCGCCAAACGGCCAAGGATCACAAAATCCTTCTACTAACCTCCTCAACTTTCTCCCGGGCATCTTTACCCTCCTACGAGACAAGCTCTATGAGAATTTCCATTAAGACCAGTGATAACTCTAAGACATTAGAGTTATCCAATGTTTTTCTAGTCCAAATTTGCTTAGCCAAGAGCACTTTTATTATTTTTCTTAGTGATTTGTTTTGGATTTTTAAGTTTTACCTTTGCTGGGGTCAACTTCTGTAATTATGCTATTCTTGAACTAAAATTGAAGGATTATAGAGCAAAATGAGGGCCAAATTGTTAAAGTGCTGGTAATGTGTTTTTCAGGTAAATGCTACAACTATGCTGCAGCATTTCTGGGCGAATTTCTGGGCATTGCTGGCAGATTTTTTCTGACATCAAACCATTATGTGGAGAGACCATGTGGAATGAATGAGCTGGACATTTGTGGTCATATTGTCCCCCACCATCTTTGCCGCATGCCATAGTTGCCCCAACCTAATAAAACAACAAAAAGACAAGAAAGAGTGGAGTGTGGAATATATATTATTTTTTTGGAATAGCATGGGTGAGGAATATATTGTCCCCCACCATCTTTGTCGCATGCCATTGTTGCTCCAACCTAATAAAACAACAAAAAGACAAGTTTTTGGTGGAGCATTTGGTGGAATATATTAAGCATTTGGTGGAGCATGGCAGAGGCAGCCATGCGAGGCTGAAAAGAGTGAGGGATATATACTATTTTTTTAGAATAGTATGGGCAGCCATGAAGATGGACTATTGTGTGGAGAATAGCAGGGAGCCATTGGAGGCTGGAAAAAAAAATCAGAGAGAGAGGGTGCAGCTGTCGACGAAAAAGAGAGGAGCCAGAGAAGAAAATCCACCATTTTTTTGGGCAAGAGAGAGAGAGAGCTTAGCTGAAGTTGGAGCTTCCATTTTCACATCCATTTTGGAATCCAAGCTCAGAGGGAGAGGGACGCAAGGACGAGAAGAACCAGCTTGAGCCGATTGGAGTTTTTCTTCCTCTTAATCTTTCCTTGATTTATTTTCAGATTTTCATATTCTGTTGAACAATGGATGACGTTTTTGAGCTTGTTTTTGTAATCCGAAATATGAACTAAATTGTTTAGCTAGGACCCTAATGGAACCAAGGTTGTAGGAATGTTATGTTGATGTTGGATTGCTAGCTAATGTTCTGCTCTTGTTCATTCATGTATGTGTTATGTTTATTTCTATTTTCTGACTGGCCATCGTCTATAGGAAATCAGATTTAGATTAATACCGGAAGGGTTAATTTAAGTTGGAAATAACATGAATGATGCAAGTTCAATATGCTTGTCTAGGTTTATTGATTTGTGAATGATATAGGAATATATTGTTCATCTTGCATAACCCACAAGACCCAAGCCTTAAAATTGCATTCTAAGAGCTGGATTCACATAGGAATATGTTGAAAAAGGTTTGAGGAATTAGCCATAATAATTCGGAAGATTTTTATGCATCAAAACGGAGGTTTGGTTAACCGGCGCAGAACATGCTATAGCATTCTAGTAGCATTCGTGTAGCAGACTTGCAACTAAGGTAAGATTAGGTGTCCTAGCTTGTTTAATCCATTGGTTTCCCAAACTCAACTGCAATCCCGTTCTTTTCATTAATTTTGTTTACTTTTGCTTTGCTTTTAATTGTTACATAATTTTTATTGAATTTCCAATTCAGCCTTTTTTGTTTCATACCTTCTTTGGTATTAAAATAGCTTTTACTTGATAATTTTGGTGATTTAATCCTCGAGGGACGATATCCGTACAATTGTGTACACTTTATTACTTGTACGACTCGTATACTTGCGAGTGTTCAAATGAGCGAACAAGTTTTTGGCGCCGTTGCCGGCGAACAACTTTCTCCCGGGCATCTTTACCCTCCTACGAGACAAGCTCTATGAGAATTTCCATTAAGACCAGCATTTAAACAAAGAATGTTGACCAAATTGTCCGTTCAAAATACAGAGGTTGAAACAACATTGAAAATTATTAGTTCATGCCGATTATTGTTTCATACTTTGTCTCACTCTGGTGATTAAATTAATGATCTTCATAGCTAGAGAAGGTGGAAGCAATAAAAAAAACAAGTGGAGATTGTTAGTAATCATTTTGGCAACAGCAGCTACATCTACTTTCCTCGTAGTCGCCCTGCTGTATTTCTTCCGGAAGAGGAAGATCGTGTCAAAAGGTATGTTGTTATAAAAATAGATGGCCAGTTTTCAGTTTTCTATATCTAACATATTTTGCTTTTACCTTTGCTTCTGCGAAGGACATACACCAGCTAAAACATCAAAGGTTAAGGAAAACTACGTTGAAGGTGCAGGAGATTTTAATAACAATGTTCCTAATATGCAAGTCTTTAGCCTGGCCAACATTGAAGCAGCTACAAACAATTTTTCAATTGAAAATAAGCTTGGAGAAGGTGGATATGGCCCTGTTTACAAGGTAATTAAGAATTTACAAATTCTAAAAATAAAATTCTAAACATTTGATTGGGTTTGTCTTAAAATAATGTATGAATATATATAAATGTTTCTTTGAGTGTACTTGCTAGGGTATATTGCCAGATGGACAAGAAATAGCTGTGAAGAAGCTGTCAGCTTCTTCTACGCAAGGGTTCGAGGAATTCAAGAATGAGGTTGTATTAACGGCCAAACTTCAGCATGTTAATCTTGTCATGGTCATGGGATGCTGCATTGAAAGAGAGGAACAAATGCTGATATACGAGTACATGCCAAACAAAAGCTTGGACTTGTACCTCTTTGGTATGGAATTTTCCCGATCTTTTCAATTATAGTAAATGATCTAATTTCACTTCAACATGATTTTCATCAAAAGGCCAAGATTTTTTTAAGTTTCTTAAAATGACGATGGTCAAATTTCACTGATAAAAACATAAACCAATGTTGAAAGTGCCACACCAACTTAAAAAATGCACAGTAACGCAAACTTTTTAAGACATTTTAAAACCGCCGGTGAATGTCTATGACATATGATCTGACGATGGACTTTTAAACTGTTCGAAACCACTTTTTCTACTTGTATTTGTTTCTTAAGTAATGCAAGATTAGTGGTAAAACATAGGAAAGCTTTACTCTTTTATGGAAATATTTAATAGTTACCAATTTTCTATTTCGTATTTAATTTAATCCTGCTTGTTTTCTTGACGTTATGACATGATGATGAAATAATCTGAATATTCATATCCTAACTAAATCATTGTAGATCCTATTAGACGGTGTCTTCTGGATTGGAAAAAAACGAGTTGATATCATTGAAGGCATAACTCAAGGGCTTCTTTATCTCCAAGAATACTCAAGATTGACAATAATACATCGAGATCTGAAAGCTAGCAACATATAACTTGACAATGATATGAAACCTAAGTTATCAGATTTCGGTATGGCCAGGATTTTCGCAAAAGATGCAGTTGAAGCAAACACAAGCCGGATTGTAGGGACATAGTAAGTAGTATCTTGTCTACCAATTATGTAACGCCCCGACTTCCCACGCCGGGTCATCACCTTACTTACATACTTAACTTAAACTTGCGGAAAATTTGGGAGAAATATATATATATTTTTTTTTCTTTTAAACTTTATTTTAAAACTTTGATCTTGAATTTCATTCTCAAACTCATACTTACTGATAGGTACTTACTCGAGTACCGAACTTTCAAACCCTCCTTCAAGGCCATCATAATCAAATTGTATACCAAACCCGACTTAATGCGGATTGGTACCACAAGAGGCAACTTGCTTGCCATACATACATAAACTTTGTCATTCATACTTAAAACATCATGAAAATGTGAAAACCATTTTTCATTACAACATATTTTATAGAGTATATATTTTTTTTTCAAAATTCGTGGTAGTGTCCATCCCACATTTCACAGTCCGCAGCACTAGCCTTCCACAGTATTGCATCAGAGATTGCTGGCAGGTTGCTTACCTACAGCATAGATGTAAGACGTGAGCTTTCGCTCAGCAAGTACAACTGTTACATCCGCGACGCAAAACACATATCATTATGCATGAACCAATTATGACCTCTTATGAATCAAATATGGATTCATAATTTAGCTTAGTTCTATTTCTTTACTTATCATGTGTGCTCGTACCGTGGTACATAGCCAAGGAATGGTTGAAGGCGGCAGTCCGTTTTAACTCAAACCATGAAACACAAAGTTTAACATAGAGTAGTTTAGGTAGCCATCCAATCCAACTCAAACCATGGACCATACCATTTAAACCCGCCTTTGTGGCAAGTCGGTACGACACAACATCTTACTTGTCTTGTTCTTACCAGGTGGTTTAACATTAGTGAACATGCTTCATGATGTCACAATATTACAACATATAACATAACATAACCTCATTCATAACATACCAAAACATTACACGCCATAACATATCATCACATGCCATAACATACCATCACATTAGGCAAGTAACAACAAAGGGCCTATGCTGTAGGCGGAGTTGTACTTACCTCTCTTGCTATGTCCTGCGTAGTGCTGCTCCTTTTCTGAGTACAGCGGCAGGTTCCCTCCTGCTTGTTGAATGACATAGGTGAGGTTCTAATTAATATTGTGGAATGTTGGTGATCTAACCAACATGCCTACATAATCCTAGTTGTATGTCCCCGATACTAGATGTCTTACTGGGTTACAAATAGTAACCCTATTATTTTAAAAACAACCCAATATGGATTAATCTTTAAGAGGTTACGTTGGATACCCTCATGTGCTAAACCTTTATACATACTATTAGGGTTAGGTTACCTTTCTAACCTTGGGCTTTATTCTTGTCCATAATTATTGGGTTACCTTAATTAACCTTATATCTTAGCCCAATTTATTAATCTTGGTATCCTTTAGGGTTATCTTAACTAACCCTCAAGGTTAATCTAAAATCCACTTGTTAGTCAATCAAAGTTAACTATGGTCAACAATGGTCAACTTTGGTCAACTATGGTCAACCCTCGTTGGGTCAACCTTTGGGCCTTGGGCTTGATCCAGTAACTCGGGTATAACTCCCGGTTACCTTTCGTAAACTAATCGCTTGCTATACTCTAGCTTGAAAAATTCATTTTCCTTACTTGGAAAATTTAGGGAAATTAATCCTAAAACTTCTTTCTTAACTTATAAAAATCCTTTACTTAAATCGTAAAAATCCAAACTCTTGGATTAATGCTTTATAAAATCATTTGAGGTTGAAAACTACCCTTGGAACAGTAGTTAAAAAATAGTTTGTAGTAGAAAAACAGTTTTCTAGAAACATTTGTAAAGCTAGTGGTGCAGGAATTTTCGGATTCCCTGCGCACCCTTCGAAAAACGATCCCAGTTAAAAAATCGGTTCGTAATCTGAAAAAGTTTTCTTCACAAAAGTTGTAGCTCTCGAAAATGATAAAACTTTTGTGTTTTGAAAAAATTCCAACTCGGCCTAGATTCGTCCCAGTTTTTGTTTGAAACTGGCTGACCCCGAAAAACTGAGTGAAAACTGGGTCTGGGGATCGGCCACGGGTTTTGGGGTAAACGGAGGCCATTGGGGTCTCATTTTGGGAAACGATTCACGCTGCCCCCCTAGGAAAACCTCTTCCGAACAACTTTCATGTTTTACGTTTTTCCCCATTTCGGCCTCTAAAGGCCTTATATTTCACTTTTCCAAAAACTGGGCAGATTTGATCCGAATCTGCCAGTTTTTGTGCTTACTCGGTTTTACGCGTCCTACTTCGCGGAACTAACTCAACCGATCACGCGGGAGCCTAAGTAACCAACATGCAGCGTTAACTAACGTCCCACATGAATCAACAAGTGATTCTAACGCAGCCATGCAACCCAAACCAAATCTACACAAACCTAGGGTTGCATGAACTAGAGTTGCATCACATCTCATACATGCATTCAAGCCAAACCATGGCTAGCTCTAATAACCATGCACACAAGCCACAACCGGCTGCACACTAATAGGGAACATACCAACCATAAAGCCATGCAATCCTAGCATGCAAACAAGCACAAATATAATGCACACAAGCATAAACAAAACCATAAGCAACCACCCTTAAGCAACACCCTAATCACAATCAAGCACCACACCTAGTCTAGGGTATTAACCATAAAACTTTGAGCTTATGCTCTTACATATTGGACTTGGAAATACACTTAAATTTCCACATTAAATCTCAAACCAAAAGCTTATGGTTTTAGGGTTTACCTCTAGGGTTTGGAAGTTGGTTTACTAGCTTGGATTCCAACTTCCTTACTCCTCCCGTTTGGCTGCCAACAAGTCTGAATTTCCCCTCCAAATGGGGTTCCAATTTTCAGCCATGCACATACAAACATACACATAAATATCCCCTCTAACTTGCATGGAAAAATGTTAGGGTTTGAGGGAGTTTTACCTTAGCTAACCCTAGGGATGGGTTAGGGTATGCAAACCGAAATCTCCCTCCCTTTTTCCTCTCCCATGCACGGCCACTGCCCAGAAATTGGGTCCAAAATTTCCAGATTTGCCCTTGGTTTCTAGCTTGAAACCGAACATGCACACTAACTAGCCTCCCTTGGCTTTTTTTTTCAACTTTTTCTCTTGGTTCTCTCTTGGTTTCTCTCCTCCTCTCTCTCTCGGATTTTCTGCAGAAAAATGGCAAGAGTTTGGCCAAATTTTCTGATTTAAATGATTAAATGCCACCCCTATTTATAGGCAAATGCAAACTTTTCAAAAATTGCATTTTAGCCCCTAAACTTTGAGAAAATCATGCAATTGGCATGCTAGGTGTCAAGGTGGCCGGCCAAGACTTGGAGAGCAATCAAGGGATGACATCATGGCTTACATCATCGCTTACCTCATCGCTTACATCACCAAATTTTCAAAATTTGCACTTTTGCCCCAAAAGTGAAAATTCTTACAAAAATGCCCCCTAAGTGGCCGGTTGCTTTCTTGGTGAACAAGTCAAGCTTATCTCATCATGATGACATCATCTTGATGACATCATGTGCTTACATCATCAGTTTTCCAAAATTTACACTTTTACCCCAAAAGTGAAAATTCTTACAAAAATGCCCCCTAGGTGGCCGGTTGCTTTCTTGGAGATCAAGAAAGAATTTTCTAGAACAAGACACTTGTCTTTAAAGGCTTGGTTCATGGAATTATGATGTCATAAATCCAAATAAGATGATGTCATAATTCTAAGATAGGGTGACATCATCATAAGGCCTTGTTTGGCTTTTTCCTTAAAATACTGTCTATTTTCTTGCTAACACAGATATATCCAATACTGTGTTCACTAATACACAGTATAATTCAGTACTGTTATACTTGACTGCAGTCCAAAATTTATCTGCGTAAAAATGGACTGTAAAAATTTTCTTCTTATTTCTGAAAGTCATTAGGACTTTGATATCCAACTTAGTGTGCTTTATTTTTCTAGGGTGATCTCTTAGCTTATTCCAGCTATCTTGTCCAAAAAGATAATTTTTGCAGTATATTTCTCATACTGCTTATCCTATTACTGTACAGTCATACCTTTGACTTTTTGGTCAACTTTGACTTTCTTAGTCAAACTTTGACCAACATGATATCATGAAATTTCATCACGTCATTTTCCTTAAAATGCCTTATACTAGGCTAAGTAATCTATCGTTGAGTCTCGTAGTTAATTAACCGAGAACTCAAACTTATACCGATATTCCATTCCAACATAATCTAGACTTAAGTTTTCCTCATTCAAAGGAAATCTAGAGTCATCAAAATTCGGGTTATTACAAATTAAAGCTGCTTCTAGTTAGCCCAAAATTTCGTTGGATTTTTAATAATACCATCAACATGTTTAACCATAAATTGCAGTGGCTATATTCCTCCTGAATATGCTAGGCAAGGTTTATATTCCACCAAATTAGATGTTTACAGCTTTGGAGTTCTCCTTATCCAAATCATAAGTGGCAAGAGAAATAGTTGCTTTTATGGTTCAAATGAAGACTTAAGCCTCCTAGAATATGTAAGTATATTTACAGAAGTCTTAATTTCTTTTTCTTTGTCTATGAATCAAAATATATCTTTTATTTGTTGGAGAAAACAACTTTTTTCTAATCATTCACAATACGAAACGGATAATATAAACATAACAATTTCAGGCATTTGAAATGTGGAAAGAAGGCAAAGGGATGGATTTTATGGACAATTCACTTGACGACACACTCTCGTCATGTAAGTTATTGAAATGCATGCATATAGCTGTCTTGTGTGTCCAGGAAAATGCAAACGAGAGGCCATCTATGTTGGAAGTTTCTTCGATGCTAAGAAATGAAAATATTGCTATGGAAATTCCCAAAAGGCCCGCTTTTTCAAGCAGAAATGAAGTTCATGAGGCAAATAAAGCTAAACTTCCACAAGATAACTCATCTTCGGTCAATGATGCAACAATTTCGGAGATTGTAGGCCGGTGATAGTGACGTGCCTTTTTCCCAAGGAAATCACCAATTGATCTACAACATACGAGGGCAATTTTATTTTGTATTTGGTAATCATAGAAGGAAAGTATAAAGTGGTTACATAGTATGTTGAATATGTAGCTACTGTAACATAGAACATCAGTAATGACTTGTTATTCCATTGTCTCTACCATACTTAGATGACTTCTTACCGGTCCCCCTTGCTTGCCCCTTTCTTTAAGAGGTTGTTGTGTAACAAGTGTGTAATGTTCATTGTAATGTTCTTGTATTTTATGATCATCAATTTGATGAATTAATTTCAAGATATAAGGCCAATTTCTTGTAATAAAAGGTTGCTCAATAGGATCCCAGCTTGTTGTTCCATTAAATAATCCACTTTTACCCCGGAAACTCAAGTTCAAATTGTTGGGATTTTATTAATTTCTTATTATGGACTTACATATTAAATGACAATTATATTATGAGCTATCTAATTTAATAAGGCCAAATAAGTTATCTATTAGTTGGGCTCTAGAGATATCTATTGGGTATGAGCTTTAATATGTAAAAACCCAATACTAATTAAATTAGGGTTGATGAGAATCTAATTTAAGTTAGTTTATAAGGGTTGTGGTCCCCAAGTCAAATCATAATACGCAATATTTGCTCTCCTTCTCCTTCCCCATTAAGAGAGAGAATCCATCTAGCATCTTAGGACTTAAGGAGTTTTGAATGTGGAAGACTATATCCTTCTCTAATTTGTCTTCATGGATTCAGATACGTTTCCGATTAATTTCTCTTGATGATTTAACATGAGATTCTAGATTTGGTGATAGTTTACATCAATTATAGTTTTCCCCAACAAGTGGTATCAGAGCCACTCATGTTGAATTATCGAGGGATATGTGTTATATTTGTTTTTTGGGTATTTTTTAAGTTCGACGATTGACGGTATTAATTGTTAAGTTTGAAAATTTTGAGATTATTTTCGTTTTTGGATTCAACTTTTGGATATATATATATATATATATATATATATAGATTAAATATTCAATTTTTGGTTGAATGAACATTGCCGAAGGATTTTGCTCAGTTTTATTTTTTCATTTCATTTTTTTTATTTGAGGGGTCGGTTTTCAAAAAAAAAAATTTGTGGAGGAAGAAATAATTAGGGTTTTCTAAGTTTTCTGAGCTTGAGCCTATAAGATTTTAAGAGGCTCAAAATTAGGTCATTTGGGCCTTGAGCCCATTATTTTTTTGGCAGATGGTAAAGGATCCAAGGGCTAGTTGAGGATCTGGGTTAAGTTGACCCGACCTGGTCCAACCTGACCTGATCGATAACAGATCGGTTAACCATTGACCGTTGACTAGTTGACTGTTGACCATTGTCTGTTGACTATGACCATTCGGTTTGACCCACCAAAAAAAAATTTTGTCTGATATTTTAAAATAAATTGATTAAAATTATATGTTGCCAAAGTAACCTCTATAATGTAAATTTGTTTATTTTGGAATATTAAGACATGTATGTCTATTGTTTATGTGAATAATGACCGACCCAAAAGAATATTATTGTTTGGCCAAATGATAGGCATACCCGTGGTAATAGATATATGACAATTGTTAGGTTTTTCCACGTGAGCAATGAGTCGATCCAAAGAAAGGCTTATCTCTTGACAGGATTAATTGTCAATATTTGATTACTGCATGGAGAGTACTGCTGGAAAAACGGTTCCGATATCAGAGTTACGGCGCAGCGGAAGATTTAAAATTTTTATGCCGATTCAGAAAAGAAGCTCATGATGTATATAACAATAAATTAAATATATGATCAAACGTACCTTATTTCTCGGATTCCGGAATTTCTAGAGCGACGACCAACGTGTCTTCTCTACTATTCTCGAGTACCCACATCTCAGAGTGTGTGTGGGCACACGTGCTATGAATCCAAGCGACCGGTAATTCTTCCAAAGTCTAGATCCCTCCTTCTCAATCCCGATGTACCTCGTTGAGAATTTGACCCAGGTTCGTCTTCAAAACTACAACACAGGAACCGGTTAACCTTCTCTGAAAAATATCACTCGGCTTAACCTTCCTCACAGTTTTGATTCAATGGAAATTTCTTTCTTTTTCTCACGCCAAGAAGGACAAATTTTCTCAAGCACAAAAAAAGTTGTTGGCGTTTTTTCTCTCTCCCAAAAAACCGTCCCCTTTTTTTTGAGTGTATGATGATTGTTAGCTTTTTTTCAAGAACCCCTAGCCTTTATATCATACTCCAATCCTTTTTCAAAAATATCTCCTACTTGAAAAATAATTAATAATTATTTTTCTGGATAATCTTTTGAACCAAAGGATCATTCAAATTTCGGGCTAGGTTCTTTAAACCTTATGGACGGTTTTTTGCTAGGAGAAGGCTCAAAAAAATTCGTGCTCCACCTAATGTGGAGATTGATTGGTGGTTCAAATTTAAATCAAGAATCTAGACTAGTCAAAAAAATCCTAATCCTATCTAGATTCAAACTCCTTTTAAACCATTTGAATTTAAATACGATTTTCTTATTTGAATTTAAATAACTATTTTCAAAAACATTATCCATATTTAATTAATTTAAATAAATGGAATATTTTAGATTTCCTTTCAACATTAAAAAAAAAAAAAAAAAACATGCACCATTCTTTAAGAAAAGAAAATCTATCAAATAAGCTCCATTATTTAAATCAATTAATAATTTAATGCTTGTAATATATTTAAACAATTTTGAAACAAAATCTTCTGCCCTCCATCCATTAAAAAACCGTGCACTATTAATTAGGAGAGAAAAATTTTGTTTTCAACATTAAATAATTGATTTGATAATTTTGTGTGATAGTTTAATTAAAGAAATATATTGAATATAAGTAAGTTACGTAACATATATCTATTTGTGTAGTATGATGTGTATAGTTAAATACGTATATATATATATATATATATATATATAAATCATCTATAAATAGCAATCGGCAAAGGAAGGAAAAAAAATGGGAATGTTGAATTGAAAACGTGAAGAAAAGAGAAGGAAAAAAAAAAGAAGGGGGAGAAAGTATGTTATCCGGAAAAGACCTATTTTACATGACATTAAATTCCAACTCAATTATGAACCTCTAAATGTCAAAATTTATTTCTGTAATTTAGATAAACTTATATAGTTTTTCTTAAGCTTTCTAACACCCACTCATTTGTGCAAATCCGATATCGTAGTAAGAAGTTATGACCAGTATAATATCCGGATACCTGCTATTCACCAATCAGTTTACTATGTGCGATTGTAGGTGTGAAAATTCTAGAAGTTGACCTAGCTTTTTCCTTTTCCTCCCACACGATGACAGTCATTCCCCACCTATTAAGAGACAATTAAACCAAAAATTGAATGCCAATTGATTCCAAAATTGATTTGGGATTAAATTACTCACAATTTATTTTATAAATTCAAAATTTTCCTTTTTACACGCTCTCTGTCTCTCACTTCCCTAGTCTCCCTCTCCTACATACTATCATTCTCATTCTCTTCCTCTCACTCTCTCTACCCCCTCACACGCACAAAAAAAAAAAAAAAAAATCCACCAAACCTCCAAATTCATCCAAGCCAAAATCAAAAGGATTTCAATGTACGTTTTTGTTATTATTTGTTAATGATGATTTAATTATTTGTTTTGGTTTGGGATCCTTCGAGGGGTTAAATGATTTTCTTGGTGAATTTCTTCATGTGAATTTGAGGAAATTATGAGAAATATCCATTAAATGATGACTGAGAGAGGCTATATGATTGATTGATGACGGTTTATTGTATTTTGTCAACAATATGATTTTAGGGTTTTTGATGTCTTAATTCATGATTTTGTTGGTATTGTGATTTAATATTTTATATGTTAGAAACATATCTTAGAGCTGTTTTGGGTATGTGTATGAATCATGTACGTTATGGTGATAATTTTTATAGTTTTAATGAATTTTCAGATTTGACCACTGCTACTGGTCATGGTGATAATTTTTATATTTTAATGAATTTTCGGATTTGACCACTGCTACTGGAAATTTTCAAATATTATGATAAGTTTTCCAACTGTTTTTGAGGATGCAAACGGACTCCATTTTTAACGAATTTGGTATTGTTAGAAAACCCTAGATGTCTACTTTCATTTGAAATCTGTTTCATATTGTTTGGAGATATATGTAAATTTTTATGATTTTTTCAAAGAGGTAGAGGTCAAGCTGCTATATTATGTAAACTTTTAGTGATCAGTATTCAAAACTATTTTAGAGGATTCAAACGGTCTCTGTTTTTAACAAGTTTGATCTTGTTAGAAAACCATAGACGTCTACTTTTATTCAAATCAGTTTCAGATTTTTTGGAGATATATATGAATTTTAATTATTTTTCAAAGGGGGCAGTGGTCCAACTACCAGTTTCTGTAAAATTTTGGTAATCATATTCAAAACTATTTTTGAGGGTCCAAACGGTCTCCATCTTTAACAAATTAGGTACCGTTAGAAAGATCTAGATGTCTAATTTTAGATCATTTGGAGTCATGTACAAAAATTTATGAATTTTTTAAGGGACAGAGGTTTAACTGTCTGTTTTTTGTAAACTTTTGTGATTTTGTTAAATTATTTGATTTTTTATGTTTTGATGTTATTGAATGATAAAATAGGCATACTAAGCACTGTTATGATACAATGGATGTGTTTGATGAATGCTTATGATCTTTTGTTGATTTTAATATATTTATGACCTGAATAGTTTTAAAGGCGAGCACCCGAGACCTCAATCACGCATCACCATTGAAAAATTTAAAAAGGTTAAGTAAGTCATTTATGTATGTACACTCTCACCACATGAGTTAAATAATTGAGAAGTATATGTTTTGATGTTGATGATGATGTTATTAAATAATATTTCTCCTAGCATGAAGTTTTGATGAAAAGTATATATAAGTATGCATGTGTATTTTTATGTTTTAAAAATGCGTTGTACACTCTTAATGATGATGATGATGATGATGTTGTCCGGTGAGCGGACTTTTTGTCACCATTGGTTTGGGATTTGCTACCCCACTATTTGCGTGACTAGCACGCTATGATGGTACAACGCCGGGCCCATTATATGACAGTTTTAAAAGATAAAATTTTTTTATATGATGTTTATATTTATGAAGATAAAAGAAAAATGGTTATTTATGTTTGTGAGATTTAAGTGTCTTATTAAGCCTTTGCTTATATAAGTTAATTCATGTTGCAGCTAAAAGAAATGGTAAGATATAGTATTGGAGGAACTTGGAGCGGAAGTGGGACAATGTGTGATACGAAAATGGGAGGAACAATCATGAGATGGACATTTTTAATTTCAAATAAAGTTTTGATTGTGGCTCATAATAATCCATGGATTTCTTTTTCTTTTTTTTTTTTTTTTTACCTTCATTAGGGACCTTCTCTCATGATGTTTTTCCCTTTTGTCTTCTTTATGTTCATCCAATGAAAATCCATTTAAACCTCTCAAGTTTTAAACATCTCCCCCCCCCGACTTTAATATATTATTATTTAATTGGATGCTTCATATGGACTAAAATTTTATTTCATAAAATTGGTTTTAAAAATATATATATTTTAATTATAAAGGTTATTTTGATATAGTTAAAAAAAATTCTAGAGTTTTCTAAAATTATCTAAGTAAAGTTTTCTGTTATGTCAAGATTTTTATTTCAAATTTAATATTTTTTGCAATTTTATAAGAGATGAATGATTAAATAAGAAGTCAACTGTAACGGTCCGTGAGGAGTCATTACAGATATTGGTGCAGCTTTATATTAAATTCACTATTATATATTGTTGTTGGATCCATTATGTAACGCTCTAATTGCTACCTAACAATAATGTTAGGAAATTAACATTAGAATTAACATGGATAATGTGATGAGATAGCAAAATTTTTATTATAATGTTATGTTGAGTTATTTTTTTTACAGGTGACGCGACGAGAACTCGACGTGCTAGAACAATGTTCATGCCAAATTGATGAATTTTTATGATGATTTAGTGATTTTGTGTGATGGCTTAAAAATGTATGTAATAAAGAAATTGTTGCATTTTATTTTGTATGATATATAAAGCATAAATATACCTTATACAATTATCTTATATGTTTATATATATATACACTATATGTGTAAATATATTTTATTTTATATTGTATATATTTCTTTGTATATACATATATATATATATATATATATATCTAAGTGTGGTAGGTGTGTTTAAGTGTGGTAGTGTGGTAGGTGGTAAGATAGTGCAGCCGAAAGAAGGAAAGAAAGAAGAAGGGAAAAATAAAAAAAAAGGGGTGTGCTTAAGTGTGGTAGGTGAGGTTTTTTTTTTAAAAGGCAGGCTGGAAGCTCCGGAACCTCAAGGACGCATCTACGCCTATACAAAAGAAGATGTTCAAGTTGGACCTTCCACTGTGGTGACAGGTCAGCTTCCTTTTGCCCAACAAGATGCTTATGTGTTAATTGATTCTGGAGCCACGCATTCATTCACATCACCTAAGTTCGCTATGAAACTAGGTAGAGCAAGTGATAGAATCGGGAGAACATTTAGGATTGCATTACCCTCCAGAGAGATTCTGTTGTCTGATTATTGGATACGTCACGTTCCAATAATTATATGTGGTAGGAAAATGTATGTCAACTTGATCATCATCGACCTATACGATTACGATGTCATCTTGGGTATGGATTTCTTGGGGAAGTAAAGCGCCGTTATCGACTGTCCACGACGTATTGTCACATTCAAGCCAATCAGAGGCGAGGAGTTTATTTTTAAAGGATCGACTCCAAAACAGCCGAAAATATTCATTTATGTGTTGAAAGCTAGAAAATTGTTGGCAGAAGGATGTATGGGATTCATAGCCAACATCCCGGATAAGACGCAAGAGATCGAGAGCAGACCGGAAGAAGTACCAATAGTTAAGGAGTTTATAGAGGTTTTTCCCGAAGAATTGCCAGGGTTACCACCAGAACGAGAGATCTCTTTTGAGATTGAATTACTTCCTGGATCAGCACCAGTATCTAAGGCACCTTACAGGATGGCACCTGCCGAACTTAAGGAACTACAGATTCAACTGCAGGAGCTCCTGAATCGAGGATTCATTCATCAAAGCTACTCGCCATGGGGAGCCCCAGTTTTGTTCGTTAAAAAGAAGGATGGCACTCTTAGGATGTGCATTGACTATCGAGAATTGAATAAGATAACCATCAAGAACAAGTATCCCTTGCCTCGGATCGACGATTTGTTTGATCAGTTGAAAGGAGCTTCAATTTTCTCAAAGATTGACCTACGATCTGGATATCATCAGCTCCGAATTAGGGAAGGAGACGTCCCCAAGACAGCCTTTCGTACGCGATATGGACATTATGAGTTCCTCGTTATGCCATTCGGATTGACAAATGCTCCAGCAGCCTTTATGGACCTGATGAATCGAGTATTCAAGGATTACTTGGATAAGTTTGTTATCGTCTTTATAGATGATATCTTGATTTATTCAAGGTCAAAGGGGGAGCACGAGGAGCACCTAAGGATCGCTTTGTAGATTTTAAGGCAAAACCAGCTCTATGCTAAATTCACCAAGTGTGAATTCTGGTTGGAGAATGTCCATTTCTTAGGACATGTGGTCTCGAAGGACGGCATATATGTAGATCCGGCTAAGATTGAAGCAGTAAGTGAATGGCCAACTCCGAAAAACGTCACCGAAATACATAGTTTCCTCGGCTTGGCGGGCTACTACCGACGTTTTGTTGTAGGATTTGCTAAGATTGCAGCGCCGCTCACCGCACTTACACGGAAAGGAAAGAGATATGAATGGACTGCAAAGTGTGAAGAGCACTTCCAAGAGCTGAAAAATAGGCTGACTTGCGCTCCGATCCTCACAATTCCAAATGTGGAGGAAGGAAACTTCGTGATATACAGTGATGCTTCCAAGATAGGATTAGGAGCCGTTCTCATGCAAAATGGAAAGGAGATCGCTTATGCTTCACGACAGCTTAAGGATCATGAAAAGAACTATCCGACGCATGATTTGGAACTTGCGGCGGTAGTATTTGCACTCAAAATCTGGAGACACTACCTTTACGGTATTAAGTGTGAAGTTTACACGGATCATCAGAGTTTAAAGTATATCTTCACACAAAAGGAGCTTAACATGAGGCAAAGAAGATGGCTCGAATTGGTGAAAGATTATGACATAGACATCCGTTACCATCCAGGGAAGGCTAACAAAGTAGCCGATGCCCTTAGTCGGAAGTCATCTTCTTCGTTAATGTCCCTACAATCGTTGATCGAACCTCTTCAGAAGGAGCTAGTGGAAGCTGGAATAGAGCTTATCATGGGAAGTTTAGCGGCCCTAACCTTCCAACCTACCATTTTGGATGGCATGAAGGAGCGACAAGAAAGAGATGCCTCACTGCTCAGAACAAAGAATGAGGTTTTGGAAGGAAATGAGTCGGATTTTAACATATCTGATGAGGGCATATTCTATCAGAAAAATAGATTATGCATTCCTAACGAGGACGAGTTGAAGGAGCAAATCATGAAAGAGGCACATGAGACTCCGTATTACGTTCATCCTGGAGCCACAAAGATGTATCAAGACTTGAAGGAAAGCTTTTGGTGGCCCAAAATGAAGAATGATGTTGCAACCTTCGTCAGTAAATGCCTTACGTGTCAAAGAGTCAAGGCAGAGCACCAACGTCCAGGGGGAGAATTGCAGAAAATTTCCATCCCAGAATGGAAATGGGATCAAGTGACCATGGACTTTGTAGTTGGTCTACCCCGAATTCCCAGTGGCAACGACGCTATTTGAGTGGTTGTTGATCGTTTGACAAAGTCTGCACACTTTATTGCCATCAAGCTTAGCTTTTTAGTAGAGCAACTAGCGGAATTATACGTTGCGCAGATTGTTCGCTATCATGGGATTCCGAAATCGATTATCTCGGAACGTGATGGACGGTTCACTTCTAAGTTTTGGAGGAGTGTACATCAAGCCATGGGTACAAAGCTTACTTTTAGTACGGCTTTTCACCCTCAAACGGATGGACAATCAGAGAGGACCATTCAGACCCTAGAAGACATGTTGCGAGCGTGTGTGTTTGATTTCAAAGGGACTTGGGATAAGAAGCTTCATTTGATTGAGTTCTCGTACAACAACAGTTTTCAAGCTTCGATTGTTATGGCTCCTTATGAAGCCCTGTACGGGAGAAGGTGTAGATCTCCAGTTCATTGGTACGAGACAAGAGAGAAAGAACTTGTGTCCACGGATTTTATTCGTAAGACCACTGAGGCCGTGAAACTTATACACCGACGGATGGAAACTGCATTTAGTCGACAAAAGAGCTACGCCGACAAACGCAGAAGACCTCTAGAATTCCAAGTAGGAGACTTGGTTTTCCTCAAAGTTGCTCCATTCAAAGGAGTTATGAGATTCGGAAAGAAGGGGAAATTAAGTCCAAGATACATAGGGCCATTCGAAATACTGGAAAGAGTTGGTAATGTGGCTTATAAGTTGGCTTTGCCCCAAGAGTTAGCATATGTACACAACGTATTTCATGTGTCGATGCTAAAGAAGTACATCTCGGATCCATCCCATGTATTGGACCACGAACCAATTGAGGTTCACGAGGATATGACGTATGAGGAGAAACCGGTTCAGATCTTGGCACGAGAAGAGAAGGTGCTAAGGAACAAAGTTATACCTCTAGTAAAGGTGCTATGGCGAAATCATGAGATTGAGGAAGCAACATGGGAACGCGAGGAGGATATGAAGAAAAGCTACCCCGAATTGTTCTGATTTTCGAGGATGAAAATTCTTTAAGGAGGGTAGATTGTAATATCCGAATTTTTTTACGAACTCATGATTTTCTTGTATATAAGAAATCTAAAGCTTGTAGTATGTGTTTATGTGCGATTTTATGAAAATTATGAATACCAATACAAAGTTCATAATTTTATTAATATAAGGCTGAGTTCTCGGTAAATTAATTACGAGACTCCATAATAGGCCTTTTGAGGAAACATGCATGACGGAATTTCATGAATTTATGATGGTCAAAGTTTGATTAAAGAAAAATCCATACGCAGTCCAATTTTACGCAGATGAGCTCTGGACTGCAATTTAGTGAAATAGTACTGTTATAAGTGAAAACAGTATTTGTAAATCCTTATTAGTATGATTATGGTTGAAAAATTTTGGCCAACAAAGCACTCCATGGCTGGCCACTCTATGGATTTAAGGGGGGGCAATTATGTTTGCTTTTGAGGAATTTATGCAAAGTTAAGAAAAAGAAATGGTGTGGTAGGTGATGCCTTTGGTCCACCTTTGGACACATCATTTTATTTTTGTCTTCCACTCACTAGTGCTTTGGTAGGTGAGCAAACCAAATTCTTGGCTTATTCTCACCATGAATGGCCGGCCATCTAGGGGGAGTTGGTGGGCAAGAAGTGGTGCTTGATGAGGTAGGTCATGAGATAAGCAAGGAGTAGTGCTTTGGTAGGCAAGCAAGAAGTAGTGCTTTGGTAGGTAAGCAACTTAATTGGCTGCCAAGGAGGGGGGGCGGTTTTGGCCTCAAGAATTCAGAAAAAAAAAAAAAAAAAAAGCCAAACTCTTGTCATTTCTCCCTCAAAAATCCGGACTTCTAAGTGTGAGCAAGATCAAAGAAAGTCTAGGTGTTGGTCGGATTTTTGGAGACTAGAGGTGGCCGGAATTGGAACAAGGGTGGCGGCAAGCTTTGGAACCTAACTAGCCAAGGTGGCCGGTTGTTGGTGGCAGCCAAGGAAAAGAAAAAAAAGTTTTGGAATCCAAATTTGAGAAATCAATTCCAAATCCTATAGGTAATCCTTCCAACTTTAAGCTTTAAATTGAGCATTCAATTTGAGGAGTTTAAGTGTATTTAAGCCATTGGATGTAAGAGCATAAGCTCAATTTACTTTTTATGCCTAGCTTAAAATTTTGGTTGGTGCTTGATTAAAGTTAAGGTTTAGGTGTTTTATTTACTAAGTCATATATGAGTTTATGCTTTGGCTGCATGAAATTAAGGTTTATATGTTTGATGCATGCTAAGGTTATATGTCCCCAATTATATTTAAGTTTGTGCTTGATTATGCACACTAAGTGTTTGATGTGATTATTATTGATGAATGTTTATGTAATGATGGTTTGGAATGTTAGAAACCGCTGCATATGTGTATTAGAGCTCCCGCGGTGGCTGGTTGAGCTAGGTTCCACGACTAGGACGTAAAACGAACTCTAAACCGAAAACTGCCAGGTTCGGGTGAATCCTGACCAGTTTTACGGTAAGCCAATTTTAAGGCCTTTAGAGTCCGAATTTGGTAAAACTTAAAACACGAAAGTTTCTCAGAACAGTTTTTCCTAGAGGACAGTGCAGACATTTTTTTAAAATGAGGCTCCAATGGCCTCCGTTTTTATGAAAATCCGAGGCTGATCTGCCCAGACCTAGTCTACACGTCCAGTAAGTTTCAAATTAAAACTGACAAGAATCCAAGCAGAACTGGGTTTTTCTTAAAACACAAAAGTTTTAGAATTTTTCAAGAGCAAGAACTTTCGTGAAGACAAGTTTTTCAAATTTAATCTAGATTTTTAAATACAACCTGAATTATAAAAACTGTGCATAGAGCAAGAAATTCCTGCACAGGATTTTCTAAATACAAGCAGAGAAATTGTATTTTTTCACCAACACCACTGTTTTGACTATGGAAACTGTTCCAATAGTAGTTTTCAGCTTTTAATGATTTTATAAAGACCTACTTTGAAAACCACGAATTTTAAAGTTAAACAAAAGATTTTTAGCCAAAATCTTCAAATTGGATTTTAAAAGCCAAAGTATAGTAACAAAAGGTTGACGGATAGTAACCGGAAAGGATACCCAAGTTACTAAAGTATAGGCCCGATAATAGGGATAGTAACCTAACAAGTAATGAATCAAGTTTGGTTAACCACAAATTCTAGGGTTACAATTAGTAACCTAATAAATGATCGAGACTTGTGTGGGGGGACATATAACTAGAATGTTGGAAAGGTCTTCAGCATTTTATAGGATTCTTATCCTATGTTCTTTTTAATAGCATGAAGGAACCTGCAGTTGCGATCTGAGTTAAAGCAACAAAGCCCGGAACCTAGCATATCAAGCAAGTATCAAACCTCACCTACAGTATGAAAATAGTAAAGACTATTTTCAAATATACTATATTTTCAAGTATACATGCTATGTTGTGCTATGATATGCGATGCCATGACGTGTGATGCTATGCTATATCTATGATGTGCTAAGTTATGCTATGACATGTTATACCAGGTTTACAAAAATACAATGTTTACAAAAATGCCATGTTTACAAAAATGCCATGTTTACAAAAAAATGCCATGTTTACAAAAATGTCATGTTTTCAGAAATGCTATGTTTTCAAAAGTGTCATGGTTTCAGAAGTGCCATGTTTTCAAAAATGCCGTGGTTCCAGAAATGACATGTTTTCAAGAATGCCATGTTATGGCAAATGTTGAGTAAGATATGACATAGTGATATCATGAAGCATGTTCACTAATATTAAATCACATGGTAAGATAATCAAGTAAGGTGTCGTACCAACCTCCCGTGATCGAGGAGTTTACATGTTTCAGTGGTGATATTTACCTTCCGTGATAGTGAAGGGTCAAGTTATAATTCCCAGAACTGTTAGGGCCTTGCTGAATCACTTTCAATATCTGTAACGACCCCTCACGGACCGTTACCGTTGACTTCTTATTTAATCATTTATCTCTTATAAAATTGCGGAAAAATATTAAGCTTAAAATATTTACATAATGGAAAACTTTACTTAGATAATTTTAGAAAACTCTAGAATTTTTTTTTTAAACTATATCTATATTTTAACTTCATAATTAATATATATAAATATATATATAAATATTTTTTTTAAAAACCGAAATCATGAAATAATATTTAAGTCCATATGAAACATCCAATCAAATAATAATAAGCTAAAGTCTCAAAACTTTATTGAAATTAAAGATGTCCATCTTATGATCGTTCCTCCCGTTTTCCTATCACATATCGTCCCGCTTCCGCTCCAAGCTCCTCCAACATTATATCTTACCCTTTTCTTTATCTGCAACATGAATTAACTTATATAAACAAGGGCTTAGTAAGACACATAAATCTCACAAATGTAAATAAACAATTTTCTTTTATCATCATATATATAAACAATATTTAAAAACTTTTTACTTTAAAAAAAAACGTCATATATTGGGCCCGGCGTTGTACCATCATAGCGCGCTAGTCACGGAAGGGTTGGGGTAGCAAATCCCAAACCAACGGTGACAAAAGTCCGCTCACCGGACAACATCATCATCATCATCATCAAGGGTGTACAATGCCATTTTAAAACATAAAAATACATATACATATACATACCATATATATATACTTTTCATCAAAACGTCATCATAGGAGAAGTATTATGTAAGAACATCATAACATCATCATCAACATCAAAATATATACTTCTCAAATCTTTAATTCATGTTGCAGGTGAGAGTGTACTTACTTAAACACCTCACTTAACCTTTTCAAATTTTCCGATGGTGACGCGCGATTGAGGTCTCGGGTGCTCGTCTTTAGAACCGTTCATGCCATGAATAATAAATATAATAAAATCAACAAAAGCTCATAATAATACATCAAACACATCCATCATATTATAGCAGCGCCTAAAAGGCCTATTTCATCATTCAATAACATCAAAACACAAAAATTGAACACTTCAATGAAATTACAAATCTTTGCAGAAACTGGCAGTTAGACCTTTGTCCCTTCAAAAATTCATAAAAATTCACACAGGGATTCAAATGATCTGAAACTAATTTTAAATGAAATTAGACATCTAGATCTTTCTAATGGTACCAAATTTGTAGAAACCGTTTGGAATTCATTTGCACCCTTAAAAACCGTTTGGAATTCTGAAACATACCTTGAAATTCTTTGATTTTCGGTCTTGGAAGAATTTGGAGGTTTGGCAAAATTTTTTTTTTTTTTCTGTGTTTGTGCGAGAGAGAGAGGCAGAGAGAATGGGAAAGAAGGGAAAGGGAGGTTAGGGAAGTGAGAGAGAGAGTGAGAGGCAAATAATTTTTTTAAAACTTCACCTACCACACTTAAGCACACCTTTTTTTTTTTTTTTTTTTTAAAAAAAAACCTCACCTACCACACTTAAGCACACCCCTTTTTTTTATTTTTCCCTTCTTCTTTCTTTCCTTCTTTCGGCTGCACTATCTTACCACCTACCACACTACCACACTTAAGCACACCTACCACACTTAGATATATATATATATATATGTATATACAAAGAAATATATACAATATAAATAAAATATATTTACACATATAGTGTATATATATATAAACATATAAGATAATTGTATAAGGTATATTTATGCTTTATATATCATACAAAATAAAATGCAACAATTTCTTTATTACATACATTTTTAAGCCATCACACAAAATCACCAAATCATCATAAAAATTCATCAATTTGGCATGAACATTGTTCTAGCACGTCGTGTCCTCGTCGCGTCACCTGTAAAAAAAATAACTCAACATAACATTATAATAAAAATTTTGCTATCTCATCACATTATCCATGTTAATTCTAATGTTAATTTCCTAACATTATTGTTAGGTAGCAATTAGAGCATTACAATCCCTCTTACCTTATAAAAGTTTCGTCCTCGAAACTTAGAATAATTCCGGATAATTCATTCTCATTGCGTCTTCTCGCTCCCATGTAGCTTCCTCCATCTTGTGATTACGCCATAAAACCTTTACTAAGAGAATCTCTTTGTTCCTCAAGGTCTTCGTCTTTCGATCAAGAATTTCAACCGGCTTATCTTCGTAACTCATATCTTCTTGAATCTGAATCGATTGTGGTTTGATGACGTGAGATGGATCCGGTACATACTTCTTCAACATCGAGACATGAAATACATTGTGGATGGACGTCATCTCCTGAGACAAATCTAACTTATATGCCACATTGCCAATACGCTCAATCACCATATATGGTCCCACATACCTGGGACTAAGCTTGCCTTTCTTCCCAAATCGCATCACGCCCTTCATCGGGGCAACCTTGATAAACACCAAGTCTCCAACCTCGAACTCTAAGGGCCTTCGACGCACATCCGCATAGCTTTTCTGCCTACTTTGAGCTGTGGCAATCCGCTGCTGAATCACTTTCAATGCTTCAGTCGTCTTATTGAAGAAGTTGGTTTTCTCCTTAAGTTCTGACTCCACTAGCTTCTTCTCCCCAGCTTCATGCCAATAAATCGGGGACCTACATCGTCTTCCGTAAAGAGCCTCATAGGGTGCCATCCCAATCGTCGCTTGATAACTATTGTTATAAGCGAACTCAGCCAATGGCAAAAACTTACTCCAACTCCCTTTGAAGTCCAAGGCACAAGCTCGAAGCATATCCTCAAGTGTCTGATTAGTCCTCTCCGTCTGACCGTCGGTTTGCGGATGAAAAGCCGTGCTAAATTTCAACTTCGTACCCATAGCAGCTTGAACGCTCTTCCAGAAGTGGGAGGTGAACCTACTATCTCGATCTGAAATAATAGATCTGGGATCACCATGAAGCCTCACTACCTCCTTCACATATAATTCTGCCAACTGTTCCATAGAGGACGTCAATCTATAGGAAGAAAATGTGCTGACTTGGTCAATCTGTCAATGATCACCCATATAGCATCGTATCCATTCGTAGTCCTTGGCAATCCAGTAATAAAATCCATCGCAATGTCTTCCCATTTCCATTCCGGTATCTGAATTGACTGAAGTACCCCTCCTGGCTTTTGGTGCTCAGCCTTAACTTGTTGGCACGTCATATAATGCTTTACATAGTGTGCTACATCTTTCTTCATTCCGAACTACCAGAAACTATTCTTAAGATCCATGTACATTTTGGTTGCACCAGGATGAAGCATATACGGGGTGTTGTGTGCCTCTTCAAGAATCTTCTTCCTCAGCTCCTCATCCTTACGAATACATAATCGTCCCTTAAGTTTCAGCACTCCATCATCACACACACTAAATCCTTCACACTTCTCTTCGAGCATTTCCTTTTTAATCCTCACAAGGTTTGGATCAAGATCTTGTTTGCTCCGAATGTCATCTAAAATAGTTGGAGACAAAGTCATTGCAGAAAGTTGCCCATCTATTAATTCCAACCCAAAATCAAAAATCTCCTTTTGAAGGGGCTTGGACATCACATTCAAGGACATTAATGTGGCTGGGGTCTTCCGACTCAATGCATCAGCTACCCTATTTGCCTTCCCCGGGTGGTATAGGATTTCACAGTCGTAATCCTTTACTAGCTCAAGCCACCTCCTTTGCCTCATATTCAAATCCTTATGCGAGAAGAAGTACTTCAAACTTTAGTGATCGGTGAATATTTGGCATCGGACTCCATACAAATAATGCCTCCATATTTTCAATGCAAAAACAATGGCAGCCAACTCTAGGTCATGGGTGGGATAGTTCTTCTCATAGTCCTTTAATTGCCTTGAAGCATAGGCAATTACCTTCCCATTCTGCATCAAAACTGCACCAAGTCCCATTTTAGAAGCATCACTGTAAATTACGAACCCTTCATCCCCATCCGGAATCATCAGGATTGGAGAACTTATGAGTCGTTTCTTCAGCTCTTGAAAACTCCTTTCGCAATCCTATGTCCATTCGAACTTCTTTCCTTTTCGGGTAAGTGTCGTAAACGGCATAGCAAGTTTCGAGAAATCAGCTACAAATTTCCTATAATAACCCCCTAAACCAAGGAAACTTCTGATCTCACTTGCGTTGGTCGGTTTCTTCCAATTGCTAACTGCCTCAACCTTCGCAGGATCCACCATTATGCCATCTTTAGAAATCACATGACCAAGGAATGCCACACGATCCAACCAAAATTCGCATTTAGAGAATTTGGCATACAACTGGTGTTGTTTCAATGTCTGTAAAACTGTCCTTATATGCTTTTCATGTTGGTCTCGAGTCTTTGAATAAATGAGAATGTCGTCGATAAACACTATCACAAACTTATCCAAAAACTCTTTAAACACTCTATTCATCAGGTTCATGAAAGCAGCAGGGGCATTGGTCAACCCAAACGGCATGACCACAAACTCATAATGACCATATCAAGTTCTGAAGGCTGACTTGGGGATATCTCCTTCCTTGATCCTCAGTTGGTGGTATCCAGATCGTAAATCAATCTTCGAAAACACAGTCGCACCTTGCAATTGGTCGAATAAATCATCAATTATCGGCAATGGATACTTGTTCCTTATGGTCACCTTGTTCAACTCCCTATAGTCAATGCAGAGTCTCATTGTCCCATCCTTCTTCTTCACGAATAAAACTGGAGCTCCCCACGGTGAATGACTAGGGCGAATGAAACCCTTGTTCAACAGCTCTTGAAGTTGCTCATGTAATTCCTTCAATTCAGCAGGTGCCATTCGATAAGGTGCCTTAGAGATTGGCCCCGTGCCCGGTGCTATTTCAATCTCGAACTCGATTTCTCTATCTGGCGGCAAACCTGGCAAGTCCTCTGGAAACACGTCACTGAATTCTCGTACGACGGGTACATCATCAAGCTTCAATTTGTCTTCTTTCTTCTTATCCACGATGTTGGCTAAGAAACCATTACAGCCATTGATTAGCAGCTTTCGGGCCTTCATAGCTGACAGGAACAACTTTGTCTTCTTCTTCGCATCACCAATGAATTCAAATCGATCATCTCCTTCGGAATTAAACACGACCTTACGTCTTCGGCATTCAATAGACGCGTTATACTTTCCCAAGAAATCCATTCCTAAAATTAGGTCATAGCCAAACAACTCGAGCACTATCAGATTACTGTAGAGCTCTCTATCAACAATTCTCACTGGCACTGCTCGTAGCCAATGAGTGGACATCATCACTTCCCCAGAGGGTAGTGTCGTAGTGAATCCCTGACTCAAGATATCTTGATTTATTCCTACTCTTTTAGCAAAAGTAGAAGACACAAAGGAGTGTGAGGCTCCTGTGTCGAAAAGGACATTAGCACATTGGTTAAAGACAAGTATCTGACCTATGACAACAGTAGAAGTATCGGCAGCTGCTTCTTCTTTGGTCATGGTGAAAATTCTGGCATTGGTGGTAAGTGGGGGAGTTCCGCTATCAACAATCACTGCAATCTCGGGTCTCAGTATCCCAATCATTCTCCTCAGCCGTTCTTCTTCATTTGGCACCATGTGGGGACAAAGACGTGCCAATTGGTTAAACCGCTTAACAGCTTCTGCCACCGATAGATTTCCTTGACGAAAGTTATTAAACTCGTCATAGTGTTCCCTGGTCACAGACATGTTGAAATATTGCTCGTTAAATTCTTGGACAAAGTCTTCCCATGTCATCTGACTTATGTCTCTGCTCAGCTTTATTCCTTCCCACCAGATTCTAGCATCATCCATCAAACAATAAGAAGCACACTTCACTTTCTCATTATCGGTTAAATCCATGAAATTAAGCACCAACCCGATCGACTTCAACCATCCTTGAGCTACCAAAGGGTCAGTTGAACCATTGAATTCCTTAGGCTTCATCCTCTTGAATTGCAGATACAGGGGCTCATGATTTGTTGTTGCTTGAACTCCTCTATTTTGCACTGGCGGTGCAGCCGGTGGATCAATGGGGACTTCCACTCTGTTGGTATTAGCTTGCAAGTTGTTAATAAGAGCCTGTTGTTGCTGAACTTGCCTCTGAAGTTGAGCCACAATTTCTACTAAATTAGGTTCTGCCACCGCTTCATTTTCAACTTGTCCACGACCTCTTCGTTGGTCTTGACGCAACTGCTCCATAACTTCTGCCAAGTTAGGTTCCGCAGCAACCTCATCTTCGACATGCACTCGGCCATTACCACGTCCTCGAACTGTACGTCCTCGTCCGTGTACCATCTTATCTTAGTCGACTGTTAGTAGCAAAATTGTCAATAAGTGACTCTTTTTTTTTTTTTTAAATATCGAGTCAGGATTCAAACTTTCCATAAATACAACATCACCTCACAACTCTTACATTTCTATTTAAGGAAACTAGTTAATTACTTACTTGAAGAAGTTTGAAGTGGATACATGGCGATGCATGATAGGAAATAGGAAACCGCTCTGATACCATATCTGTAACGACCCCTCACGGACCGTTACCGTTGACTTCTTATTTAATCATTTATCTCTTATAAAATTGCGGAAAAATATTAAGCTTAAAATATTTACATAATGGAAAACTTTACTTAGATAATTTTAGAAAACTCTAGAATTTTTTTGATTGTAACGCTCTAATTGCTACCTAACAATAATGTTAGGAAATTAATATTAGAATTAACATGGATAATGTGATGAGATAGCAAAATTTTTATTATAATGTTATGTTGAGTTATTTTTTTTATAGGTGACGCGACGAGGACTCGACGTGCTAGAACAATGTTCATGCCAAATTGATGAATTTTTATGATGATTTGGTGATTGCTTAAAAATGTATGTAATAAAGAAATTGTTGCATTTTATTTTGTATGATATATAAAGCATAAATATACCTTATACAATTATCTTATATGTTTATATATATATACACTATATGTGTAAATATATTTTATTTTATATTGTATATATTTCTTTGTATATACATATATATATATCTAAGTGTGGTAGGTGTGTTTAAGTGTGGTAGTGTGGTAGGTGGTAAGATAGTGCAGCCGAAAGAAGGAAAGAAAGAAGAAGGGAAAAAAAAAAAAAAAAAGGGGTGTGCTTAAGTGTGGTAGGTTAGGTTTTTTTTTTAAAAAAAAAAAAAAAAGAGGTGTGCTTAAGTGTGGTAGGTGAAGTTTTAAAAAAATTATTTGCCTCTCACTCTCTCTCTCACTTCCCTAACCTCCATTTCCCTTCTTTCCCATTCTCTCTGCCTCTCTCTCTCGCACAAACACAGAAAAAAAAAAAAATATTTTGCCAAACCTCCAAATTCTTCCAAGACCGAAAATCAAAGAATTTCAAGGTATGTTTCGGAATTCCAAACGATTTTTAAGGGTGCAAATGAACTCCATTTTTAACAAATTTGATATTTTTGGAAAGCCCTAGATGTCTATTATCTTTTGAAATCAGTTTCATATCATTTGGAGTTATGTGTGAAATTTTATGATTTTTCAAATAGGCAGAGGTCGGACTGCCAGTTTCGGTAAAACTTTTTAATGATCAGATTTCAAAACTGTTTTTGAAAATCCAAACGGTCTCCATTTTTAACAAATTCGATATTGTTAACTATAGATGTCTATTTTCATTTGGAATCAGTTTTATATCATTTGGAGACATCTGTAAATTTTTATGATTTTTCAAATAGGCAAAGGTCCGGCTGCCAGTTTCGGTAAAACTTTTTAATGATTAGATTTCAAAACTGTTTTTGAAAATCCAAATGGTCTCCGTTTTCTACAAATTTGGTACCATTAGAAAGATCTAGATGTCTAATTTCATTTAAAATTAGTTTCATATCATTTGAATCCCTGTGTGAATTTTTATGAATTTTTGAAGGGACAAAGGTCTAACTGCCAGTTTCTGCAAAGATTTGTAATTTCATGGAAGTGTTCAATTTTTGTGTTTTGATGTTATTGAATGATGAAATAGACCTTTTAAGCGCTGCTATAATATGATGGATGTGTTTGATGTATTATTATGAGCTTTTGTTGATTTTATTATATTTCTTTGTATATACATATATATATATATATCTAAGTGTGGTAGGTGTGTTTAAGTGTGGTAGTGTGGTAGGTGGTAAGATTGTGCAGCCGAAAGAAGGAAAGAAAGAAGAAGGGAAAAAAAAAAAAAAAGGGGTGTGCTTAAGTG
This sequence comes from Ficus erecta, assembly GCA_008635985.1. Lineage (NCBI taxonomy): Eukaryota > Viridiplantae > Streptophyta > Magnoliopsida > Rosales > Moraceae > Ficus > Ficus erecta. Next base: position 53,701 of record BKCH01000203.1, on the reverse strand, counting down.
TGGTAGGTGAGGTTTTTTTAAAAAAAAAAGAAAAAAAAAAATAGGTGTGCTTAAGTGTGGTAGGTGAAGTTTTAAAAAAATTATTTGCCTCTCAGTCTCTCTCTCACTTCCCTAACCTCCATTTCCCTTCTTTCCCATTCTCTCTGCCTCTCTCTCTCGCACAAACACAGAAAAAAAAAAAAATTTTGCCAAACCTCTAAATTCTTCCAAGACCGAAAATCAAAGAATTTCAAGGTATGTTTCGGAATTCCAAACGGTTTTTTAAGGTTGCAAATGAACTCAATTTTTAACAAATTTGATATTTGTGGAAATCCCTAGATGTCTATTTCTTTTGAAATCAGTTTCATATCATTTGGAGTTATGTGTGAAATTTTATGATTTTTCAAATAGGCAGAGACCGGACTGCCAGTTTCGGTAAAACTTTTTAATGATCAGATTTCAAAACTGTTTTTGAAAATCCAAACGGTCTCCGTTTTTAACAAATTTGATATTGTTAGAAAACTATAGATGTCTATTTTCATTTGGAATCAGTTTCATTTTATTTGGAGACATCTGTAAATTTTTATGATTTTTCAAATAGGCAAAGGTCCGGCTGCCAGTTTTGGTAAAACTTTTTAATGATCAGATTTCAAAACTGTTTTTAAAAATCCAAAAGGTCACCGTTTTCTACAAATTTGGTACCATTAAAAAGATCTAGATGTCTAATTTCATTTAAAATTAGTTTCAGATCATTTTAATCCCTGTGTGAATTTTTATGAATTTTTGAAGGGACAAAGGTCTAACTACCAGTTTCTGCAAAGATTTGTAATTTCATGGAAGTGTTCAATTTTTGTGTTTTGATGTTATTGAATGATGAAATAGGCCTTTTAGGCGCTGCTATAATATGATGGATGTGTTTGATGTATTATTATGAGCTTTTGTTGATTTTATTATATTTATTATTCATGGCATGAACGGTTCTAAAGACGAGCACCCGAGACCTCAATCGCGCGTCACCATCGGAAAATTTGAAAAGGTTAAGTGAGGTGTTTAAGTAAGTACACTCTCACCTGCAACATGAATTAAAGATTTGAGAAGTATATACTTTGATGTTGATGATGATGTTATGATGTTCTTAAATAATACTTCTTCTATGATGACGTTTTGATGAAAAGTATATATATGGTATGTATATGTATTTTATGTTTTAAAATGGCGTTGTACACCCTTGATGATGATGATGATGATGTTGTCCGGTGAGCGGACTTTTGTCACCGTTGGTTTGGGATTTGCTACCCCAACCCTTCCGTGACTAGCGCGTTATGATGGTACAACGCCGGGCCTAATATATGACGGTTTTTTTTTTTTAAAGTAAAAAGTTTTTAAATGATGTTTATATTTATGATGATAAAAGAAAAATATTTATTTACATTTGTGAGAATTAAGTGTCTTACTAAGCCCTTGCTTATATAAGTTGGTTCATGTTGCAGATAAAGCAAAGGGTAAGATATAATGTTGGAGGAGCTTGGAGCGGATATCGGGACGATATGTGATAGGAAAACGGGAGGAAGGATCATGAGATGGACATCTTTAATTTCAATAAAGTTTTGAGACTTTAGCTTACTGTGACGCCCCGACTTCCCAAGCCAGGTCGACACCATACAAACTTGTTCTTTACTTGGAAATTTGAGAATTTTTTTTTTTAAAAACATATATTCACATACGTCATCTTGTAGAGAAAAACTTGTTATGCATACATACCATATTGAAAGTATAATTTTAAGTCTTCAAACTTCATACATATAACAAAACTTAATATACTTTTGAAGTATTAATATATTTTCTGATAATTAGATGCGGAAAATTATGCGTAATGGTATCCCACACCGCCCTTCACCCGCCGCATCGTCCGCATAGCCCACTAATTAAACTGCAGGCTTCTTACATATAGTTGAAATATAAGAGTAAGCTTTCGCCCAGCAAGTTCAAACATAATCTCACAAAATATTTCAAGTATCTTTAAAACAGAAACATGTCAATCATCACGAAACTCATGCATGATCCATTTATGATTGATTTGAATGTCTTATGCTTTATTATAGAGTCAATCTTGAACTTATTATCTTGTCTTAACATGTGGGCCCATAGTGTCCGTACCAAAAGCGCGCAGCCTCCAGACAAAGCTAGGGTTTGCAAGGCCCTAACAGTTCTGGGAATTATAACTTGACCCTTCACGATTACGGAAGGTAAATATCACCACTGAAACATGTAACCTCCTCGATTACGGGAGGTTGGTACGACACCTTACTTGATTATCTTACCATGTGATTTAATATTAGTGAACATGCTTCATGATGTCACTATGTCATATCTTACTCAGCATTTGCCATAACATGGCCTTCTTGAAAACATGTCATTTCTGGAACCATGGCATTTTTTTGAAAACATGGCACTTTGTAAACATGGCATTTTTGTAAACATGGCATTTTGTAAACATGACATTTTTGTAAACATGGTACTTTTGTAAACATAGCATTTTTGTAAACATGGTATAACATGTCATAACATAACTTAGCACATCATAGACATAGCATAGCATCACACGTCATGGCATCGCATATCATAACACAACATAGCATGTATACTTGAAAATATAGTGTACTTAAAAATAGTCTTTACTATTTTCATACTGTAGGTAAGGTTTGATACTTGCCTGATATGCTAGGTTCCGGGTTTTGATGTTTTAACTCAGATCGCAACTACAGGTTCCTTCCTGCTATTAAAAAGAACATAGGATAAGAATCCTATGAAATGCTGGAGACCTTTCCAACATTCTAGTTATATGTCCGCCCACACATGTCTCGATCATATACTAGGTTACTAATTGTAACCCTAGAATTTGTGGTTAACCAAACTTGATTCATTACTTGTTAGGTTACTTGAGGTAACCTTGGGTATTAAACTCAGGTATATATGAATAGTATCAGGTTACTATCCCTAATATCGGGCCTATACTTTAATAACTTGCATATCCTTCCCGGTTACTATCCGTCAATCTTTTGTTACTATACTTTGGCTTTTAAAATCCAATTTGAAGATTTTGGCTAAAAATCTTTTGTTTAACTTTAAAATTCGTGGTTTTCAAAGTGGGTCTTTATAAAATCATTAAAGGCTGAAAAATGCTATTGGAACAGTTTCCATAGTCAAAACAGTGGTGTTGGTGCAAAATATAGTTTCTCTGCTTGTATTTAGAAAATCCTGTGCAGGAATTTCTTGCTCTATGCACAGTTTTTATAATTCAGGTTGTATTTAAAAATCCAGATTAAATTTGAAAAACTTGTCTTCACAAAAGTTCTTGCTCTTGAAAAATTCTAAAACTTTTGTGTTTTAAGAAAAACCCAGTTCTGCTTGAATTCTTGTCAGTTTTAATTTGAAACTTACTGGACGTGTAGACTAGGTCTGGGCAGATCAACCTCGGATTTTCATAAAAACGGAGGCCATTGGAGCCTCATTTTCAAAAACTGTTTGCGATTTCCTCTAGGAAAAACTATTCTGAGAAACTTTCGTGTTTTAAGTTTTTCCAAATTCGGCCTCTAAAGGCCTTTAAATTGGCTTACCGTAAAACTGGTCAGGATTCATCCGAACCTGGCAGTTTTCGGTTTAGAGTTCGTTTTACGTCCTAGACGTGGAACCTAGCTCAACCAGCCACCGCGGGAGCTCTAATACACACATGCAGCGGTTTCTAACGTTCCAAACCATCATTACATAAACATTCATCAACAATAATCACTTCAAACACTTAGTGTGCATAATCAAGCACAAACTTAAATATAATTGGGGACATATAACCTTAGCATGCATCAAACATATAAACCTTAATTTCATGCAGCCAAAGCATAAAATCATGTATGACTTAGTAAATAAAACACCTAAACCTTAACTTGAATCAAGCACCAACCAAAATTTTAAGCTAGGCATAAAAAAATAAATTGAGCTTATGCTCTTAGATCCAATGGCTTAAATACACTTAAACTCCTCAAATTGAAAGCTCAATTTCAAGCTTAGAGTTGGAAGGATTACCTATAGGATTTGGAATTGATTTCTCAAACTTGGATTCCAAAACTTTTTCTTTTCCTTGGCTGCCACCAACAACCGGCCACCTTGGTTAGTTGGGTTCCAAAGCTTGCCGCCACCTTTGTTCCAATTCCGGCCACCTCTAGTCTCCAAAAATCCGACCAACACCTAGACTTTCTTTGATCTTGCTCACACTTAGAAGTCCGGATTTTTGAGGGAGAAATGACAAGAGTTTGGCTGTTTTTTTTTTTTCTGAATTCTTGAGGCCAAAACCGCCCCCCTCCTTGGCAGCTAGTTAAGTTGCTTACCTACCAAAGCACTACTCCTTGCTTACCTCATGGTCTACCTCATCAAGCATCACTTCTTTCTCTAGATGGCCGGCCATGCAAGGTGGGATTGAGCCAAGAATTTGGCTTGCTCACCAACCAAAGCAGTATTTCTTGCTCACCAACTTTCCTTAAAGAATCGGCCATGATAGCAAGAATAAATGAGTGGAAGACAAAAAGAAAATGATGTGTCCAAAGGTGGACCAAAGGCATCACCTACCACACCATTTCTTTTTCTTAACTTTGCATAAATTCCTCAAAAGCAAACCAATTGCCCCCCTTAAATCCATAGAGTGGCCGGCCATGAAGTGCTTTGTTGGCCAAAATTTTTCAACCATAATCATACTAATAAGGATTTTACAAATACTGTTTTCACTTATAACAGTACTATTTCACTAAATTGCAGTCCAGAGTTCATCTGCATAAAACTGGACTACGTATGGATTTTTCTTAACCAAACTTTGACCATCATAAATTCATGAAATTCCGTCATGCCTAATTCCTTAAAAGACCTATTATGGAGTCTCGTAATTAATTTACTGAGAACTCAGCCTTATATTAATAAAATTATGAACTTTGTATTGGTATTCATAATTTTCATAAAATCGCGCATAAACACATATTACGAGCATTATATTTCTTATATACAAAAAAAAATCATGAGTTCGTAAAAAATTTTGGATATTACAAGCATAAAGCTGGAAAATAGCCATTGCTGCAGCAATGCTATAGCAATGTCACAACAAAGTTGCAGCAGGGAAGAACTAAATTAAAAGCACATGTGGGCCCTTGTTTGCTTTACAGCTGGCAATGATTTTTTTCGGATATTACAATCTACCCTCCTTAAAGAATTTTCGTCCTCGAAAATCAGAACAATTCGGGGTAGCTTTTCTTCATATCCTCCTCGCGTTCCCATGTTGCTTCCTCAATCTCATGATTTCGCCATAACACCTTTACTAGAGGTATAACTTTGTTCCTTAGCACCTTCTCTTCTCGTGCCAAGATCTGAACCGGTTTCTCCTCATACGTCATATCCTCGTGAACCTCAATTGGTTCGTGGTCCAATACATGGGATGGATCTGAGATATACTTCTTTAGCATCGACACATGAAATACGTTGTGTACATATGCTAACTCTTGGGGCAAAGCCAACTTATAGGCCACATTACCTACTCTTTCCAGTATTTCGAATGGCCCTATGTATCTTGGACTTAAATTCCCCTTCTTTCCGAATCTCATAACTCCTTTGAATGGAGCAACTTTGAGGAAAACCAAGTCTCCTACTTGGAATTCTAGAGGACTTCTGCGTTTGTCGGCGTAGCTCTTTTATCGACTAATGCAGTTTCCATCCGTCGACGTATAAGTTTCACGGCCTCAGTGGTCTTACGAATAAAATCCGTGGACACAAGTTCTTTCTCTCTTGTCTCGTACCAATGAACTGGAGATCTACACCTTCTCCCGTACAGGGCTTCATAAGGAGCCATTCCAATCGAAGCTTGAAAACTGTTGTTGTACGAGAACTCAATCAAAGGAAGCTTCTTATCCCAAGTCCCTTTGAAATCCAACACACACGCTCGCAACATGTCTTCTAGGGTCTGAATGGTCCTCTCTAATTGTCCATCCGTTTAAGGGTGAAAAACCGTACTAAAAGTAAGCTTTGTACCCATGGCTTGATGTACCCTCCTCCAAAACTTAGAAGTGAACCGTCCATCACGATCCGAGATAATCGATTTCGGAATCCCATGATAGCGAACAATCTGCGCAACGTATAATTCCGCTAGCTGCTCTACTAAAAAGCTAAGCTTGATGGCAATAAAGTGTGCAGACTTCGTCAAACGATCAACAACCACCCAAATAGCGTCGTTGCCACTGGGAGTTCAGGGTAGACCAACTATAAAGTCCATGGTCACTTGGTCCCATTTCCATTCTGGGATGGAAATTTTCTGCAATTCTCCCCCTGGACGTTGGTGCTCTGCCTTGACTCTTTGACACGTAGGGCATTTACTGACGAAGGTTGCAACATCATTCTTCATTTTGGGCCACCAAAAGCTTTCCTTCAAGTCTTGATACATCTTTGTGGCTCCAGGATGAACGGAATACGGAGTCTCATGTGCCTCTTTCATGATTTGCTCCTTCAACTCGTCCTCGTTAGGAATGCATAATATATTTTTCTGATAGAGTATGCCCTCATCAGATATGTTAAAATCCGACTCCTTTCCTTCCAAAACCTCATTCTTTGTTCTGAGCAGCGAGGCATCTCCTTCTTGTCGCTCCTTCATGCCATCCAAAATGGTAGGTTGGAAGGTTAGGGCTGCTAAACTTCCCGTGATAAGCTCTATTCCAGCTTCCACTAGCTCCTTCTGAAGAGGTTCGATCAACGATTGTAGGGACATTAACGAAGAAGACGACTTCCGACTAAGGGCATCGGCTACTTTGTTAGCCTTCCCTGGATGGTAACGGATGTCTATGTCATAATCCTTCACCAATTCGAGTCATCTTCTTTGCCTCATGTTAAGCTCCTTTTGTGTGAAGATATACTTCAAACTCTGATGATCCGTGTAAACTTCACACTTAATACCGTAAAGGTAGTGTCTCCAAATTTTGAGTGCAAATACTACCGCCGTAAGTTCTAAATCATGCGTCGGATAGTTCTTTTCATGATCCTTAAGCTGTCGTGAAGCATAAGCGATCACCTTTCCATTCTGCATGAGAACGGCTCCTAATCCTATCTTGGAAGCATCACTGTATATCACGAAGTTTCCTTCCTACACATTTGGAATTATGAGGATCGGAGCGCAAGTCAGCCTATTTTTCAGCTCTTGGAAGTGCTCTTCACACTTTGCAGTCCATTCATACCTCTTTCCTTTCCGTGTAAGTGCGGTGAGCGGCGTTGCAATCTTAGCAAATCCTACAACAAAACGTCGGGTAGTAGCCCGCCAAGCCGAGGGAAACTACGTATTTCGGTGACGTTTTTCGGAGTTGGTCATTCACTTACTGCTTCAATCTTAGCCGGATCTACAGATATGCCGTCCTTCGAGACCACATGTCCTAAGAAATGGACATTCTCCAACCAGAATTCACACTTGGTGAATTTAGCATAGAGCTGGTTTTGCCTTAAAATCTGCAAAGCGATCCTTAGGTGCTCCTCGTGCTCCCCCTTTGACCTTGAATAAATCAAGATATCATCTATAAAGACGATAACAAACTTATCCAAGTAATCCTTGAATAATCGATTCATCAGGTCCATAAAGGCTGCTGGAGCATTTGTCATTCCGAATGGCATAACGAGGAACTCATAATGTCCATATCGCGTACGAAAGGCTGTCTTGGGAACATCTCCTTCCCTAATTCGGAGCTGATGATATCCGGATCGTAGGTCAATCTTTGAGAAAATTGAAGCTCCTTTCAACTGATCAAACAAATCGTCGATCCGAGGCAAGGGATACTTGTTCTTGATGGTTATCTTATTCAATTCTCGATAGTCAATGCACATCCTAAGAGTGCCATCCTTCTTTTTAATGAACAAAACTGGGGGCTCCCCATGGCGAGTAGCTTTGACGAATGAATCCTCGATCCAAGAGCTCCTGCAATTGAATCTGCAGTTCCTTAAGTTCGGCAGGTGACATCCTGTAAGGTGCCTTAGATAATGGTGTTGATCCAGGAAGTAATTCAATCTCAAAAGAGATCTCTCGTTCTAGTGGTAACCCTGGCAATTCTTCGGGAAAACCTCTATAAACTCCTTGACTATTGGTACTTCTTCCAATCTGCTCTCGATCTCTTGCGTCTTATCCACCATGTTGGCTATGAATCCCATACATCCTTCTGCCAACAATTTTGTAGCTTTCAACACAGAAATGAACATTTTCGGCTGTTTTGGAGTCGATCCTCTAAAAATAAACTCCTCGTCTCTGATTTGCTTGAATGTGACAGTACGTCGTGGACAGTCGATAACGGCGTTGTACTTCCCCAAGAAATCCATACCCAAGATGACATCGTAGTCGTATAGGTCGATGATGATCAAGTTGACATATATTTCCCTACCACATATAATTATTGGAACGTGACGTATCCAATAATCAGACAACAGAATCTCTCCGGCGGGTAATGCAATCCTAAATGTTCTTCCGATTCTATCACTTGCTCTACCTAGTTTCATAGCGAACCTAGGTGATGTGAATGAATGCGTGGCTCCAGAATCAATTAACACATAAGCATCTTGTTGGGCAAAAGGAAGCTGACCTGTCACCATGGTGGAAGGTCCAGCTTGAACATCTTCTTTTGTATAGGCGTAGATGCGTCCTTGAGGTTCCGGAGCTTCCAGCCTGCCTTGAGAGATTGCAGATCCCTCGAGCTTCATCTGTGCTGCGTGAAGTTGAGATCTCTGTCCTTTCTGTTGGTTCTGCGGATTCTGGGGATTGAGATTGCAACTTCTAGCATAGTGGCCTTCCTTGCCACATAGAAAACAACGACCGTTTCCAGCACGACAATCTCCCGGGTGCTTCTTCCCACATTTCTGGCAAGTGGGATAATTGTTGCTATCAGGAGTATTCTTCTTCTGGGAAAAATTCTGTTGATTCCCTTGTCTTCCTGCATTCCACTTCCTTTTTGTTGGTTGCTGCCGTATTGCCTGTTGTTGTTTTGACCCGAAGGTCCTCCTTGACCTTTTTGTTGTGAGGTCTGGCCTTGTTTGACTTGGTTCTGCTTAGCTTAGGCCTTTTCTTCCCTCTTCTCCTGGAAAAACTTAGCCTGTTGTTCTCTGTTCTGCCCTACCCAGTATTCAGCTCGAACTGCTCGGCTGACACAATCTGCAATGGTGGTTGGTGGATAGGGTCCACTGTTGATCACCACTGCCAAATCCAAGCGGAACATCTTCATCATCGTTCGCACTTTATCCCTTTCGGAACTGAAAAGGTGAGGACAGAGACGTGCTAGCTGTTCAAACTTTTGCACTGCTTCAGCTACCGACAGATTACCCTGGCGAAAATTACTAAGTTCGTCTTGTTGAGCTTCCATAACCTCGGTGTTGAAGTATTTTTCTTTAAATTCCTCAACAAAGTCCTCCCAAGTCATTTGAGTAACATCCCACCGGATCTGGACTGTTTCCCACCAAAGGCGAGCATCTTTCTTCAGGACAAAGGATGCACAGAGGATTTTCTCTTGATCATTGAGCTTGAGGAAGTTCAGGATAACCTGGAGGTCAATCAACCAGTTGTCGGCGTCAATTGGGTTTGTTGAACCTTCAAATTCTGGTGCCTTCATGCGCCGAAAACTGTCATATAGTTCTTCCGGAGTTCGAACTCGGGGTGCTGGTGGAACAGCTACAGGCACAACAGGTACTTTGGGGGCTATGGGGTTCTCTGGGATCACCGGGTCAACATCAGGAATTTCCGGTGCAGCAGGCTGATTTACAGGTGCTGGTGGTACCCAAGCATCAGGAGATCCCTGATTCTGCCGAGCCAACTGAGGCTCTAAGCCCCCCTATCTCTTGCTGTTGGGCTAACATCATTTGTCTTAGCTCATTCAGCTGGGCCGTAAGATCAACGTCTTGGATCGGTGCTCTTCTACGCTTTGGTGGCATGGCTCTTTACGGAAAATAAGGAAATAAACTTAGCTTCTTTATTATAAAATTAATAAAATCATTTCTTTAATATAGAACCATAATCTTCTTTCCATATAAAAGCATAACATGAACATATCTGAATTCATCATGATCTTGTTCATATCTCCTTCATAACAGGAGTACATAATCATAACATTTGGGAAGATATAAAACTTTCCCATTATTTCCGTATGTCACCTGGTTGCCACCACCAAGCTAAGGCACCACCCAACGTTATCCCCATGTCCAACATTTCTAACATGACCGTTGAAGGAAGATACTTACTATATCAATAAGGTCCTAACTAATTCTAATAGTAAGAAAAAAAATAACATAACTTACTTGGGCCGTTGCAGAAGCGATGTGAGGCGAAGTGAAGTAGGCTGGCAGGATACCGCTCTGATACCAACTGTGACGCCCCGACTTCCCAAGCCAGGTCGACACCATACATACTTGTTCTTTACTTGGAATGGTATCATTGTAATATCCGAAAAAAATCATTGACAGCTGTAAAGCAAACAAGGGCCCACATGTGCTTTTAATTTAATTCTTCCTGCTGCAACTTTGTTGTGACATTGCTATAGCATTGCTGCAGCATTGACTATTTTCCAGCTTTATGCTTGTAATATCCAAAAATTTTTACGAACTCATGATTTTTTTTGTATATAAGAAATCTAAAGCTCATAATATGTGTTTATGCGCAATTTATGAAAATTATGAATATAAATACAAAGTTCATAATTTTATTAATATAAGGCTGAGTTCTCGGTAAATTAATTACGAGACTTCATAATAGGTCTTTTAAGGAATCAGGTATGACGGAATTTCATGAATTTATGATGGTCAAAGTTTGGTTAAGAAAATCCATACGCAGTCCAATTTTACGCAGATGAACTCTGGACTGCAATTTAGTGAAATAGTACTGTTATAAGTGAAAACAGTATTTGTAAAATCCTTATTAGTATGATTATGGTTGAAAAATTTTGGCCAACAAAGCACTTCATGGCCGGCCACTCTATGGATTTAAGGGGGGCAATTGGTTTGCTTTTGAGGAATTTATGCAAAGTTAAGTAATAGAAATGGTGTGGTAGGTGATGCCTTTGGTCCACCTTTGGACACATCATTTTCTTTTGTCTTACACTCATTTATTCTTGCTACCATGGCCGATTCTTTAAAGAAAGTTGGTGAGCAAGAAATAGTGCTTTGGTTGGTGAGCAAGCCAAATTCTTAGCTCAATCCCACCTTGCATGGCCGGCCATCTAGAGAAAGAAGTGGTGCTTGATGAGGTAGGCCATGAGGTAAGCAAGGAGTAGTGCTTTGGTAGGTAAGCAACTTAACTGGCTGCTAAGGAGAGGGGCGATTTTGGCCTCAAGAATTCAGAAAAAAAAAAAAAAAAAACAGCCAAACTCTTGTCATTTCTCCCTCAAAAATCCAGACTTCTAAGTGTAAGCAAGATCAAAGAAAGTCTAGGTGTTGGTCGGATTTTGGAGACTAGAGGTGGCCGGAATTGAAACAAGGGTGGCGGCAAGCTTTGGAACCCAACTAGCCAAGGTGGCCGATTGTTGGTGGCAGCCAAGGAAAAGAAAAAAAAGTTTTGGAATCCAAATTTGAGAAATCAATTCCAAATCCTATAGGTAATCCTTCCAACTCTAAGCTTTAAATTGAGCATTCAATTTGAGGAGTTTAAGTGTATTTAAGCCATTGGATGTAAGAAGCATAAGCTCAATTTACTTTTTATGCCTAGCTTAAAATTTTGGTTGGTGCTTGATTCAAGTTAAGGTTTAGGCGTTTTATTTACTAAGTCATATATGAGTTTATGCTTTGGCTGCATGAATTAAGGTTTATATGTTTGATGCATGCTAAGGTTTATATGTCCCCAATTATATTTAAGTTTGTGCTTGATTATGCACACTAAGTGTTTAAAGTGATTATTGTTGATGAATGTTTATGTAATTGATGGTTTGGAACGTTAGAAACCGCTGCATGTGTGTATTAGAGCTCCCGCGGTGGCTGGTTGAGCTAGGTTCCACGTCTAGGACGTAAAACGAACTCTAAACCGAAAACTGCCAAGGTTCGGGGTGAATCCTAACCAGTTTTACGGTAAGCCAATTTTAAGGCCTTTAGAGGCCGAATTTGGAAAAACTTAAAACATGAAAGTTTCTCAGAACAGTTTTTCCTAGAGGACATCTTCGAGAGTTTTTGGAAAATGAGGCTCCAATGGCCTCCGTTTTTATGAAATCTGAGGCTGATCTGCCCAGACCTAGTCTACACGTCCAGTAAGTTTCAAATTAAAACTGACAAGAATCCAAGCAGAACTGGGTTTTTCTTTAAAACACAAAAGTTTTAGAATTTTTCAAGAGCAAGAACTTTCATGAAGACAAGTTTTCAAATTTAATATGGATTTTAAATACAACCTGAATTATAAAAACTGTGCATAGAGCAAGAAATTCCTGCACAGGATTTTCTAAATACAAGCAGAGAAACTGTATTTTTGCACCAACACCACTGTTTTGACTATGGAAACTGTTCCAATAGCAGTTTTCAGCCCTTTATTGATTTTATAAAGACCTACTTTGAAAACCACGAATTTTTAAAGTTAAACAAAAGATTTTAGCCAAAATCTTCAAATTGGATTTTAAAAGCCAAAGTATAGTAACAAAAGGTTGACGGATAGTAACCGGGAAGGGATACACAAGTTACTAAAGTATAGGCCCGATAATAGGGATAGTAACCTAATAAGTAATGAATCAAGTTTGGTTAACCACAAATTCTAGGGTTACAATTAGTAACCTAATAAATGATCGAGACTTGTGTGGGGGGGCATATAACTAGAATGTTGGAAAAGTCTTCAGCATTTTATAGGATTCTTATCCTATGTTCTTTTTAATAGCAGGAAGGAACCTGCAGTTGCGATCTGAGTTAGTTAAGCAACAAAACCCGGAACCTAGCATATCAGGCAAGTATCAAACCTCACCTACAGTATGAAAATAGTAAAGACTATTTTCAAATATACTATATTTTCAAGTATACATGCTATGTTGTGCTATGATATGCGATGACATGACGTGTGATGCTATGCTATGTTATGATGTGCTAAGTTATGCTATGACATGTTATACCAGGTTTACAAAAATACCATGTTTACAAAAATGTCATGTTACAAAAATGCCATGTTTACAAAAATGCCATGTTTTCAAAAATGCTATGTTTTCAAAAGTGCCATGGTTTCAGAAGTGCCATGTTTTAAAAAATGCCATGGTTCCAAAAATGACATGTTTTCAAGAAAGCCATGTTATGGCAAATGTTGAGTAAGATATGACAGAGTGACATCATGAAGCATGTTAACTAATATTAAATCACATGGTAAGATAATCAAGTAAGGTGTCGTACCAACCTCCCGTGATCGAGGAGGTTACATGTTTCAGTGGTGATATTACCTTCCGTGATCGTGAAGGGTTAAGTTATAATTTCCAGAACTGTTAGGGCCTTGCAAACCTAGCTTTGTCTGGAGGCTGAGCGCTTTTGGTACGGACACTATGGCCCACATGTTAAGACAAGACAATAAGTTCAAGATTGAGTCTATAATAAAGCATAAGAAATTCAAATCAATCATAAATGGATCATGCATGAGTTTCGTGATGATTGGCATGTTTCTGTTTTAAAGATGCTTGAAATATTTTGTGAGATTATGTTTGAACTTGCTGGGCGAAAGCTCACTCTTATATTTCATACTGTAGGTAAGAAGCCTGCAGTTTAATTAGTGGGCTATGCGGACGATGCGGGGGTGAAGGGCGGTGTGGGATACCACTACGCATAATTTTCCGCATCTAATTATTAGAAAATATGTTAATACTTCTAAAGCATATTAGGTTTTGTTATATGTATGAAGTTTGAAGACTTAAAATTATACTTTCAATATGATTGTATGCATAACAAGTTTTTCTCTACAAGATGACGTATGTGAGTATGTTTAAAAAAAAAAATTTCTCAAATTTCCAAGTAAAGAACAAGTATGTATGGTGTCGACCTGGCTTGGGAAGTCGGGGCGTCACAGTTGGTAGTGCTTAATTTCATGGATTTAACCCATAATGAGAAAGTGAAGTGTGCTTCTTATTGTTTGATGGATGATGCTAGAATCTGGTGGGAAGGAATAGAGCTCAGTAGGGACATAAGTCAGATGACATGGGAAGATTTTGTCCAAGAATTTAACGAGCAATATTTCAACATGTCTGTGACCAGGGAACACTATGACGAGTTTAATAACTTTCGTCAAGGAAATCTATCGGTGACAGAAGCTGTTAAGCGGTTTAACCAATTGGCACGTCTTTGTCCCCACATGGTGCCAAATGAACAAGAACGGTTGAGGAGAATGATCAGGATGCTAAGACCCGAGATTGCAGTGATTGTTGATAGCGGAACTGCTCCACCAACCACCACAGCTGAATGTGTCAAGTGTGCCCTTCGTGCTGAATATCATCTGAATAAGCAAAAGGAAGGCAGCCTCGTCAGAGCGAAGTCCCTAAGAACAACAACAACAACCAGAATCGTGGAAACTTTGGGAATCAAGGCAGGTCTCAAGGAGGTCAGTGGAACAATAACAAGAGGAAGGGGAACTTTTCCAATCAGAGGAACCATAACAACCGTCAAGGAGGGGGCCAACTAGCTAAGCAAGCTAAGAACATTCCACCATGTTCTAAGTGTGGAAAGCTACATTTGGGGGAGTGCCGTATGGGCACAAATCTATGTTATGGTTGCGGACGCGAGGGTCACCTATCCAAGGATTGTCCAAACAAGAGTACCAGCCCTTCCAGCAAAGACAACAGAGACAACCCACCAGCTCAGCTCCATAGTATGCAGGCCGCTCTTGATGGACCTCATATTTCCCAGGGACGACTTGAGGCTCCCCCACTTACCACCAATGCCATAATTTTCACCATGACCAAAGAAGAAGCAGCTGCCGATACTTCTACTGTTGTTCACAGGTCAGATACTTGTCTTTAACCAGTGTGCTAATGTCCTTTTCGACACAGGAGCCTCACACTCCTTGTGTCTTCTACTTTTGCTAAAAGAGTAGGAATATATCAAGATATCTTGAGTCAGGGATTCACTACGACACTACCCTCTGGGGAAGTGATGATGTCCACTCATTGGCTACGAGCAGTGCCAGTGAGAATTGTTGATAGAGAGCTCTACAGTAATCTGATAGTGCTCGAGTTGTTTGGCTATGACCTAATTTTAGGAATGGATTTCTTGGGAAAGTATAACGCGTCTATTGAATGCCGAAGACGTAAGGTCGTGTTTAATCCCGAAGGAGATGATCGTTTTGAATTCATTGGTGATGCGAAGAAGAAGACAAAGTTGTTCCTGTCAGCTATGAAGGCCCGAAAGCTGCTAGCCAATAGCTGTAATGGTTTCTTAGCCAACATTGTGGATAAGAAGAAAGAAGACAAATTGAAGCTTGATGATGTACCCGTCGTACGAGAATTTAGTGACATGTTTCCAGAGGAATTGCCAGGTTTACCACCAGATAGAGAAATCGAGTTCGAGATTGAGTTAGTACCGGGCATGGGGCCAATCTCTAAGGCACCTTATCGAATGGCACCTGCTGAATTGAAGGAATTACATGAGCAACTTCAAGAGCTGTTGAATAAGGGTTTCATTCGCCCTAGTCATTCACCGTGGGGAGCTCCAGTTTTATTCGTGAAGAAGAAGGATGGGACAATGAGACTCTACATTGACTATAGGGAGTTGAACAAGGTGACCATAAGGAACAAGTATCCATTGCCGAGAATTGATGATTTATTCGACCAATTGCAAGGTGTGACTGTGTTTTCGAAGATTGATTTACGATCTGGATACCACCAACTGAGGATCAAGGAAGGAGATATCCCCAAGTCAAGCCTTCAGAACTCGATATGGTCATTATGAGTTTGTGGTCATGCCGTTTGGGTTGATCAATGCCCCTGCTGCTTTCATGGACCTGATGAATAGAGTGTTTAAAGAGTTTTTGGATAAGTTTGTGATAGTGTTTATCGACGACATTCTCATTTATTCAAAGACTCGAGACCAACATGAAAAGCATATAAGGACAGTTTTGTAGACATTGAAACAGCACCAGTTGTATGCCAAATTCTCTAAATGCGAATTTTGGTTGGATCGTGTGACATTCCTTGGTCATGTGATTTCTAAAGATGGCATAATGGTGGATCCTGCGAAGGTTGAGGCAGTTAGCAATTGGAAGAAAACCGACCAACGCAAGTGAGATCAGAAGTTTCCTTGGTTTAGCGAGTTATTATAGGAAATTTGTAGCTGATTTCTCGACACTTGCTATGCCGCATACGACACTTACCCGAAAAGGAAAGAAGTTCGAATGGACAGAGGACTGCGAAAGGAGTTTTCAAGAGCTGAAGAGGCGACTCACAAGTTCTCCAATCTTGACGATTCCGGATGGGGATGAAGGGTTCGTAATTTACAGTGATGCTTCTAAAATGGGACTTGGTGCAGTTTTGATGCAGAATGAGAAGGTAATTGCCTATGCTTCAAGGCAATTAAAGGACTATGAGAAGAACTATCCCACCCATGACCTAGAGTTGGCTGCCGTTGTTTTTGCATTGAAAATATGGAGGCATTATTTGTATGGAGTCCGATGCCAAATATTCACCGATCACCAAAGTTTGAAGTACTTCTTCTCGCAGAAGGATTTGAATATGAGGCAAAGGAGGTGGCTTGAGCTAGTAAAGGATTACGACTGTGAAATCCTATACCACCCGGGGAAGGCAAATAGGGTAGCTGATGCATTGAGTCGGAAGACCCCAGCCATATTAATGTCCTTGAATGCGATGTCCAAGTCCCTTAAAAGGAGATTTTTGATTTTGGGTTGGAATTAATAGTTGGGCAACTTTCTGCTATGACTTTGTCTCCAACTATTTTAGATGGCATTCGGAGCAAACAAGATCTTGATCCAAGCCTTGTGAGGATTAAAAGGAAATGCTCGAAGGGAAGTGTGAAGGATTTAGTGTGTGTGATGATGGAGTGCTAAAACTTAAGGGACGGTTATGTATTCCTAAAGACGAGGGAGCTAAGGAAGAAGATTCTTGAAGAGGCACACAACACCCCGTATATGCTTCATCCTGGTGCAACCAAAATGTACATGGATCTTAAGAATAGTTTCTGGTGGTTCGGAATGAAGAAAGATATAGCACACTATGTGAAGCATTGTATAACGTGCCAACAAGTTAAGGCTGAGCACCAAAAGCCAGGAGGGGTACTTCAGTCAATTCAGATACCGGAATGGAAATGGGAAGAGATTACGATGGATTTTATTATTGGATTGCCAAGGACTACGATTGGATACGATGCTATATGGGTGATCATTGACAGATTGACCAAGTCAGCACACTTTCTTCCTATACGATTGACGTTCTCTATGGAACAGTTGGCAGAATTATATGTGAAGGAGGTAGTGAGGCTTCATGGTGTTCCCAGATCTATTATTTCAGATCGAGATAGTAGGTTCACCTCCCACTTCTAGAAGAGCGTTCAAGCTGCTATGGGTACGAAGTTGAAATTTAGCACGGCTTTTCATCCGCAAACCGACGGTCAGACGGAGAGGACTAATCAGACACTTGAGGATATGCTTCGAGCTTGTGCCTTGGACTTCAAAGGGAGTTGGAGTAAGTTTTTGCCATTGGCTGAGTTCGCTTATAACAATAGTTATCAAGCGACGATTGGGATGGCACCCTATGAGGCTCTTTACGGAAGACGATGTAGGTCCCCGATTTATTGGCATGAAGCTGGGGAGAAGAAGCTAGTGGAGTCAGAACTTAAGGAGAAACCGACTTCTTCAATAAGACGACTGAAGCATTGAAAGTGATTCAGCAGCGGATTGCCACAGCTCAAAGTAGGCAGAAAAGCTATGCGGATGTGCGTCGAAGGCCCTTAGAGTTCGAGGTTGGAGACTTGGTGTTTATCAAGGTTGCCCCGATGAAGGGCGTGATGCGATTTGGGAAGAAAGGCAAGCTTAGTCCCAGGTATGTGGGACCATATATGGTGATTGAGCGTATTGGCAATGTGGCATATAAGTTAGATTTGCCTTAGGAGATGACGTCCATCCACAATGTATTTCATGTCTCGATGTTGAAGAAGTATGTACCGGATCCATCTCACGTCATCAAACCACAATCGATTCAGATTCAAGAAGATATGAGTTACGAAGAGAAGCCGGTTGAAATTCTTGATCGAAAGACGAAAACCTTGAGGAACAAAGAGATTCTCTTAGTAAAAGTTCTTTGGCGTAATCACAAGATGGAGGAAGCTACATGGGAGCGAGAAGACGCAATGAGAATGAATTATCTGGAATTATTCTAAGTTTCGAGGACGAAACTTTTATAAGGTAAGAGGGATTGTAACACTCTAATTGCTACCTAACAATAATGTTAGGAAATTAGCATTAGAATTAACATGGTTAATGTGATGAGATAGCAAATTTTTTATTATAATGTTATGTTGAGTTATTTTTTTACAGGTGACGCGACGAGGACTCGACGTGCTTGAACAATGTTCATGCCCAAATTGATGAATTTTTATGATGATTTGGTGATTTTGTGTGATGGCTTAAAAATGTATGTAATAAAGAAATTGTTGCATTTTATTTTGTATGATATATAAGCATAAATATACCTTATACAATTATCTTATATGTTTATATATATACACTATATGTGTAAATATATTTTATTTTATGTTGTATATATTTCTTTGTATATACATATATATATGTTAAGTTATTGATATTAACGTACATGTGTATATATATATATTATATGTTATATTATATGTATATATATATATATATGTGTGTGTTTTAGTGTGGTAGGTGGTAAGTTAGTGCAGCCGAAAGAAGGAAAGAAAGAAGAAGGGAAAAAAAAAAAAAAAAAAGACGTGTGCTTAAGTGTGGTAGGTGAAGTTTTTAAAAAAATTATTTGCCTCTCACTCTCTCTCTCACTTCCCTAACCTCCCTTTCCCTTCTTTCCCATTTTCTCTGTCTCTCTCTCTCGCACAAACACAGAAAAAAAAATAAAATAATTTGCCAAACCTCCAAATTCTTCCAAGACCGAAAATCAAAGAATTTCCAGATTCTAAGGTAAGAATTCCAAACGGTTTTTAAGGGTGAAAATGAACTCCATTTTTAACAAATTTGATATTTTTGGAAAGCCCTAGATGTCTATCTTCTTTTGAAATCAGTTTCATATCATTTGGAGTTATGTGTGAAATTTTATGATTTTTCAAATAGGCAGAGGTCGGACTGCCAGTTTCGGTAAAACTTTTTAATGATCAGATTTCAAAACTGTTTTTGAAAATCCAAACGGTCTCCGTTTTTAACAAATTCGATATTGTTAGAAAACTATAGATGTCTATTTTCATTTGGAATCAGTTTTATATCATTTGGAGACATCTGCAAATTTTTATGATTTTTCAAATAGACAAAGGTCCGGCTGCCAGGTTCGGTAAAACTTTAGAAATCAAATTCAAAACTATTTTTGAGGGTCCAAACGGTCTTCATTTTCTACAAATTTGGTACCATTAGAAAGATCTAGATGTCTACTTTCATTTAAAATTAGTTTCAGATCATTTGAATCCCTGTGTGAATTTTTATGAATTTTTTGAAGGGACAAAGGTCTAAATGCCAGTTTCTGCAAAGATTTGTAATTTCATGGAAGTGTTCAATTTTTGTGTTTTGATGTTATTGAATGATGAAATAGGCCTTTTAGGCGCTTCTATGATATGATGGATGTGTTTGATGTATTATTATGAGCTTTTGTTGATTTTATTACATTTAATATTTATGGCATGAACGGTTCTAAAGGCGAGCACCTGAGACCTCGATCGCGCGTCACCATTGGAAAATTTGAAAAGGTTAAGTAAGGCGTTTAGGTAAGTACACTCTCACCTGCAACATGAATTAAAGATTTGAGATGTATATCTTTGATGTTGATGATGATGTTATGATGTTCTTAAATAATACTTTTCCTATGATGACGTTTTGATGAAAAGTGTATATATGGTATGTATATGTATTTTTTATATTTTAAAATGGCGTTGTACACCCTTGATGATGATGTTGTCCAGTGAATGAACTTTTGTCGCCGTTGGTTTGGGATTTGCTACCCCAACCCTTCCGTGACTAGCGCGCTATGATGGTACAACGTCGGGCCCAATATATGTTTTCAAGAAGGCCATGTTATGGCAAATGTTGAGTAAGATATGACATAGTGACATCATGAAGCATGTTCACTAATATTAAATCACATGGTAAGATAATCAAGTAAGGTGTCGTACCAACCTCCCGTGATCGAGGAGGTTACATGTTTTAGTGGTGATATTTACCTTCCGTGATCGTGAAGGGTCAAGTTATAATTCCCAGAACTGTTAGAGCCTTGCAAACCCTAGTTTTGTCTGGAGGCTGCGCGCTTTTGGTACGGACACTATGGGCCCACATGTTAAGACAAGATAATAAGTTCAAGATTGAGTCTATAATAAAGCATAAGACATTCAAATCAATCATAAATGGATCACATATCGTCCCGCTTCCGCTCCAAGCTCCTCCAACATTATGTCTTACCCTTTCCTTTATCTGCAACATGAATTAACTTATATAAGCAAGGGCTTAGTAAGACACATAAATCTCACAAATGTAAATAAACAATTTTCTTTTATCATCATATATATAAACATCATTTAAAAACTTTTTACTTTAAAAAAAAAACGTCATATATTGGGCCCGGCGTTGTACCATCATAGCGCGCTAGTCACGGAAGGGTTGGGGTAGCAAATCCCAAACCAACGGTGACAAAAGTCCGCTGATAAGTGAGCTTTTACTCACTTATTTTAATGTCTTGAAATTGGATAATTTACAAAATCTTCAAGTTTTTAGATTGGTTTAATGTGTTTGTGAGTGTTTCAGATAAACAAGAAAAAAAAATTAGATTTTGGAAGAATTGGAGTTGAAAATTCAAGTTTTAGCCCGCAGCGTAGGTGCGGGCGCGCGCCCAGCAGCGCGCGCCCTGCCTCTGTGCCCAGCCAGCAGCGCGCGGCCGCGCGCTCTCGCGTGCTGAGGCGCGCCTTCTCTCCACCTGGAGCTCGAACAAAAAGGAAGGAGTGGGACGTGAAGAGAGAGGAAAGCAGAGTTGGAGACCCAAAAACCAGAGACGAAAAAATAGAGAGAACTGCTAGGGTTTGAAGGCTTTTCTTGGAGATTGAAGGAGATTGAAGACTTGGGAGCTTGTTCTTCAACTAGTTCTTCTTCTCTCTACTATTTTCTCTCTTTGTAGCTCTTAAACTTGTATTTACTCTCTCATTTTGCACTTGAATATGGGTCTGATGTTTGTTTCAAATTTGGTTATGGATTTGAGAATTTTGATGTCTAGCTAAACTTTTTATGCTAGGGGGTATGATGTAGCTTGATTATGACTTTGGTATGATAATTTTAATGCTTGTTGATTGAATCCCATTCTGAATTGTTTGTGTTTCTCTATGCTTTGTTGTCCTAATTTTATTTACCATTAAATTAGAGTTTTTAGATGCGTGAAATTGGGTTCGGGAGAGTTAATTTCATATGTTGAGAGTTGGGAAACACAACCCATTGTAATATTAAGTTCGGGAGGCTAATATGACTTGGGTAATCACTAGAGTAGGGTTGCGTAATGAGTGCTTAATTGGTTGAGTTAATAGGGATATTAATTTGATTAAATTTTGCATATTATTTTACTCGGCACTCGGGAGAGTGAGTGAAATTAAAATCTGTCACCTACGATTAATGATTTGAATGAATTCGATTAACAAGCATAGAATTGGATAAGCAAAGTTAAGTCAAGTGAAATCAAAACCCCCTAGCCTTACACAACATCGAGTTCCTTTCATTCCACAATTTCGATTGCTTTTATCTTGCTTAATCTTAGTTTAATTTAATTGCTTAATTTAGTGCTTGTTTCAACTCCCTTTAATTTTGATAGCTTAGATAAAATTGAGTCATTTTAATTGTAGTACTTAGTTAGTTTTCTTAATTTCAATCTCTGTGGGACGATACTCGACACTTTGTCACTTTATTACTCGTGGCGATTCGTTCACTTGCGAGCACACACGAAGAAAAATACGCAACATCCGCTCACCGGACAACATCATCATCATCATCATCAAGGGTGTACAACGTCATTTTAAAACATAAAAAATACATATACATACCATATATATATACTTTTCATCAAAACGTCATCATAGGAGAAGTATTATTTAAGAACATCATAACATCATCATCAACATCAAAATATATACTTCTCAAATCTTTAATTCATGTTGCAGGTGAGAGTGTACTTACTTAAACCCCTCACTTAACCTTTTCAAATTTTCCGATGGTGACGCCCGATTGAGGCCTCGGGTGCTCGTCTTTAGAACCGTTCATGTCATGAATAATAAATATAATAAAATCAACAAAAGCTCATAATAATACATCAAACACATCCATCATATTATAGCAGCGTCTAAAAGGCCTATTTCATCATTCAATAACATCAAAACACAAAAATTGAACACTTCCATGAAATTACAAATCTTTGCAGAAACTGGCAGTTAGACCTTTGTCCCTTACCAAATTCATAAAACTTCACACAGGGATTCAAATGATCTGAAACTAATTTTAAATGAAAGTAGACATCTAGATCTTTCTAATGGTACCAAATTTGTAGAAAACGGAGACCGTTTGGATTTTCAAAAACAGTTTTGAAATCTGATCATTAAAAAGTTTTACCGAAACTGGCAGCCAGACCTTTGCCTATTTGAAAAATCATAAAAATTTACAGATGTCTCCAAATGATATAAAACTGATTCCAAATGAAAATAGACATCTATATTTTTCTAACAATATCGAATTTGTTAAAAACGGAGACCTTTTGGATTTCAAAAACAGTTTTGAAATCTGATCATTAAAAAGTTTTACCGAAACTGGCAGTCCAACCTCTGCCTATTTGAAAAATCATAAAACTTCACACATAACTCCAAATGATATGAAACTGATTTCAAAAGAAAATAGACATCTAGGGCTTTCCAAAAATATCAAATTTGTTAAAAATGGAGTTCATTTGCACCCTTAAAAACCGTTTGGAATTCTGAAACATACCTTGAAATTCTTTGATTTTCGGTCTTGGAAGAATTTGGAGGTTTGGCAAAATTTTTTTTTTTTTTTTTTTCTGTGTTTGTGCGAGAGAGAGAGGCAGAGAGAATGGGAAAGAAGGGAAAGGGAGGTTAGGGAAGTGAGAGAGAGAGTGAGAGGCAAATAATTTTTTTAAAACTTCACCTACCACACTTAAGCACACCTCTTTTTTTTTTTTTTTTTTTTTAAAAAAAAAAAACCTCACCTACCACACTTAAGCACACCCCTTTTTTTTTTTTTTTTTTCCCTTCTTCTTTCTTTCCTTCTTTCGGCTGCACTATCTTACCACACTACCACACTTAAACACACCTACCACACTTAGATATATATATATATATATGTATATACAAAGAAATATATACAATATAAAATAAAATATATTTACACATATAGTGTATATATATATAAACATATAAGATAATTGTATAAGGTATATTTATGCTTTATATATCATACAAAATAAAATGCAACAATTTCTTTATTACATACATTTTTAAGCCATCACACAAAATCACCAAATCATCATAAAAATTCATCAATTTGGCATGAACATTGTTCTAGCACGTCGAGTCCTCGTCGCGTCACCTGTAAAAAAAATAACTCAACATAACATTATAATAAAAATTTTGCTATCTCATCACATTATCCATGTTAATTCTAATGTTAATTTCCTAACATTATTGTTAGGTAGCAATTAGAGCGTTACACATTAGTTCTTGCTAATGCCTTCAATTTCTTTTTCTAGTTTGATAGAAAGGACACATATATGTATGGAAGATGAGATTGATGAAATTTGAACAGACGAGGGAGAGTTCGGGGCATTTATATTTTGATCCTGTTAAGGTCTTTGCTATTATATAGTTAATTGGTTTTTTGGATATGAAATCTTAGTGTTATGAAATTTTGTATGATATTAGTATAGTGTTAATTTTTTGTGTCATATTGGTGCAATAGATTTTAAATTTGTGTCATTCAGGTATTTTCCCCGAATAATACAATGAAATGGAGCCATTTATTAAAATTATCCTCCTACATCTAACCATTAAAGGCCCAATTTTTCAAGAATGTACAAGTATGTTTTATCACTTCAACAACTCGATTAATAAACAAACTAAAATTCATTTTCAACGAGGTAAAACTTGGGAAATGGATGCATCATTGAATGAAAAAAATTCTACCCTTGCTTTTCCTTTACAATGTTCCTTGTCGAATTCATCATCTTCCCTAATGGAAAATGCAGGCTTCTTGGGTGTAACAATGGCTGTCGCTTCGTTCTTCAGCATCAAGGAAACCGCCAATATGGAAGGCCTGTCAACAGGATTTTCCTGCACGCAGAGAAGAGCTACATGCATGCATCTTAGGATTTTGCAACTTGAAGATGAATCGTCCAGCGTTGACTCAACGAAGGACATGCCTTGACCCTCCTTCCACAGTTCAAATGCCTGAAAGTTTACGTCTATTTTAGAGTTATTAAAATAAAGGAGAGAAAAAAACCTTAAATCTAACAGTCAAAGAGATGATAAGGGAAGCAATTTACATATTCTGAAAGGTTTAGATTTTCATTCAAACCATGTAGACATGTACTTCTCTTGCCGCTTATTATTTGGAGAAGCAGAACACCAAAGCTATAAACATCGTATTTCATCAAATATATGCCTTTCTTGACATACTCTGGAGGGACATAGCCACTGGAGATTGCATGTGTATATAAGAAGAGTTACATAAGTATTAAGAAGAGACAAAGTCTTTCGATTATCATGTAATGCATGCATTTAGTTACTTACTATGTTCCAACAATTCGACTGGTGTTTGCCTCAAGTTCATCTTTTCTTAAAAATCTAGCCATACCGAAGTCTGAGATCTTTGGATTCATTTGATGATCAAGCAGAACGTTGCTTGCTTTTAAATCTCGGTGTACTATTGTATGGTTTGAGTATTCTTGGAGATATAGAAGTCCTTGAGTAATTCCTTCAATTATATTGACCCGTTTATTCCAGTCTAACATATGCCTTCTTGCTGGATCTGCCACAAATTTTGTTGTCAAATTGCATAGTATTTTTTCAAATAACCCGTCGCATAGCAGGTAACACTTTTATGTTACTATGAGTAGATGAGAAATGCATACCAAAGAGGTAAAAGTCCAAGCTCTTGTTTGGCATGTATTCGTATACGAGCATCTTCTCTTCCCTCTCGGTACAATATCCGATAACTCTTACTAGATTTATATGTTGCAGGTTTGCAGTTAATGTCACCTCGTTTTTGAACTCTTCGAGACCTTGGTTTGATTTTGTTGATAGTCTCTTCACTGCAATTTCCTGTCCCCTCCTCAACTTACCCTATTGAAACCGACAATATACGATTATCAGAAGTATGAACCAAATTAATCACCAACTAAAACAGGTCTGTGTAGTTTCTTATGGTCCTACAGTCTTGTGTTCTCTCTGTTCTCAAACAGAGCTTATAAGAAAGTTACAAAATACAGAATTGTACTCAATATTTGCTTAAGATATGGAATAACGATGTCAATTAAAGTGGTGAGCTTGCGCTTAGTCACGGTACTAGAAATTTCAACCGACCTTTTACCATCTTGGTTGATTTCAGCTCAATATTTTAGGGGCAATTCGAAAAATAACACACAAGACAAGAAATATAAATTAAATGCAGATCAACAAGAGGTCAAGAAATTGTGCTGGGATTTACTTTTTAATGAATCTGAAAACTTACGTTCGACACGCATCAGTTTCCAATTTGAGTCTAACTAAGCCCTTACTTTCATGTTTCATCTCCCTCCCTCCCTCTCTCTCTCTCTTTCTAACTCTTCTTTACTTATTTTTATCTACCTATAGGGGTAAACATGAATATATTGTATTACCTTGTATACTGGTCCGTATCCACCTTCACCAAGTTTATTCTGACTTGAAAAGTTATCTGTGGCCTTCTTAACCGTCGTATAGCTCAATACTTGAAGATTAGAGGCATGGTTATCAAGATTTTCCGCAGCTGATACGTTTCCTAATTTATAAAGTGACCTTTTTCAGCATTCTAAAAATTCCTACATTCAAACATCAAATGGAAAAAAGAGAGACTTCAGTAATTCATAGGTTCAATTCAAATATACTTGCTAGGAGTCGAATATATTCACAGATTGCAGAATATCACCTGTCGGTGGGACGATTACTTTCCATTGTAGTAAACATAGGATGGCAACTAGCAAGATGATAAACATTGCAGTTGTAATTAGAACAATTATCAGCAATCGCTTCTTGTTTTGACGACGATTTCCATCTTCCGCATGAGCTGTTAAAGAAATTGATTTAATCCATTGTTACATGTCACAAAATGCCTTTTATATTGTTCAGTAAGCAAATTTGTAATTTACAATACCAATCAAGTAGCAAAGTAACCATAAACAAGTGACAAGAAACAAAATCTAGCTTTTGAGAGGCATTTGCAAGTTAAGCAACTGGTAAGCTTGACAGGTGAAGAACAATAAAATTTGAACTAATCTTCGTGCGGGAAAAAAAAAAAATTATAGTAGTAATACAGATCCCAACTTTATCCCATCTTTTTTATAGCAACACATCGCCACAAATTGTGCTCTTTCTGTTGGTAAGTACAACATTTTAATAGTAACTGGTGACAATATTTTAATACTTACTGATAAAATAATGACAATTCATAATATGACATGTCAGTTGATATTAAAAAGTTTGGACCTAGAATTATTGTTAAATCTATGTTTGAGATGCAAAGGACTATGCCGTCTAGGAATCTAGCCATACAGACGAAATCCAACTAACGGCATAAAACACATATGCTCACATCTGAAAGATACAGGACACCATTCACACTAATTAGCATAGATAAACCGAAAAGAAGGACTACAAGAAGTAGATTATTCACATACCTGCACGGGAGAGTACCCAATTGTCGTCGTTGCCGACTTGAAACACGTTGTAACCAAGAAGCCCCATTTTTTTTGCATAAGAAACTTTGGCCCTAATGGCCTCTACATCATCAAAGTTAAACCAATTCTGTCCAATAGTGCAAAAGTTCACCACATAAGTATCATTGTAAGTAGAATCTACACCATATCCATTACTTGTTATGAACCATTTTACGTGCCTATAGGCCATGGACCCGTCGATGGTAACTGCTGGACCCGACGATAAGGCGCCAATGCGGTTGTCTTTTGGGTCCGCAAGGGTCCATGCGTAGCCATGGTAAGGCAAGCCCAAGACCAGCTTACTGACAGGAAATCCTATGTTTATCCATTCTTTTATTGCAGTATTGGTGTTAATACCTTGGTTTGATGGGTCATACAAAGCAGCTTGAGGGTAAATGACGTTTGTCTTTGTAGGCGTAGAGTAATCGTATGACTTTAGATGAACCCAATCCAAGTTACTCTTCATCGCGTTGATCGGGTAACTCACCGAGTCCAAACTCGGCGTATGATGACCCAACATCACCAAGAGAAGCCTTGGCTGGTTACTTTCTTTTGCCTCGGAGTCTAAGGCTACTCGCCACTCGTCTAAGAGGGTTTCTAAAACCGTCATGTTCAAGCTTGCGCTCGGTTCCACGCCACAAAGGTCTAGCCCACCGAACCCGTTAAGACGAGCTGTACTTATTGAGGATTCAATGAAGGATTTTCTATGATAAGACTTGGATAACTTTGAGAAGAAGATTGTAGATTGTTCTCTGCCTACCCAGATGGATAAAATGGTTGTGACGGACGGGTTTTTACGCTTGACGACATTGGTGAAAGTAGAGAACTTTTGGGAGTCCGAGGAATTGATGGAGAGCTGATAAGAGGATGAATTTACATAGGCAAAAGCAAATATTAGGTGAGTAAAAAGTGCAGAGTTTATGTCGGAGACTGGGAATTCGATTCCGGAATAGTGATAGCCGGCTTTTATCCAAGAGTTTGGCGTTGAACAGTTGATTTCATGAGCAAGACATAGGTAGAGGAAAAGTAGAGTAAGAGCAACCTTGGAAGCCATTGAAATTGAGCTTTTGAAGCACTTCTGATGTGTCAAATGCATTTATATTTTGTGTCAAACAGAGGCCAAAAAAAAAAAAAAAACTATTTTTAGTCAAATGGGAGTATAATTTTTCCCGATTGTTATGTTTTGATTTTTTGTTTTTCCTTATTATTTTCGTGATGATATGTAATTTTACGAACGTCTCCTCGTGTGTGAGAGATTGCGACAAAAGTGATGTGAAATCGTGAAAGTAGTTGTTGATGAAAAAAATAAGAAAGAGTTTTCTCTGTCCACAGCTCTACGGACATCTAAACCAATAAAGACGTTTACCAAACTTTTCCAATCTGGCCAAACAATTGCGCCGATATTTTCTTGTATAAGTTCATTCAGCTTACCCAAATGGACACGCGAATCTATAACCATCTTTAAAGGGAGAGTTGTCTTTAAAAAGGAGAGTTGTCTAAAGTATAATTCAAATTAAGTTATTTTATCTTTTTTTTTTTAAGTACGTCATGTGACAATTTCAAATAAAAAATAAATTTTTTTTTAATTTTGTTTTAATTTTTTTAATTTTATTTTATTTTGTTTGTCCATGTGCGAAGTGTGTGCAATAGAACTAGTAGATTAATAAAGAGTGATTCTAAATTTTTCTCTATAAATTTCTTCCCAAAAAAAAAAACACATCTTTTGAAGAGTCTGTCAATTAAAGTAATAGAAAATTAAATAATAAAATAATAAAAGTAAAAAGAGAAGAAAAAAATAACGCAAAGATATTTAACGTGGATATGCCTTCACAGGCTAAGAAAAAAGAATCCATTAGTGAGGAGCTTTATGAACGGACTCCCATATAAATACAAGTTAGAATATTCATAATCGGATAAGTTACTTAATACTTACAAATCTACTAAAATCAAGACTATTCTAAATTACAATAATTATAAATAAATGAAAAGTTCCTGATAAAAATAATTACATACAAAATATATAACTTTCCCTTTTATTAATACTAACTTTCCTTATATAAAGTATGTATTTTGTTTTAATGTTTTCATACCTAATTTATCAATTACGTCATCACATTCTTATTATTTGGTGATTGTTGAATGTGAAAATGTAACGACTTATGCCTCCCTTTGGTATAATATTATTCGTTTTGGATCTCATACTCACACAGTTTTACTCTTATGATCAACCCCAAAAGGCTTCATACCATAAATAGGTGGTATATTTACTTACAAACCATCATATATATCTATTTTCCAGCAATTTTCGACTGCACATCTTACATTTCTTCTTGTAAGGACTAATGATTGTCACATAAAAGATCAGTGAATCTTGATTTTTTTGGGTGATTGAGGCTTTATTATTGGATAATGAAAGTAGTATTATGAGGCTTATTTTTTTAATTAGAACAGTTTTTTTTTTTTGTTTTTGTTTTTGTTTTTTTTTTTTAAGAATAAGATGATTATCAAGACAAGTAGAAGACAATTAACAAATTTAGTTTGCTTTAAAACGTAGGAACAGTTTTACTTGCCACAGAACAAGAAGATGCATTGATGAAAATGTAGTTGCTTTTTTTTGTATAATTTTTTTTAAATACGAAACTTTTTTCCTAATCTGATTTGTTCCAGATTTTGTTGTAATAAATCAAATTAAATTTAAATTTAAAATGGGGTATGATGTTTAAATTAAGTATTACGAAAACAGTATTAATAAGAGGATAGATTTTCTAAATCTATAGTAAAAAATATATAATTAGGTGCCTATTCATAAAATTAATGGATGCAAATATCATCATTCTAAGCACGGGAAAACACTTAAATGACACAATTTTAAAAACCATTACATCAACATGACATAAAATTTAACACTAGACTTATATAACATAAAATTAAAATTAACTAAAACTTGTGTCAGTTGGTCAAGAATGATGAATTTGTATCATGTTAGTTAATAGATTAAAAAAATTGTGGTTGTTTAGGTAATTTTCTCTTCTAAATTAAAAGGAGCATACATAAACCTGTTCAACAGAGAAGGGAAAATTTATCAAGGGTCTGTTTCACATAGATTTTGCTTTTGTTTTTAGTTAGTAGAACAAGAGAAGCAAAATTTATGCTCTTTTTATAAGTGTTTGAGAACCACATTTTGAAAAGAGTTTTTGAAATCAAAATGATTTCAAAGTTTTGTAATAAGTAATAAAGATATTAAAATAAAGTTTATAATATCCACTACTACAAAAAGTACATTACACGACGGAGATTACACGACGGTTCCTTGAAACTGTCGTGTAATCTCCCACGCGAGGGACTTTACACGACGGTTCCTTAGAACCGTCGTGTAAAGTCCGACTTTGCACTACGGTTCCAAAGAACCGTCGTGTAAAGTGCCTCGCGGAGCAACTTTACACTACGGTTCCAAAGAACCGTCGTGTAAAGTCCGACTTTACACTACGGTTCCAAAGAACCGTCGTGTAAAGTGCCTCGCGGAGCAACTTTACACTACGGTTCCAAAGAACCGTCGTGTAAAGTCCGACTTTACACTACGGTTCCAAAGAACCGTCGTGTAAAGTGCCCCCACGGGACCACTTTACACGACGGTTTATTGGAACCATCGTGTAAAGTCGGACTTTACACGACGGGTTTTAATAACCCGTCGTGTAATCCTAACTTTTTTACCCTTACAGCAGCCCTCATTTCATCTCATTACAGATCTATCACGCAGCCGCGAAAAACATCACAGACACCTGCGAAACCCCGTCTCCGCCATTACGAAACCAACACTCGCGTATATTGAATATTTGTAAGTATTGTGATTATTACTTACTCTTCTTTTTATTTATTTGATTTTTATGGACGATTTATTGTAGATGTCAAAAATGGTATATATATATACATTCTCTTTTTTTCTTTTTCGGTATGATTAGTTGTTGACTATATTGTGTTTTTAAATGCAAAAACTTGATTATTGAATAATTTGTATGATAAATTTAATATCGATTTAGGTCGGGTTCTTGGAAATGGATCGAAAATGGATGTGGGCTAATAGATTGACTAGAAAATATCGAGATGAGATTGAAGAATTTTTGTCATTTGCGGAAACTCACATGAAGAATAATAAGATTCGATGTCCTTGTGTGGATTGTGGAAATCATAGATCTCATCCAGTTGATGAAGTTAGAAGACACTTGCTTGCGCGTGGGATTATTTGTTCGTACCAAACGTGGTATTTACACGGTGAAATGTGTTTTAATCCATCATCGAACAACAAAGCGAAAGATGATGTTGTTGAGGAAGTTGTAGGAGATAATTTGTTTGATATGGTTAATGATTTGGAAGAACAGTTTGTGCATCGTCCGGAGTTATTTGAAGCAATGATGAATGATGTCGAGATGCCCTTGTATGAGGGGTGTAGTAAATATATGAAATTGTCCGCATTGGTCAAATTATGGAACATGAAGGCATCGGGAGGGTGGA
The DNA here is from genome assembly GCA_008635985.1 of Ficus erecta. Classification (NCBI taxonomy): domain Eukaryota; kingdom Viridiplantae; phylum Streptophyta; class Magnoliopsida; order Rosales; family Moraceae; genus Ficus; species Ficus erecta. Next base: position 22,064 of record BKCH01000203.1, on the reverse strand, counting down.
CAAATTCTAGTTTCACGGCTCTTTTAGAATTTCTAAGAGAGGTTCTACCGGTTGATAATAAAATACCCGCTAGTATGTACGAAGCTAAGAAGACGTTGAGCACTTTGGGAATGGAATATGAAAAAATCCATGCATGTCCAAATGATTGCGCCCTTTACCGAAATGCGTACGAGGATTTGGATGAATGTCCGGTTTGTAAGGAGTCAAGATGGAAGAAGGGCAAGAAGCCAACGAATGGCAGCAAAGGTGTGCCGGCAAAGGTGTTATGGTACATTCCTCCGGCACCGCGTCTACGGCGTTTATTCCGTAATGCCGAGCATGCCAAGAATTTGACTTGGCACCATGATAAACGTGTTGAAGATGGTATGCTTAGACATCCAGCCGATGCACCACAATGGAAGACCTTTGATGCCGATCATCCTGAATTTTGTGCGGAACCACGGAACCTACGTCTTGGCTTGTCGGCGGACGGAATTAACCCACATGGTAATATGAGTAGTAGGCATAGTACTTGGCCCGTCATACTTGTCAACTACAATCTCCCTCCGAAATTGAGCATGAAGCGAAAGTTCTTGATGTTGACCTTATTGATATCTGGTCCTCAACAACCAGGGAATGACATTGATGTGTACTTAGCACCACTAATCGATGATCTAAAGAGCTTATGGGAAAAGGGGATCGAAGTTAGAGATGCTTACCGTCAAGAGACATTCACCCTCCGTGCAATGTTGATGTGGACAATCAATGACTTTCCTGCTTATGGAAATCTATCTGGTTATTCAGTCAAGAGTTCTATCGGTTGTCCCGTTTGTATGAAAGAAACATCCTCCATCCGATTGAAGAATGGTAAGAAAACCGTTTACCTTGGTCATAGGAGATTCTTACCACAAAATCATCGATACCGCAAACAGAAAAAGGCTTTCGATGGCAAAACGGAAGAAAGAAACCCTCCCCGGGTTTTGACCGGCGAAGACGTTTATGAGATGGTTAAGGATTTGAAAGTGGTGCTCGGGAAAAGAAAACGGCGTAACAATGATCCCGTGGTAGACGGCCCTTGGAAAAAACGGTCAATCTTCTACGAACTTCCATATTGGAGGACACTTTTTGTTCGTCATTGCTTGGATGTGATGCATATTGAGAAAAACGTGTGTGAATCAATAGTGGGCACGTTGCTAGACATTCCCAATAAGAGCAAAGATGGTGAGAAGGCACGGTTGGATCTTAAGGAATTGAAGATTAGACTTAACTTGATCCCTACGAAGAAAGGGAATGCAACTTACTTACCTCCGGCGAAGTACACACTATCAAGACAAGAAAAAAGAAAGCTTTGTGAGTGGCTCGCTTCTGTAAAAGTGCCCAACGGGTATTCTTCCAACTTGAAAAGGGTGGTGTCTATGAAGGATCTGCGGCTGATTGGCATGAAATCACATGATTGTCATATCTTGATGCAACAGTTATTACCGCTGGCGTTGCGAGGAGTTTTAACGAAGGACGTGAGATTCGCAATTGCCAAGTTATGCTCATTTTTCAACTCGATATGCTCTAAGGTAATAGATCCATTGACACTAGATTCGCTACAATTAGAGTTGGTTAAGACTTTGTGCTTGCTTGAAAAGTACTTTCCACCCTCATTTTTTGACATAATGATTCATCTAACGGTGCACTTAGTCCGGGAAGTGAAGCTATGTGGACCGGTATACTTGAGATGGATGTATCCTTTTGAAAGGTACATGAAGGTTTTGAAGGGTTATGTCAAGAACCGAAATCGGGCAGAAGGATGTATAGTAAAAAGCTACATTGCAGAGGAATCGGTTGAATTTTGCTCCGAGTATTTGTCCACCGCGGAGGCGATTGGGTTGCCGAAGACTACAAACTTTGACTGGAAAAGACCATCCGTCGGCGTTCCATCGCAGGTAAATCGATGTGAATGGGAGAAAGCTTGTCTCTATACTTTACATAATAGGGTTGAAGTTGAGCATTTTATCGAGCTTCACCTACAGGAAGTAAGAGATAAATATCCAAGAAGAGGACGAAATGAAAAGTTGGTACACGATGACCACAATCGGACGTTTCGTCTGTGGCTACGAAGCCATGTTTTTCAGAAGGACGGCTGTTCGCAAGAGTTAATGAAGCTCGCTAGAGGTCCGTCGACGATTGTTACACGGTATACATCGTACTTCGTCAATGGTTATACATTCTACACTCGCGAAAGAGATGAGAAGCATCCCGTTCAAAATAGTGGTGTTAGTATCCGTGCTAAGGCAATGCATATTTCATCTGCAAAGGACAAGAATCCAGTTTATGGAACTATGAACTACTTCGGTTTCATTGAAGATATTTGGGAACTCGATTACTGTGGTTTACATGTAGCACTCTTTAAGTGCAAATTGGCAGACAATAACTATGTAAGGATTGACAGTGATGGCATCACAGTTGTAGACTTTAGACGATTGGGATACAAAAATGATCCATTCATTATGGCATCACAAGCAATCCAAGTATTTTATACAACGGATCCCAGCAATGCAGAGTTGTCCTTAGTTGTGCAGATGAAGCCAAAATTGTACCGTGACGGGCAAGAAGATGAGGAAGATTGCTCCGACATTCCATCTTTCACACAGGGAATGCCACCGGTTGAGGAGATTGACGAATTCGATGATGATGTTTCACACTTGGTTCGACCAGATATTGAATGGACACGTGTTGAGGCAGCAAAGAGAAAAAAGAAAAAAACTTGAACATTATGCCATTTAGTGTGTACAAGTACATTAATTAATTTCTATTGTAATTCATCATGATCTATACCATCTTTAGTTTGTTATGTTGATTGGTATATACATATTTAATATTAAATATAAATCAGGTTTAATGATACAGTTTGCGTAATTTTTTGTATACAACACAGTGGTCCGAGTTCGTCTGAATGTGGTGCCAAATTTAAAAAAAATTTCAAAATTTTTTTAATATTACACGACGGGCCCACAGGTACCCGTCGTGTAATCCGTGTGATTACACGACGGGCCCATGGGCCCGTCGTGTAATCTCCCCAGATGGGGGATTAGATTACACGACGGGCCCCCACGGGCCCATGGGGGCCCGTCGTGTAATCACCATAGTTTACACGACGGGCCCATGGGGGCCCGTCGTGTAATCTCCCCAAATCTGGGGAGATTACACGACAGGCCCCCATGGGCCCGTCGTGTAATCACCATAGTTTACACGACGGGCCCATGGGGGCCCGTCGTGTAATCCGTGGCCCATGGGCCCGTCGTGTAATCTCCCCAGATGGGGGAGATTACACAACGGGCCTCTCGTGCCCGTCGTGTAATCTTATGTTACACGACGGTATAAAATTTACCGTCGTGTAATCGTCAAAAAATTTTGAACTTTTGTTTTTCGAACTCCGCGCGCAAACTTATTACTTAAATACAACTTCCTCTCATTTTCTTTCCACATACCTTCTCATTTCTCTAAACTCTCTCTAAATTTCTCAAGTACCCACTTCCTCCTCCAAGCCGCCGCCAACTCCGTCGTTGCCGCCGCCGTCGCCGTCGTGTCGCCGCCGTCGCCTATTCCAAAATTATTGGTGTTGGAGTGTCTACTCATCTTCAAAGAAAAACAAGGTAAGTTCATATACAAGTTAAATTAAATTTGGGATTTTGTCTTGTTGTTTGTCACTAAAGATGCATTTTTTAGCATGGGTGTTTAAGTTCTTAAAGATGCTCTTTGTAGATTAATGGTTTGTGAGTGGTTTTCACACTTTACATGCACATGAATTTTTCCCGCCCACCATATGCTCGATGAAATGTCAACTAGAGTTTTTACATGAATAATAAGAAATTTTACATACATTTATGGGGCGCCCAGGCGCCCTTGGGCGCCAGGCACCCGTGCGGGGCGCCCAGGCGCCCTTGGGCGCCAGGCGCCCGTGTGGGACGCCAGGCGTGTGACGACCCGACTTCCCAAGCCAGGTCGACACCATACGTACTTGTTCTTTACTTGAAAATTTGAGATAAATTTTTTTTTAAACATATTCATATAAGTTATCTTGTAGAGAAAAACTTGTCATACATACAGACTATACTGAAAGTATCTTCTTGTGTCTTCAACTTCGTTCATATAACAAAATATAATTTACTATTGAAATATTAACATATTTTCTGAAAATTGGATGCGGAAAATTATGCGTAGTGGTATCCCACACCGCCCTTCACCCGCCGCATCGTCCGCATAGCCCACCAATTAAATTGCAGGCTTCTTACCTACAGTATGAAATATAAGGGTGAGCTTTCGCCCAGCAAGTTCAAACATAATCTCACAAAAACATTTCAAACATTTAGAAATATGCCAATCATCATGTAACTTATGCATGAACCATTTATGATTGATTGAATGTCTTATGCTTCATTATAGACTCAATCTTTAATTATCTTGTTTCAACATGTGGGCCCATAGTGTCCGTACCAAAAGCGCGCAGCCTCCAGATAAAGCTAGGGTTTGCAAGACCCTAACAGTTATGGGAATTTTAACTTGACCCTTCACGATCACGGATTTCGATCACGGAAGGTAATTATCACCACTAAACATGTAGCCTCCTCGATTAGGGGAGGTTGGTACGACACCTTACTTGATTATCTTACCATGTGATTTAACATTAGTGTACATATTTCATGATGTCACTATGTCATATCATACACAACATTTGCCATAATATGGCCTTCTTGAAAACATATCACTTCTGAAACCATGACATTTTTGTAAACATGGCACTTTTGTAAATATAGCACTTTTATAAACATAGCACTTTTATAAACATAACACTTTTATAAACATAGCACTTTTATAAACATAGCACTTTTATAAACATAATACTTTTATAAACATAGCACTTTTGTAAACATAGCACTTTTATAAACATAGCACTTTTATAAACCTAGCACTTCATAGCTATAGCATGGCATCACACATCATGGCATAACATAGCATGTATACTTGAAAATAGTCTTTACTATTTTCATACCGTAGGTGAGGTTTGATACTTGCCTGATTTGCTAGATTCCGGTTTTTGATGTCTTAACTCGGATTGCAATTGCAGGTTCCTTCCTGCTATTAAAAGAACATAGGATAAGAATCCTATAAAAAGTTGGTAACCTTTCCAACATTTTAGTTATATGTCCCCCCACACATGTCTTGGTATCCTATAGGATTACTTTGGGTAACCCTTAATTAAACGTTGGGTTAAAGTCAATATCTGATCAACTAATGGTCAACCTTGGGCTTTGAGGCTAAGCCCAGTAACTCGGGTATAACTCCCGGTTACCTTTCGTAAACTAGTCGCTTGCTATATTCTAACTTGAAAAATTCATTTCCCTTACTTGGAAAATTTAGGGAAATTAATCCCAAAACTTCATTCTTAACTTATAAAATCCTTTACTTAAATCGTAAAAATCCAAACTCTTGGATTAGTGCTTTATAAAATCATTTGAGGTTGAAAACTGCCTTTGGAACAGTTTTTCATAATCAAAACAATAGTTTGTAGTAGAAAACAGTTTTCTAGAAACATTTGTAAAACTAGTGGTGCAGGAATTTTCGGATTCCCTGCGCACCTTTCGAAAAACGATTCTAATTTTAAAATTGGTTCATAATCTGAAAACGTTTTCTTCATAAAAGTTGTAGCTCTCGAAAAATACTAAAACTTTCGTGTTTTGCAAAAATTCCAATTCGGCCTAGATTCGTCCCAGTTTTTGTTTGAAACTGGCTGACCCGAAAAACTGAGTGAAAACTGGGTCTGGGGATCAGCCACAGGTTTTGGGGTAAACGGAGGCCATTGGGGCCTTATTTTGAAAATCCGTTCATGTGACCCCCTAGGAAAAACTGTTCCGAGCAACTTTTGTGTTTTAAAGTTTTACCAAATTCGGCCTCTAAAGGCCTCAAAATCGGCTTGCCGTAAAACTGGTCAGGATCCACCCGAACCTGGCAGTTTTTTCGGTTTAGAGTTCGTTTTACGTCCTAGACGTGGAACCTAGCTCAACCAGCCACCGCGGGAGCTCTAATACACACATGCAGCGGTTTTCTAGCGTAAATTTTCTTTAATCACAATTTCTAACATCACCATGCAAACCTAATTGATATTGGATCAACTAAGTTGCATGATTTTTGGTTGCACAAACCTAGCAAGCATACTAATGTTTTTCTAGCAACCTAGCACAAAATTTTTATTCACCAACACTAGGACAGATTGTGGACATATAATAAACTAATATTTAACATGCAAATTAAGAAAATTAAAGCAAGCATGCACATAAAAATCAACCACCCCTAATTCTAGATCAAGCACAAAATAAAATTGAGCTTATGCTCTTACAATTTGAACTTGAAATACATGTAAATTCAAATTGAATGCTCAAAGGAAGGAGTTTGGGGTTTATGGACGATTACCTTGATTAACCCCAAATTTTAGGGTTAGGGTTTGGTTTTCAAAATTCCCTCCCACTTTGGCTTCACCAACCGGTTCTACACCAAATTTTTGCACCAAAATTTTAGTTGATCTCTTGGTATAATCTTGAACCAAAGCTAACCAAAATTTTTTTTCCTCATTCCCTTCCTTGAAAACAGTCGGCCTCTAGACTATAAAAGCACAAAGAAGTAAAAAAAAACTTACTTGATGAGGTAGAAGAGAATCAACCACTAGCCCACTCTTTTTCCCTTGAATCACAAAATTTTTTCACTCTCTTGCTCTCTCTTTGGTGTCCGGATTTGTTGAGAGGAGAAATGGGCAGAGTTTAGCTACTTTTCTGAATTTTTTGAGCCAAAACCGTCCCCCTTGGCAGCCTATTTATAGGTGAAATTTTGGACCCTTTTGCAATTATTTTGGTTCACCTTTTGCTCATAAATCCTTGGAGCAAAATTTTTGCACAAAAGCCCTCCATGTGGCCGGCCATTAGGGGTGAACTTGGTGGCCAAGTTTTGATTTTTTTAAGCTTATCTTAAGTTAATCATGATGTCATAATTAAGGATAAGGTGATGTCATTCACCTTATGCCTTGTTTGGCTACTTCCTCCAATGAGCAATCCATTTTAAGCCAATACAGATATTTCTAATACTATGTTTACTCAATCACAGTATTTATTTAACTAAAATTTATTTATTGAAAAGAAAATGGACAGTACAAAATTTTTCTTATTTTCCTGAGTCCTTTTCCCTAAAAAGCCTGTTATGGAGTCTCATAGTTAATTTATCGAGAATTCAACCTCATACTGATAAAATCATGAATCTTGTATTAATATTCATAATTTTCATAAAATTACACATAATACGAGCTTTAGATTTCTTATATACAAGAAAATCATGAGTTCGTAGAAATTTTGGATATTACAATCTACCCTCCTTAAAGAATTTTCGTCCTCGAAAATCAGAACAATTCTGGGTAGCTTTTCTTCATATCTTCCTCGCGTTCCCATGTTGCCTCCTCAACCTCATGATTTCGCCATAGCACCTTTACCAAAGGTATAACTTTGTTCCTTAGCACCTTCTCTTCTCGTGCCAAGATCTGAACCGGTTTCTCCTCATACGTCATATCCTCGTGAACCTCAATTGGTTCGTAGTTTAATACATGGGATGGATCCGAGATGTACTTCTTTAGCATCGACACATGAAATACGTTGTGTACATATGCTAACTCTTGGGGCAAAGCCAACTTATAGGCCACATTACCAACTCTTTCCATTATTTCAAACGGCCCTATGTATCTTGGACTTAATTTCCCCTTCTTTCCGAATCTCATAACTCCTTTGAATGGAGCAACTTGAGGAAAACCAAGTCTCCTACTTGGAATTCTAGAGGTCTTCTGCGTTTGTCGGCGTAGCTCTTTTGTCGACTAAATGCAGTTTCCATCCGTTTGCGTATAAGTTTCACGGCCTCAGTGGTTTTCCGAATAAAATCCGTGGACACAAGTTCCTTTTCTCTTGTCTCATACCAGTGAACTGGAGATCTACATCTTCTCCCGTACAGGGCTTCATAAGGAGCCATTCCAATTGAAGCTTGAAAACTGTTGTTGTACGAGAACTCAATCAAAGGAAGCTTCTTATCCCAAGTCCCTTTGAAATCCATCACGCATGCTCGCAACATGTCTTCTAGGGTCTGAATGGTCCTCTCTGATTGTCCATCCGTTTGAGGGTGAAAAGCGGTACTAAAAGTGAGCTTTGTACCCATGGCTTGATGTACACTCTTCCAAAATTTAGAAGTGAACCGTCCATCACGATCCGAGATAATCGATTTCGGAATCCCATGGTAGCGAATGATCTGCGCGACGTATAATTCTGCTAGCTGCTCTACTGAAAAGCTAAGCTTGATGGCAATAAAGTGTGCAGACTTCGTCAAACGATCAACAACCACCCAAACGGCGTCGTTGCCACTGGAAGTTCGGGGTAGACCAACTACAAAGTCCATGGTCACTTGGTCCCATTTCCATTCTGGGATGGAAATTTTCTGCAATTCTCCCCCTGGACGTTGATGTTCCGCCTTGACTCTTTGACACGTAAGGCATTTACTGACGAAAGTTGCAACATCATTCTTCATTTTTGGCCACCAAAAGCTTTCCTTCAAGTCTTGATACATCTTTGTGGCTCCAGGATGAACGGAATACGGAGTCTCATGTGCCTCTTTCATGATTTGCTCCTTCAACTCGTCCTCGTTAGGAATACATAGTCTATTTTTTCCGATAGAGTATGCCTTCATCAGATACGTTGAAATCTGACTCCTTTCCTTCTAGGACTTCGTTTCTCGTCCGAAGCAGCGAGGCATCTCCTTCTTGTCGCTCCTTCATGTCATCCAAAATGGTAGGTTGAAAGGTTAGGGCAGCTAAACTTTTTGTGATAAGCTCTATTCCAGCTTCCGCTAGCTCCTTCTGAAGAGGTTCGATCAACGGTTGTAGGGACATTGACGTGGAAGACGACTTCCGACTAAGGGCACATCGGCTACTTTGTTAGCCTTCCCTGGATGGTAACGGATGTCTATGTCATAATCCTTCACCAATTCGAGCCATCTTCTTTGCCTCATGTTAAGCTCCTTTTGTGTGAAAATATACTTCAAACTCTGATGATCTGTGTAAACTTCACCACTTAATACCAATAAATGTAGTGTCTCCAGATTTTGAGCGCAAATACTACAGCCGCAAGTTCCAAATCATGCGTCGGATAGTTCTTTTCATGATCCTTAAGCTGTCGTGAAGCATAAGCGATCATCCTTTCCATTCTGCATGAGTACAGCTCCTAATCCTATCTTGGAAGCATCACTGTATATCACGAAGTTTCTTCCTCCACATTGGAATTGTGAGGATCGGAGCGCGAGTCAGCCTATTTTCAGCTCTTGGAAGTGCTCTTCACACTTTGCAGTCCATTCATACTTCTTTCCTTTCCGTGTAAGTGCGGTGAGCGGCGCTGGCAATCTTAGCAAACCCTTCAACAAAACGTCGGTAGTAGCCCGCCAGGCCGAGGAAACTACGTATTTCGGTGACGTTTTTTGGAGCTGGCCATTCACTTACTGCTTCAATCTTAGCCGGATCCACAGATATGCCGTCCTTGGAGACCACATGTCCTAAGAAATGGACCTTTTCCAACCAGAATTCACACTTAGTGAATTTAGCATAGAGCTGGTTTTGCTTCAAAATCTGCAGAGTGATCCTTAGGTGTTCCTCGTGCTCCCCCTTTGATCTTGAATAAATCAAGATATCATCTATAAAGACGATAATAAACTTATCCAAGTAATCCTTGAATACACGATTCATCAGGTCCATAAAGGCTGCCGGAGCATTTGTCAATCCGAATGGCATAACAAGGAACTCATAATGTCCATATCGCGTACGAAAAGCCGTCTTGGGGACATCTCCTTCCTGATTCGGAGCTGATGATATCTAGATCGTAAGTCAATTTTCGAGAAAATTGAAGCTCCTCTCAGCTGATCAAACAAGTCGTCGATCCGAGGCAACGGATACTTGTTCTTGATGGTTATCTTGTTTAACTCCGATAGTCAATGCACATCCTAAGAGTGCCATCTTTCTTTTTAACGAACAGAACTGGGGCTCCCCATGGCGAGTAGCTTTGACGAATGAATCCTCGATCCAAAAGCTCTTGTAATTGAATCTGCAGTTCTTTAAGTTCGGCAGGCGCCATCCTGTAAGGTGCCTTAGATACTGGGTGCTGATCCAGGAAGTAGTTCAATCTCAAAAGAGATCTCTCGTTCTGGTGGCAATCCTGGCAATTCTTCGGGAAAAACTTCTATAAATTCTTTGACTATCGGTACTTCTTCTGGTCCGCTTTCAGTCTCTTGCGTCTTATCCACCACGTTGGCTAGAAATCCCCTACATCCTTCTGCCAACAATTTTCTAGCCTTTAGCGCTGAAATAAACATCTTTGGCTGTTTTGGAGTAGATCCTCTGAAAATAAACTCCTCGCCTCCCATAGGCTTGAATGTGACAGTACGTCGTAGACAGTCGATAACTGCGTTGTACTTCCCCAGGAAATCCATGCCCAGAATGACGTCGTAGTCGTATAGGTCAATGATGATCAAGTTGACATACATTTCCCTACCACATATAATTATTGGAACGTGACGTACCCAATAATCAGACAACAGAATCTCCCCGGAGGGTAATGCAGTCCTAAATGTTCTTTCGATCCTATCACTTGCTCTACCTAGTTTCTTAGCGAACCTAGGTGATGTGAATGAATGCGTGGCTCCAGAATCAATTAACACGTAAGCATCTTGTTGGGCAAAAGGAAGCTGACCTGTCACCACGGTGGAAGGTCCAGTTTGAACATCCTCTTTTGTATAGGCGTAAATGCGTCCTTGAGGTTCCGGAGCTTCTAGCCTGCTTTGAGAGATTGCAGGTCCCTCGAGCTTCATCTGTGCAGCGTGAAGTTGAGATCCCTGTCCTCTCTGTTGGTTCTGCAGACTCTGGGAATTGAAATTGCAGCTTTTAGCATAGTGGCCTTCCTTGCCACATAGAAAACAGCGACCATCTCCAACACGGCACTCTCCCGGGTGTTTCTTCCCACATTTTTGGCAAGTGGGGTAACTATTGCTATTAGGAGTATTCTTCTTCTGGGGAAAATTCTGTTGATTCCCCTGTCCTCCTGCATTCCACTTCCTCTTCTGCTGGTTGTTGCCGTACTGTCTGTTGTTGTTTTGACCCGAAGGTCCTCCTTGACCTTTTTGTTGAGAGGTCTGGCCTTGCTTGACTTGGTTCTGCTTAACTTGGGCCTTTTCTTCCCTCTTCTCCTGGAAAAACTTCGCCCGTTGTTCTCTGTTCTGCCCTACCCAGTATTCAGCTCGAACTGCTCGGCTGACACAATCGGCAACGGTGGTTGGTGGATAGGGTCCACTGTTGATCACCACTGCCAAATCCGAGCGGAACATCTTCATCATCTTTCGCACTTTGTCCCTTTCGGAACTGAAAACGTGAGGACAGAGACGTGCTAGCTGCTCAAACTTTTGCACTGCCTCAGCTACCGACAGAGTTCCCTGGCGAAAATTACTGAGTTCGTCCTGTTGAGCTTCCATATCTTCAGTATTGAAGTATTTTTCTTTAAATTCGTCCACGAAGTCCTCCCAAGTCATTTGGGTAACATCCCACCGGATCTGGACTGTTTCCCACCAAAGGCGAGCATCTTTCTTCAGGACAAAGGATGCACAGAGGATTTTCTCTTGATCATTGAGCCTGAGGAAGTTCAGGATAACCTGGAGGTCAATTAACCAATTGTCGGCATCAATTGGGTTGTTGAACCTTCAAATTCTGGTGCCTTCATGCGCCGAAAACTGTCATATAGTTCTTCTGGGGTTCGAACTCGGGGTGCTGGTGGAACAACTATAGGTGCAGCAGGCACTTCAGGAGCTATGGGGTTCTCGGGGATCACCGGGTCAACATCAGGAATTTCCGGTGCAGCAGGCTGATTCACAGGTACTGGTGGTACCTCAACATCAGGAGGGTCCCTGATTCCGCTGAGCCAACTGAGCTCTAAGCCCCCCTATTTCTTGCTGTTGGGCTAACATCATCTGTCTTAGTTCATTCAGCTGGGCCGCAAGATCAACGTCTTGGATCGGTGCTCTTCTACGCTTTGGTGGCATGGCTCTATACGGAAATAAGAAAATAATCTTAGCTTCTTTTATTATTAAATTAATGAAAATCATTTCTTTTATATAGAACCATAATCTTCTTTCCATATAAAAGCATAATATGAACATATCTGAATTAATCATGATCTTGTTCATATCTCCTTCACATCAGGAGTACATAACCATAACAATTGGAAAGACATAAAACTTTCGATTATTTCCGTATGTCACCTAATTACCGTCACCCAAGCTAAGGCACCACCCAGCGTTATCCCCGTGTCCAACATTTACCAGCATGATCGTTGAAGGAAGATACTTACTATACCCATAAGATCTTAACTAATTCTAATAGTAAGAACATAACATAACTTACTTGGACCGTTGCGGAACGATGTGAGGCGAAGTGAAGTAGGCTGGCAGGATACCGCTCTGATACCAAACTGTGACGCCCCGACTTCCCAAGCCAGGTCGACACCATACGTACTTGTTCTTTACTTGAAAATTTGAGATAAATTTTTTTTAAAACATATTCATATAAGTTATCTTGTAGAGAAAAACTTGTCATACATACAGACTATACTGAAAGTATCTTCTTGTGTCTTCAACTTCGTACATATAACAAAATATAATTTACTATTGAAATATTAACATATTTTCTGAAAATTGGATGCGGAAAATTATGCGTAGTGGTATCCCACACCGCCCTTCACCCGCCGCATCGTCCGCATAGCCCACCAATTAAATTGCAGGCTTCTTACTTACAGTATGAAATATAAGGGTGAGCTTTCGTCCAGCAAGTTCAAACATAATCTCACAAAAACATTTCAAACATTTAGAAATATGCCAATCATCATGTAACTTATGCATGAACCATTTATGATTGATTGAATGTCTTATGCTTCATTATAGACTCAATCTTTAATTATCTTGTCTCAACATGTGGACCCATAGTGTCCGTACCAAAAGCGCGCAGCCTCCAGATAAAGCTAGGGTTTGCAAGACCCTAACAGTTATGGGAATTTTAACTTGACCCTTCACGATCACGGATTTCGATCACGGAAGGTAATTATCACCACTAAACATGTAGACTCCTCGATTAGGGGAGGTTGGTACGACACCTTACTTGATTATCTTACCATGTGATTTAACATTAGTGTACATATTCATGATGTCACTATATCATATCATACACAACATTTGCCATAATATGGCCTTCTTGAAAACATATCACTTCTGAAACCATGACATTTTTGTAAACATGGCACTTTTGTAAATATAGCACTTTTATAAACATAATATTTTTATAAACATAGCACTTTTATAAACATAACACTTTTATAAACATAGCACTTTTATAAACATAACACTTTATAAACATAACACTTTTATAAACATAGCACTTTGTAAACATAGCACTTTTATAACATAGCACTTTTATAAACCTAGCACTTCATAGCTATAGCATGGCATCACACATCATGGCATAACATAGCATGTATACTTGAAAATAGTCTTTACTATTTTCATACCGTAGGTGAGGTTTGATACTTGCCTGATTTGCTAGATTCCGGTTTTTGATGTCTTAACTCGGATTGCAATTGTAGGTTCCTTCCTGCTATTAAAAGAACATAGGATAAGAATCCTATAAAAAGTTGGTAACCTTTCCAACATTTTAGTTATATGTCCCCCCACACATGTCTTGGTATCCTATAGGATTACTTTGGGTAACCCTTAATTAAACGTTGGGTTAAAGTCAATATCTGATCAACTAATGGTCAACCTTGGGCTTTGAGGCTAAGCCCAGTAACTCGGGTATAACTCCCGGTTACCTTTCGTAAACTAGTCGCTTGCTATATTCTAACTTGAAAAATTCATTTCCCTTACTTGGAAAATTTAGGGAAATTAATCCCAAAACTTCATTCTTAACTTATAAAATCCTTTACTTAAATCGTAAAAATCCAAACTCTTGGATTAGTGCTTTATAAAATCATTTGAGGTTGAAAACTGCCTTTGGAACAGTTTTTCATAATCAAAACAATAGTTTGTAGTAGAAAACAGTTTTCTAGAAACATTTGTAAAACTAGTGGTGCAGGAATTTTCGGATTCCCTGCGCACCTTTCGAAAAACGATTCTAATTTTAAAATTGGTTCATAATCTGAAACATTTTCTTCATAAAAGTTGTAGCTCTCGAAAAATACTAAAACTTTCGTGTTTTGCAAAAATTCCAATTCGGCCTAGATTCGTCCCAGTTTTTGTTTGAAACTGGCTGACCCGAAAAACTGAGTGAAAACTGGGTCTGGGGATCAGCCACAGGTTTTGGGGTAAACGGAGGCCATTGGGGCCTTATTTTGAAAAATCCGTTCATGAGACCCCCTAGGAAAAACTGTTCCGAGCAACTTTTGTGTTTTAAGTTTTACCAAATTCGGCCTCTAAAGGCCTCAAAATCGGCTTGCCGTAAAACTGGTCAGGATCCACCCGAACCTGGCAGTTTTTCGGTTTAGAGTTCGTTTTACGTCCTAGACGTGGAACCTAGCTCAATCAGCCACCGCGGGAGCTCTAATACACACATGCTGCGGTTTTCTAGCGTAAATTTTTTTTAATCACAATTTCTAACATCACCATGCAAACCTAATTGATATTGGATCAACTAAGTTGCATGATTTTTGGTTGCACAAAACCTAGCAAGCATACTAATGTTTTTCTAGCAACCTAGCACAAAATTTTTATTCACCAACACTAGGACAGATTGTGGACATATAATAAACTAATATTTAGCATGCAAATTAAGAAAATTAAAGCAAGCATGCACATAAAAATCAACCACCCCTAATTCTAGATCAAGCACAAAATAAAATTGAGCTTATGCTCTTACAATTTGAACTTGAAATACATGTAAATTTCAAATTGAATGCTCAAAGGAAGGAGTTTGGGGTTTAGGGACGATTACCTTGATTAACCCCAAATTTTAGGGTTAGGGTTTGGTTTTCAAAATTCCCTCCCACTTTGGCTTCACCAACCGGTTCTACACCAAATTTTTGCAACCAAAATTTTAGTTGATCTCTTGGTATAATCTTGAACCAAAGCTAACCAAAATTTTTTTTCCTCATTCCCTTCCTTGAAAACAGTCGGCCTCTAGACTATAAAAGCACAAAGAAGTAAAAAAAAACTTACTTGATGAGGTAGAAGAGAATCAACCACTAGCCCACTCTTTTTCCCTTGAATCACAAAATTTTTTTCACTCTCTTGCTCTCTCTTTGGTGTCCGGATTTGTTGAGAGGAGAAATGGGCAGAGTTTAGCTACTTTTCTGAATTTTTTTGAGCCAAAACCGTCCCCCTTGGCAGCCTATTTATAGGTGAAATTTTGGACCCTTTTGCAATTATTTTGGTTCACCTTTTGCTCATAAATCCTTGGAGCAAAATTTTTGCACAAAAGCCCTCCATGTGGCCGGCCATTAGGGGTGAACTTGGTGGCCAAGTTTTGATTTTTTTTAAGCTTATCTTAAGTTAATCATGATGTCATAATTAAGGATAAGGTGATGTCATTCACCTTATGCCTTGTTTGGCTACTTCCTCCAATGAGCAATCCATTTTAAGCCAATACAGATATTTCTAATACTGTGTTTACTCAATCACAGTATTTATTTAACTAAAATTTATTTATTGAAAAGAAAACGGACAGTACAAAATTTTTCTTATTTTCCTGAGTCCTTTTTCCCTAAAAAGCCTGTTATGGAGTCTCATAGTTAATTTATCGAGAATTCAACCTCATACTGATAAAATCATGAATCTTGTATTAATATTCATAATTTTCATAAAATTACACATAATACGAGCTTTAGATTTCTTATATACAAGAAAATCATGAGTTCGTAGAAATTTTGGATATTACAAGGCGCCCTTGGGCGCCAGGCGCCCGTGTGGGCCGCCGAGGCGCCCTTGTGTGGCACCAAGGCGCCATTGGGCGCCTTCCGCCCGTGTAGGGCGTCTACATTTTGTTACATTTTTATATTATTTTTTATTTGTGCCAACATAATAACAATTTAAAAAAAATAGAAGAAAAAAGTTCGAATACCCATGAACTTAATTTTTGTTTTTTATTTTTTGCTAATAAATGTAGGTGAACGAATACAATGGAAAATTCTAAAAAGGGAGGAGCACGAAGGAGAAACCCGATGGATCCCACTGTTGAGGGCAAGCGAAGGGCAACAATAATGAAACGCGTCCATATGGCAAGGAAAAGAGGTGAACGAATTCAAGTCACGTTTGACGAGAAAGGACAACCGGAAGGGAAGCACGGTGACGAATTGATGAGCTGGATTGGCGTGCTCGCTCGAGAGCACGTTCCAATATGGATTCAAGATTGGAGATCTCGTGATTTAGACGCATTGAAAGAAATTATTTGGAAAGAAACTGTTACTTCTTTCACCGTGGAAGAAAGCTTCCGGACCGCTTGTTTAAAATCATGTGGTGAGGCTGCAAGGAATTTTCGGTATGATCTGTACAAGACATTTGTCGAGGAATTTAGAAATGAAGAAAGTGTGTGGACACGGCCGCAAAAAGTGATTGACAACTACCCCAATATTGAAGAAGAGGATTGGATGAAATTCGTTCAATATAGAACGTCCTCGCAATTCCAACAACTATCTGATCGTGGAAGCGAAATAAGGACAAACAACGAATACGCATCAAGAGGAGGCCGAGACGGATATAGGAAGCTCGACCAGGAAATGGTATGTCAATAAATTTTGTTTGTACTAAATCGTATCCTATTTATACTAACGATGTTAATTACAGTTTAAGAAGACTTGGAAATGGGAAAAAAGAGATGGTTTGTGGCTAGAGTAACAGACAGCCGCAGATGGAGAGTTGAAAGATCCAGCATGTAAAAAAGTTAGCGAGATGATAGTAAGTTTACTAACTAACACTAATTTATTTATGGCTACTATACGCACTTACAACACTTTTGCTTAAATGATTTCTGTTAATAATCTTGTAGATGGAGTACAACACACAGGCGAGCCAAGGCACTTTCGAGTCAGTTGGCAATAATGATGTATTGTCGCAGGCATTATCTAGACCCGAACACAAAGGCCGTGTCCGTGGCCAATCAAAGTTCGTAAAGCCGTCTCAGTACTTTAACATAAGTCGAAGTTCGAAGAAAGACAATGAGGCCTTTCAATCAATGCAACGGGAAATAGAAGAATTAAAGGCGTTGGTGCGTGGTCTATGTGCGAACAAAGATGTGGAGCCGTCGGTTGATCCCAAGAATGTGCCAACCGTAGACCAACACAACAGCTTTAAGGCTAGTTGCTCTGCCCAAGAAAACAACATGGAGTTGCTGAGCCGCCAACCATGCCTGTCGAAAGTCAGGAGTGTAAGCTCTATACCTTCGATGAAGTTCAGGGTGGACAGTTGCTTGTTGCGTTTGGAAGAGTATGGCTCGAGAGCCTCCCCACCGATACGGTGCATGGGATTCCACTGGGGGAAGGGAACGTGCGAGTGTCAATCAACGTTCCAAAATTAAAAAAAACACCATTACCTATACCGACGTACGACGCAGCCACTGTGGAGGATGCTGTTAATGGGTTTGTTGCTTGGCCTAAAAGTTTAGTTGAGCTCGACATGAGTATGAACAAGGCGAGTCGAGGGCCTAGTCATGTTCCCGACCCAGCAGCTGGCAACAAAAAACGGCAAAAAATGGCTGGAAAGAAAGCGATCGACTCTCGAACTGAGGTACAACAAGGTGCGCAAGAACAAAAACTCGTGTTCGACTTTAATAACATGAACAAGGCAATGAAGCCTTTGGCTTATTATACACATAGTTCCATGCGTCAAGGTAATCAGATTGAGGTCCTAATACCAGCCACGATTATGGGTTTTGATATGCCTGTCTTTCTGAGCTTTGAAGATATTTTTGAGTTCTTTAATTTACAAGAAATCAGTGCGAATTGTATATTAGTCTACATGAGGTACGGCATTCTTTATCTTAAATTTTCTTTTTATTTGGAAAATCTTCTATATTTCATGTAGAGTAACATTTTTGATATGGTTATGCAGATATTTGGAGGAACTATGTAGAATTAACGGCCAAGCTGAGAAGTTTGTGTTTGTGTCTCCAAGCCTGATCTCACCGGTGAGAACAGATACTGAAGATGCTGGCATGAGAGAGCGAACCGACAATCTTATCAGCTTTTTGCGTGACGCACCCAAAGAACGGCTTTATCTTGTGCCACATAACAGAGGGAGACATTGGGTTTTGGGTGTCATTGACCCATGGGAGGACCTCGTCCTTTATTTTGATCCTCTTCGGGAGAAGAAACGCGACGATTTTACTGAGCTAATGAACATGTAAGTCAATTTGAACATGATATTTTTTTTAATCTTAATTATATGCATCTTAATTAGTTTGAATTTTACCAATTTTCTAGGGCCCTAACGGATTGGAAGATTACGACCGGAGAAGGGATTAGAAGGAGACGAGACTGTAAAACCAAAATCTCGAACCGTCCTTGTCCTCTCCAAGAGGGAAGTGTTGAATGTGGTTATTTTGTTTTAGGTTTTATGAGGGATATAGTGATGAATGGAATTGACGCACTTGAAAGTAAACAATTTTATACTTCTGAGGATTTGGATCTGATTAGGGGAGAATGGGCTAGCCATGTAATGGATTTCATTAATTATGATGTATAAACTTGTAATGTAATAGTTGGAGTGTATTTTTAGTTTGATTAATGAAGATAATACTTGGATCGTGTATTGGATAACATACAGATTAGGCCACCCGTGTGAAAAAAAAAAAAAATTTTGACGATTACACGAGACGCCCGTCGTGTAATATCACCAAATCTGGGGAGATTACACGACGGGCCCCCATGGGCCCGTCGTGTAAACCACGACTTACACGACGGGCCCTCGTGTAATCTCCCCAAATCTGGGGAGATTACACGACGGGCCCCCATGGGCCCGTCGTGTAAACCACGACTTACACGACGGGCCCGTCGTGTAAACCACTACTTACACGACGGGCCCCATGGGCCCGTCGTGTAATCTATGGGCTTACGACAGATTACACGACGGTTCATTCCGAAACCGTCGTGTAATGTTCTTTATTTTGCTCCACCACATAACTGTTTACCGGGATTACACGACTGTTGAAAAACCGTCGTGTAAAACTAAGATACGACGACAGTAATAAAACCGTCGTGTTATCTTCCATGACGCTGGCTTACACGACGGTTAAGGTACCGTCGTGCAAACTTTACACGACGGTTAAAGCCCGTCGTGTAATCCTACTTTTCTAGTAGTGATCTATCTTAAACTCTAATCTAAGTTTCCAAGTCTATTTAAAAGAATTTTTTCTAGAAGTCATATTTTTTTGGCATTGATAAAAAGTTCTTCCGATATCAAAAACTTTTCTAATAGATGAACCAAATACTTTTACAAATAATTTTTGAACTCAAAAAATCGAAATAGGTTCTAAAAACCTCTACCAAATAGGCCATAATATCTTATTCTTATAGGAACTAGTTTTATCATGAGCGAAAGAGTACTGATGTGCTTAGCTCACTAGATTTTAGGTCATCCTTAACTTTAGACGTTAGCTTTCATTGATCGAGCATTATTGTCGTGTAGCACTTTGATGGTCGTTTGTCTCTCTCTCGTATACTTTGTTGTTGCTATTATTATTTATTTTTCCTCAAAATTAATGTTTGTCACATTTGCCATGCTCTTGCGGAATAAACAAACAACACAAAATAAAGTAAAACAAAAAATAAAAAAAAAATTTAATTTTTAAAAATAAATTTTTATTTAAAATTATTGCATGTTGAGTTTAAGACCATGCGAAATAGACAAATAAAGCAAAGTAAAGCAAAACAAAAAAAATTAAAAAACTCATTATCAAAATTAATTTTTTTAAATTTTTAAATTTTTAAAAATTAATTTTTAACTTAAAAATGTCACGTGGTGGACTTAGGACCCACCACGTGACGGGATGAGAGGCTAGGACGAAATGCTTTTAAATAAGAGTATTCATTTTCTATTTTTTTGTTCTTGTTTTAACTTTTGATTTTCGTTTTCCGGTTTTTTTTTTTTTTTAATCTTTTGTTTGTGTTTTTATCTATGATATATCTATAGTATTATGTAGAAAGGAGAATAGTTTTGAAAAGTTTTGCACTTCAACCTTTTTATCCCATGGCTCAAATTCATTCTGCATTGTTTAGTCTAGATCAAATGGTTTAATTCTTCTCCACTTGTCTTTTTATTTCTCTAAAACCTCACACATGACACATTAAAAATTAACAATATAAATCTTATTTTATTTCTCTCGAAATTTTATATAATTGAAAAAAAAAATTCATTTTGATTTAAAATAATAAAATTATAGACTTTTAAAATTTTAATTTTTTAAAAATATTTAAAAAAAGTAGTAAAATTGAGGGGGGGATGCAGCACTTTTCTAAATATCGACCCCAAACGGGACATGAGCTCTCTTTCCTGGCATGAAAGAGAGAGAGAAAAAAAATTCATGGAGCAGAGAAAAGAAAAGTGACAATAGTATAGTGGGACCGTCTAGGACTTCTACAAGGAGAGCACCCTACTTTACCTGATGATGGGTAAGAATTTTTATTGGATATTGTTGGTTTAGATTGAAAGATTGCACCAAATAATTTTAAACCTCTTCACACTTGATTAATCATTAATTTTAATTTTAATAAATTCAAAAATATTTCAAGAAAAAGAAACTCCAGCCGGAGAAGAAAGAGGACAATCGGCAACCCCCTCCCGACCACCCACGTGACCCCCACGCCGACCTCCTCTCCCTCACCATCTTCTCCGGCGCATTCACGGCCGTGGAGGTCACTGCGACTCGCCGGTGACCTTCCCCTCCATCGGATCTGTGCGCTCACAACCTCCGACAAACGCAAGTGATGGCTCGACGATCGGAGACGAGGAAGAAAGTCCGTGATCTGCACCGCCCCTACCTCCCCGACCTCCCCTTCAACGGACACCAACACAATCTCCTCGGAATGCGGCTGGTTCGTGAGGTGACCCCAACCAAGAACGAGCCAGCCCTTGTCCCTCGTGACCTCCGACCGCGAGCCGTCCCTCGCCGCCGCGATCCCACCAACATGCCGTCCCTCCTCAACCTGCTCGGTGTTTTGGACGAAGGAAGGAGAAGAAAAAATTCCCTGTGTCAGGAGTACGTCGCATTGCTGCGAGCCATCAATCCCCCTCCACCGCGCGGCCGTCGAAACCCCGCCGCCGCGAGCCGCTGGCCTTCGAGACCCATGGCTGTCGACGGGAAGGAGGAGAGAAGAAATTCCTCTTTTTTGGTTATCATCATGTATAAACATCCCATTGTAGGTTTTTTTTTTTTTTTTTTTTTAATGTAGACCGTTAAAAATAGATCTAAGGATAAAAAATTCCTCTCATTAATAGGGAAAAATGAAAAGGTCACATTGTAGATTTTACTTAAAAAAAAAAAAAAAAAAAAAGAAGCTAGCCTGATAGCACACAATATTACTAGCTTACCAAGTTATGTTTTTAGGTAAATTTTTTAACCTACATACACATATCATCATCATCATCATCACAAAATTTCCCTACTCAAACATGTGAAGGCATATCCACAAATACTTGGTGAGCACATGCAACCTTAAAACCCATTATAGAGCAAATAAATTAAATTCATGCTTAGGGCTAGTAATCAAGATATCCTAAGCATAAGTCTATCATCACCAACCATATAAAAATCATAACATAAAAAAAAAAAAAAAAAAAAAAAGACATGAGCTTATGCTCTTACAACCCATACTTGAAATACACAAAAATCCTCAAACTAAAATTTAATAAAATTCTTATGCTTTGTTTGGTAACAAAGTTTAACTCCAACTAAACTGTACTTTTTCATTTCAATTTTTGTTTTTTTCTGAACGGTCAACAAAATTTAT